>CALNVZ010003431.1:15345357-15372116 GCA_940671915.1 Paracentrotus lividus | reverse complement strand
ATACTATTTTTTGTAAAAAGGGCGGCTATTTGGGCGCCCCCGCCTGTAGAGACCCTCGTGTCACTTTACCACCGAGTAGTCCACCCTAGCAGTGTTGCTATGGGTACATAGAATCATATTACATAGGACTACTTTTTAGATCTCGACGATGCAGCTAACTCTAAAAATGTGGGTTTTGCCCCCCGGGTAAGAAGGGGTCATTTTTGCTGTTTGAGGCCTAACTTTCATTTGAAACAGTAAGATCCCAACATGAAGTTCCGACATGTGAACTATATGAGAGTAAAGAACAACTCTTCAGCTTTTACCTCATGTATGTCATTATTTAGTTAAAGTGTCATACGATAGTTTTTAAAGCGCCAACATTTAAAAAAGTATTATGATCATTATCGGGTATATACATTCGCCGTAATGCGGTGCGTAAATAGCGTTATTATTGCTGTTCGAGGCCTGACTTTCATTTGAAACAATAAGACCCCAACATGAAGTTCCGACATGTGACTTATATGAGAGTAAAGAACAACTCTTCAGCTTTTACCTCATGTATGTCATTATTTAGTTAAAGTGTCATACGGTAGTTTTTAAAGCGCCAACTTTTAAAAAGTGTTTTGACCATATTCGTAATGCGGTGCACAGAAGGGGTCATTTTTGCTGTTTGAGGCCTGACTTTCATTTGAAACAGTAAGATCCCAACATGAAGTTCCGACATGTGACCTGAGAGTAAAGAACAACTCTTCAGCTTTTACCTCATGTTTGTTATTATTTAGTTAAAGTGTCATACGATAGTTTTCAAAGCGCCAAAATTTAAAAAAAGTATTATGATCATTATCGGGTATATACATTCGCCGTAATGCGGTGCGTAAATAGCGTTATTATTGCTGTTCGAGGCCTGACTTTCATTTGAAACAATAAGACCCCAACATGAAGTTCCGACATGTGACTTATATGAGAGTAAAGAACAACTCTTCAGCTTTTACCTCATGTATGTCATTATTTAGTTAAAGTGTCATACGGTAGTTTTTAAAGCGCCGACTTTTAAAAAGTGTTTTGACCATATTCGTAATGCGGTGCACAGAAGGGGTCATTTTTGCTGTTTGAGGCCTGACTTTCATTTGAAACAATAAGACCCCAACATGAAGTTCCGACATGTGAGTTATATGAGAGTAAAGAACAACTCTTCAGCTTTTACCTCATGTATGTCATTATTTAGTTAAAGTGTCATACGATAGTTTTTAAAGCGCCAACTTTTAAAAAGTATTTGATCATCTTCGGGTATATTCCCTTAATGCGGTGCGTAAATAGCGTTATTATTGCTGTTCGAGGCCTGACTTTCATTTGAAACAATAAGACCCCAACATGAAGTTCCGACATGTGACTTATATGAGAGTAAAGAACAACTCTTCAGCTTTTACCTCATGTATGTCATTATTTAGTTAAAGTGTCATACGGTAGTTTTTAAAGCGCCAACTTTTAAAAAGTGTTTTGACCATATTCGTAATGCGGTGCACAGAAGGGGTCATTTTTGCTGTTTGAGGCCTGACTTTCATTTGAAACAGTAAGATCCCAACATGAAGTTCCGACATGTGACCTATATGAGAGCTAAGAACAACCCTTCAGCTTCTGCCTAATGTATATTATTATTTAATTAAAATGTCATACCATAGTTTTCATAGCGCCTACATCGTTAGGTATTATGGCAAATTTCGGTTATATATTGGCCAATATACCGGCCAAAAAACTACTTGATTAGATTTTATTCAACAACAAAAAAGTGCATTTAGTTTTTGAAAACTCAATCGCCGATCTGAATTTTGTCCTTCATTAATAAGCGCCAAAATATGCATTTTCCATAGTATGTTACACTTTAATTTTCGTTTGGCATTTTTAAAGACACCGTAGTACCGTTTTCTATTGTTCTCCGCCGTAGCAGACGCCGGAAGTCTTATTGGTCGCTGGACCGGAAGTCTTATTGGTCGCTAGATTCAAGGTGAGACTAACAACATGATAAAAGTTCATCAATTTCTTTCATCTCCACGTACGAGAAGATTGCTGAACCGAAAGGACAATACCATTCCAGCTGCAGGGAAGTCTTCTTAAGCGAGTTTTTGTGAGCTAATTTATTATTGCAGCCAGCTGTATAGATTTCTGCGCTTCTCAGCCGTATTTCCAACGTCACTTCGTTGCGTCTGCATGGCCTCTTAGATAATGGACGCGCCTTGTTTAATTACGATTTAATGCCGCACATTGGTATACGTTAACTTTACATTTTACATAGAGTAGAATTGATATGACTATCATACCAATAAATGTTCTCAAGGAACATAATGTACGGGCGGTTGTCACTTTCTGTCTATAAAAAAGTACGTTCATCATTGTGTTATGTATTATGACAATTTATATCACGGTATTTAACAAAATTCAGTTAACAAAATATATATATACATTTTTTGTAAACGTACAGGGAAGACAAACAGAACATGTCCTAGATAAAAAAATTCACAATCATGGATGTTTACAATCTAATCACTTTTGATTTTGATTGTTTAATTTAAAGATAGTTAGTCGCTGGTCAAAAAATAACAAAAAAAATGACATTTATCACAAAAATGATCGGAATCATATTTTCAGCATATTCAATCAAAGAGATCAAATAGTGGCTATTTCTTTGGACTTTACTTTTCCTGAATTTACCAATATAACTGAATAATCTAACACAAATCTATTGTTTAATACAAGAGAATCATGTTGTAAGATATCAATTCTTCTTCACGACCAAAGCTATTGATGGTAGGGGCGGTGTAGTATTGTAGTATGTACCAATCTCTCTCGAAACCACGGACCACAAGCCGTCTTTGCAGAGCTTCTCGTAACTTTCTTTCAAATTGAGCTCGTCTTTGCGACGGTACTCATAGTTGCTTTGTCTTGTCACATTTATGAAGAGACAACCTGAAATATAGAGAGAGAGAGAGAGAGAGAGAGGGGGGGGGAGGGAGAGAGAGAGAGAGAGAGAGAGTAAGAGAGAGAGAGAGAGAGAGAGAGAGAGAGAAAAAAAAATCCGGAAATTTTCCTTATTTTGTTTTAAGTTTTATAATTGTACTTCTTTAAAAATCATCGGTTATTTGGGGCATCATCACTCAATTTTTTGGGGAAAAATAAAGCAACGGTGTTACTTTCTTGCTTGCCATGGTATACTGCCATAATGCTATTTTAATATTGAAACAGAACTACATGCATAAAAGAGTAGATTACAACTGGTTTTACAACATTTAATTAAATCTTGCATCGTTCGTCACTGTGCACATTTTGAACAATAAAAAAATATTGTTTGTATAAAATGGATTTAAATCGAATTTTGCTTTAATTCATACACATTAATTACTCTCTTCTAATAAAGTATAGTATTTGATAATAATGAGATGTACGCTTGTTGTAAACATAGCAAAATTATAAAATCGGCGAAACTCGAAAAGATCATGACTTGTAAGCTTGCATTTTCGATGCCCCCAAAAAGAAATTTTTATAACCATTATGAAATATCAATGCATGCAAGGAGATGTGAAGATACAAGAACTTAGAAAAACTATTGTGATCTGTTTTAGGGGTAAATTAAAACCCACTCTGACTAGTGCCTGTTTGATCTCACCCCACATGGTCCCATTCCATTTCGTCTACAACCAGTTTGTCTTATTACTTTTTGGACTATTTGCCAATTTTGCCCATTTACAATTTTGTCTAATTCCCATTTCGTCCAATGTACATTTCGTTTAATGTCCACTTGGTCTTAAGACTTGGTCAATCCCTTTAACAAACTAAATATTAATTTAAAAAGTAGACGAAAAGATCTAAAATAGAATTAGACCATTGGGTTTATAGACGAATTTGCAATAAGACTAAGTGATCATTAGACAAAGTGGTCATTAGACCATGTATGTATTCAATCAAATGGAAATAAGACCGAATCGTTGGTAGACCAAAAATTGGCTTATATCCCAAGTGGTATTACACAAATACAGAATTGGACCAACTGCTGTTAGACCAAGTGGATAATTTATACCGTTTTAGGGTGACAAAAAAGGTGTTTACCTGGTTTAAGAACGCGGGCAATCTCAGTGAATGGTGAAATGTCACTGCCAGCCCCAGCTTTACCAAAAACTCCAGATGATACAACAGCGTCAAAAGAATCTACAGGTTTAAAGAAAAATGTTATTGTCATATAAACGCCTTTACTCGGAGGTTAATGTCTATTTAATATGGATTTTGGGCGTTAATTTTTTTTTCAGCCTTCGGCCGTCAAAAATGTCATCATTTCTAAAACAAGAGCCATAGAAGTATATAAGGGTGTGTCGTTCACTCTGGTAAGTCATCCAACGAAGAAGAAGAAAACAAAACAAATTTATTTTATTTATTTTTTTTTTTTTGTTAAGGGGCGGGGCCCAAATTTTGTGTATAGGGAGGGGGCGACCCGCTCGCCCGCTAAATATTTTTTAAAAACTTCTTTTGGGTCAAAATGAGGGGACCTTATAAAAAAAATGTCCCATACCTCTAGGGGACACATCCCACTGTCCCTCATCGATTGACACCCATGCTTCTGAGTAATGATTCTGCGACCCACAGGGGTTAGGATAAGGATTAAAACTTACCATTTTCAAAAGGAATTTTGGTAACGGGATCTATCTCAAGAACAGTTGTTGATGAATACATTCCCTTTTTGATGCATTTCTCAATCAGCTTTTGGACGGGATCAACAGCATGCAGGTTCGTGTAGCCATGATCGTGTAACTGCATGCGTATATTAAAATAAGGGAGAAAAAAGGGTCGAATAAGTTAATTTTTGTCCCAATTAAAAGAGAGAATGAGGGACAGAGAAGAGGATTGCAAATGGGGATGTTGGAAGAGAGGTTGATCAAGAGGGAGAAAGCGTGCGCCCCTCTAGTTCCGAAATGAGAGTTAACATGGTAAAGTTGCGTGACTTTTTAAGCTTTTCATAAGTGCATAAGGGTCTTTAGAAGGTCTTTAAAAACTAGATTAATCATTTTGAAATAGACGGGGGGGAAATTAGGTCAAAAAACAAAATGCATTCATAATCAATGATTATCTTCTTTTAGCAAGATTGATATATATATATATATACATTGTGATGCACATAGTGAATAGGAGTTTACAAAGATATTGCAGAATATAAATCTGAAAGTGTCTATTTTTATCAGATATTGGTGAAAACATTTTTGTAAATACCAGATCGGCGACAAGTCCAGTCCCACTCCCAAAGTCCAGGATCTTAGAATTTTTATTAGGCACCAATGAGACCACTCGATTAGCTGCTTCTGAGGGGGCCTGATACGACAGGGCAGACATGTCCTGATGGATAAAACAAATTTAGACGTCGTTATCATTTCCAGGACAACTACCCCCTGGACAATTACCCCCGACAACTACCCCCGCCTAAAGTCTACCAATAACTCTTCACCTAACCCTAACTCTATGCCTTGGGTAGTATCAGGCGCGGATCCAAGAAAATCGAATTGAATTCATTTCGGGGGCCCAATTGTCTGGGGACAAAAGCGGCTCTATTATTGTTACGCATGGCCCGGTAAGTTCATTGTGTGACTCCGGTCTGCGTCCGCTACTGAGTATACTGTTATCCCGGGGTAACTGTCCAGGGGTAGTTGTCCTTAAATGGTCTTGATCATTTTGCCATTCGAATTGAGAATTAGCATTAGCAATAGTATCCGCCATGACGAAAATCTTGATATTTTCATCATTATTTGTATGAATTGGATCTATGCAACGCATATATCAAAGTGCCCCAAATTAATATGGAACACTATATTCCTAACCAATGGCTACCCCACACAGATCATTATTCTTGAAGTCAAACATAAGTCAAACCTTTTTTTTAACTTGAGGGGTGGAGGTGGGGGGGGGGGGGAGGCAGCCAACGTAATCACTGGAGTATTCTTCGGGGCAAGGAAGCCAAATTGTGCCGGGTAGGAATTTCGGCCCCAACCTAAAGTTTTAGATTAACAAATTATTCTTTACTATAATATATTTTATTTTTATTTTTATTTTTTTTTGGGGGGGGGGGTATATCTTTATTTTTCTATAATGTTTTTTTTTTTTTTTTTTTTTTTTTTTTTTTGGTTGGGGGGGGGTTCTTTCTGTGGCGATGTCTGATCCAAAAGAGCGATTCCCCAAGTTCCTTTGGATGACATTGACATGTTTTTGTTTTTGTTTGTTTGTTTGTTTGTTTGTTTTTTTTTTTTTGGGGGGGGGGTGTACGGACCCGGCTCATGCACCCTTGAAAACGGGGGGGGGGGGAGAGTTGGGGCATAATGACTGGGAAAACTTTCATTTTCAAAACATGAGGACGACTTACCCTTTCGTACTCATCATCCCACTCTGTGTAGTATTGGTTGACTCCCTCCTGATCGCGGGCCTGCTCACCTGCCTTACCTACGACATCGTTCACGTTCTTCCATGCAAGCTCTTCTGAAGTCATCGTCGAACTCGAAGTCGATTCACCGCTCATTTTGAGTGTGAAGTGATTAGTGATTCAAATTGGCAACCTTTTCATTAGGCGCTACCAGCTGGAAGTAGTATTCTCATTCAGTTGTAGTCTGACGATTGATTCAATAATGTAGGTCTATTCTAAGCTATTGGCTATGCCCGCGTTTGTCCTCATGAGGTAGCCTATATTAATGCAAATATCAATTGACAATCATGGATGCTCGGATAAACACCGATACCTATAAATGTTCTGTCTGTTCAAATGAAATGCCGGTTTCTTATCTGGAAATATCATCCACTCGAGTCCCACTTAATGTAAAATGCTCGGCGTATATACATGCATGCACCGTGCACTCCGTACAGAAATTGAACTTAAACGTATTTGAACTTCAATATTGAAGGTTGCTTTTTCTGTGGGGCAGACGGCTGTACAAACCATGGTCGTGTGCTGTTCGTTTCATGACAAATATAGGACAAGTGAACACACTTTTGGAATTGTGTACCTTGAACTTAAACATGGGCCCTGGACACCGAATATACAATGCTATACTTGTGCTCGAAATAAGTGATATTGAGACAGAGAGATTATTATCGTAAAAAGTCATATTTAACAGTTTTGAAAAATAAAATACTAGTAAAGGTTTGATAAGGTTAAAGTCCCCTGAAACTCGGAGATCGTGGGGAATGCGCGTTTTTCCTGAGCTCCATTGACTTGTACACAATGTCAGTCAGGCTTACGCATGGGTCGGACTAATGGGGATTAACATTCGGACAGCACAAACATGACGAAGTTTGCCGAATTCAGCCAGTCAGTCGGGTCAGAAGCTTCGGTTTCTCGATTCATCAACAATAGACTCTCAACGGGTCTCTTCGTATAAATTCAAAGAGAGGACTTGTATAATGCTCCATTTAAAAAACAAAACATAGGTTAGATTTACTTCTGAATTCTGGTCAGTTAGTCTATAGCCATGAAGGATTACCGGATTACCTCCAGACGGGTTGTCGCTGGAGATTACGCAACACGCCTCAGGCTCTGATTGGAATGTTATTATTTCATCCGAGATAAGGTGATTTCCCCATGTTTTATCAATTACGAGTCCCTTTATTAAGTTGTTAATCAATTTCAGGCGCGTATCCAGGATTTTGCACCCCGGGGGGCCCGATGTGATTTTGATTTTGGCGCCCCCCAGTGGTGGATCCAGAAAGGTACATCCTATATTTTCCACGTTACACCGGGCGAGCCAAAAGGTACACTTAAATTTGTTTCACGTCACGCTGGCCGAGCGATAAGCGGGGGGGGGGGGGGGGGGGGGGGGGGGGGGGGGGGGGTAGGTGTTTAATTTTTTTCGGCCTACGGCCAACCTAAAGGTCCATATATCAACCATAGGGGTACGTTTCAGAGGTCAATCAGCTCAAATCCTGCCACTTTTTTGATTTTTTTTTAATTTTTTTTATTTATTTATTTTTTTTTTACATTTTGCTATTTGGCGCCCCTCTAAGGTCAATTTGGCGCCCCTTTGAGGTCATTTGGCGCCTTTCGGGCGCCTATGGAATGCGAACTGTAAGCATTATTTGAAAATACCCATGATCATGGGTTTTAAACCCATGATCATGGTTTTAACTCTTGTGTACTAGATAAAAACCCATGATCATGGGTTTTAACTCTGCGTGCTCTTGATAAAACCCATGATCATGGGTTTTTATCTAGTACACGTAGAGTTAAACCCATGATCATGGGTTTTTATCAGAGCACGCAACAGTTAAAACTCATGATCATGGTTTTATCAAGAGCACGCCTAGAGAGTTAAAAACCCATGATCATGGGTTTTATCAAGAGCACGCAGAGTTAAAACCCATGATCATGGGTTTTTATCTAGTACACGTAGAGTTAAAATCCATGATCATGGGTTTTATCAAGACCACGCAGAGTTAAAACCCATGATCATGGGTTTTATCAAGACCACGCAGAGTTAAAACCCTTGATCATGGGTTTTATCAGCCACGCGCAGAGTTAAAACTCATGATCATGGGTTTTATCTACTGCTTGTAAAATGAAACCTCTGCGTGTAGACCGAAAAACGATGTTCATTGGTTGTTGTTCGCTGTGTGTAGAGTTATGGGGACACTTTTTACAACTGTCCGAAATTTCATTGACAGCGCGTTAGATACATACACTAGGTCAGTTGTTGTTCGTGGTCTGCCGTACTATGCCGTACATGTGCTGTGTATATAGCTGTCGCCCCCTTGTACATGCATGATATAAATTGTGGCTAATGCTGAATTGGCTTTGTAATCTCTTCATTCTTAATAATTATTATCATATCTTCAAAATCATCATCTCTGTTCTTCACATCGCAAAGCCATGATGAAGTTGTGGTTGCTTCCAATCTTTTCTTCTGCGGTGAGTTAAATTCGCAATTTGCTTATTTGGCTTTCATTTGACTTTTAACTGCAACATCCGTATGAGAAAGCCACACGCCATCCTTCTTGAGTTGAAATCAACATCAGGGCCTTTCAATTACTCTATGCAGTTGAATAATAATGCTATTATGTCTAGCTTTCTTTTGTGTGTTTCTATTTTTATTTTAAAGGTAACTTCTACATTATTGCTCTAATCCTTTAGAAAATTATTGTTTGTAAATGGCGAACCTTCCACCAGTCCAACTTGTCGGGCTCTCCCCCTTCATCATAGTGTCGATTTATTCGTTCAAGATCATAACGACATATGTAAATACTTGTATATAATATTATTGTATTTGAACTCTTCAATCCTCTTTAGGCTACAAACATTGTTCACGAGGTAGTTGTTCGCAAAAATTCCCCTCAGTTTGATGTACATCAATTTTGAACTCGATTAAGTTTGTGCATTGATTTTCAACGAACATTATGGAGGTCACCCCTCCCCCCCCCCTCTCCCGACTCGTGGTAGGTGGAGTGGGGCGTTAAAGAAGTTGAGGAAATTGAGAAATTCTTATGGTGATACAAAAGAAGGAACGAGAGAGAAATAATGAGGGAATGTGGGAATAAACCGATGAAAGAAAAAGAGAAGTAAAAGGAGGAGAGTGCACATGGAATATATAAATAACCTAAAATAGTGTATGTAAATTGATTTCAGAGAGATACATATATCTGTCCTTTTCACTGATTTTGGAGAGGGTCCTGAAATAGGGTCCCGAATATTGTCCATAAGCTTCTGAAAAGGGGGTCATTTTACTAGCTCCCTATATCCAAAGGTCTGTAATACTGTCACTTGTCTTCGGCTTGTGCAATCTTTCCAGTTGCTATGGAAGAGTGAATTCACGTAAAAAGGGCCTGGATTTGGGTGGGGGGGGGGGGGGGGGGGGGGGGGGGGGGGGGGGGATGGGTGCTTCGCGCATTAATGACTTTTTTCCTCAAACATATTTACGCAACTTTTCAAGCTAATTTAAAGCTTACGGTTCGGAAGGTGCGCATCAGTATGTCATGTATGTGATGCTGCGCAGGCTGAGAAACTGCATAATACGAAAAAACAAAGAAATACATAAGAATTTGATTTAGATACCGGATTTTATTTAACGTACTATCGTTAGGAATGCTACAAAGAATATTGACACCATGATTTAGAATTATAGGAGCCTTAATTAATGATTTAGAGGAAAATGTATGATTTCATGCATAAATTTAGCATAATTAATTTATATGAATTAAAAAGACTTTAGTTTGGAAAAACAAACTATTGTAAATATACACATTACACTACAATTGTGTATAATTTCTTGGCGCTCGAGCAATTGGCGGCCGATGTCTTAAGGGGAGTCTACTCAGGGCCAACATGTTAAAGAAAATTTAAAATACCGCCCCCAAACAACTTGTTGGCCTTCCCTTTTCAAATTGTTGCTACTCACTGATATGGGTCATTTTGATGTTATGAAGTGGAAGAAGAGACTATGAGCTTTGAATTGATGGACCATTTATTAAATTTTGATAAAGATTAAGTTACGATAAATTATTGCTCAATCTCAGTCTCGTCATTTCGGGGTCGAACGATGTAAGGGGTCTAGCGCCAGCTACGTTTTCAGCGGCGTAAATCCGTGTCGAGGAGTGGGGGATGAGCGATATAATTTGCCAACTTGCATGTCTCGATCTTGTTTGACATACACAAGCAATAGTCATTGCTAGTGATAAACAATTTTCCTACCCATATAACAGATGCCGCGGGTCGGATTTGAGAGAGAGGGGATGCGAATAGAATTTGTCTTTGAATGTATGCTTTTAAGCTATAGCCGCCTTGATTACTGTTATTTTTAGTAATGGAAAAAACTAATGCCAGTGCGAAGCGCGAGCCTAAATTTTCAAGCTAAAAGTTTGAAATATTTGTGCATTGTAGTTCATGTTTAGTATCAGCGAGCGCGAAGCGCAAGCCTTAAATATTACGATGAAATTTGATATATTAGTGCATTAAAGGTCCCATATAAATTAAATAAATAAAATAAAAATAGGGGAGACCGGGTATGGAAGTTACACGGGTCAGTTGTTACAGTTCTCAATGTGCTAAGATGGAACGAGAGAGGATGTGATAACTGGCATCTATATACAGCCTACACATAGCTGTGATGAACTATTGGTTGTGAGGTTTCTCCGCGTTGTTTTATAAAAAGAAAAGCAACATAAACCATTTTTTACAGTTCAAAGTAAATTTTGGACAAAAATTGAAATTGGTAATAGCTCTTACAACTGAAGGCACATGATGATAGTCTGGTATTGTAAATATAGTGCATGTATGTCACTAATATACCCCCGAGCCATGCCCTGTAATTCTGCCTAATGACTGTGCTACAGTTGATTTCTGTGTGTAAAATCACATCAAATTACCCCATGTTGATGTAACAACATACCGCAATGACATTAAATATGTAAAATTACATTTTGTCTCAATTTTCAGATGTTAATATTTTTATTTTTCTATTATTACTTTTGTATATTCTAGAGCTCTACTTGATCTACTGTTAACGATGTCAAGAAAATGGAAAGTTGAAATTAAAGTATGGTATAAGAGATTTACACATTGTCAACTTACCCTGTATGTTTACATATTGTAACAATTGACCCCGTTTGGTGTAACAAACTACCCCGTATATGGGGTAGGTTCTTACAAAAAAATATCGTCACTAATTAAGCTGTAGTTAAGTAGTGTTTACATGTTTTCAAGTTTGATATGCCTCAGGTTGTAGCCAACATAATAGGCTAACTACAGACCCAATATGGAGTGCGTGAGTTCTTCTGGTCCAAAATGTGAATTTTGTAACGTCCATACCCGGCCTCCCTATAGCAGAGGCGGCGGAACGTACTAGGAAAAAGGGGTAGGCTTATAGAAAAAAATACGCAAGTTTTTTTCGGAAAAGGACACTTTAGAGCAGAGTATAGATCTAAAGAAGAAATTTATTCAGAGAGCGAGGGGATACGAATTGATTTTGTCTTTGAATGCATGCTTTTAAGAATCATAATGGTTGACTTGATTAATGTTTATTTCAGTAAATGAAAAGTAATGCGAGCGCGAAAATTTAGAGGCAAAATTTTGAGATGTCTATACATTGTAGTTCCAATTTAGTATCCGGAAGCGTATAGCGCGAAGCGCGAGCCAAAAATATTTAGATGCAATGAAATAAATATGTTTGTGCTTTAAAGGTCCTGTATATTATCCGCGAAAAAACCCAAACAAACGATAACACATACTTAGTCTATAGCAGAAGCGGCGAAATGGATTTGAAATTGGGGGTCTCGATGGAAAAAAGGACACTTTTTATGGATACTCTAGATCATAGGCATTGAAGTAAAGAGAAATGTATTCGGAGATATGCGGAGAGGGAGGGGGTACCGTTTTTTTTTTTTTAATGTATACTTAAAATTGCAGCCTTGATTCCTGGTTATTTTAGAAATGGAAAAAGGAATGCTAGCACGAAACGTGAGCCTTAATAATATTATTAATCTAAAAATTTGAGATATTATTTTTAGCAGTACAGACCTTATTTAGCATAAACGAGAGCGAAGCGCGGGCCGAGAACTTTTTATCCACTCAGAAATTATATTTTACATGCGTTGTTAAAGGGGACCAATACCTAAGGAAAGCAATTTTTTAAAAAAAATTCATCAAAATCGGCTTTAAAATAAGAAAGTTATGAAAGTTTGAAAAGTTTCGTTTCACCTTCTATGGGGATACTCAAATTGGCAAAATCTGCTTCAAAATGGCCGATTCTATGGACAACTCTCCATTTGATTGTACACAAATTTCCAAATTTTCCCCATTTCTTTCAAAATATATATCTTACCTCCTTTGGAGCTCAATATATGTTGTATATATTTTCCCATGACATATTTTGAGCTCAGAAGATAAATGGGGGGAAATTATAATAATTAATGGTTGAATAGATTTTTCTTATTACCCTCGTTTTTTTACCATAAAGGTAGAAAAATATATTTCTTGTTTTCACCAAACTCACTTTCTACTTCACCTCCTCCCCTAGACAAGATACCAAAGGCTGTAACCTTAAAATTTTACACCCTACACTTCAGACGAGTTTCGCGGTGTATGATAAAGGGGGCCTTGGTCAGCCGGGTATACAGAAAGGGGCCTCGAAATGACATGTTAGACGTGTCTACTACTTTTTATCCGTCCCGGAGATTCTGTCGTGGAGAAGCCTCTGAGAAGTGAGATATAGATACAACCTTTACTAAACGAAATATTCTCTTTGCTTCCTCTGGTCGGATAGAATGATCAGACAATTATCGCTCGCTTTCACAGGGGAAAGCAAAAATAAAATGTAATATTTCTTGAAATATAAATTCATATTACTCGACTAGGCGTAGTGGCCGCATTTGTGACACATCACATTGCGATTTTATATATTCCAACAAACTAATATTAAATTTTGTACTGTGGATGTGTGTGTGTAAATGTGTCAAATGTTGAGTCAAAATTTCATGGAATTTTGATGTATGTCATATTTCATAACAGTATTAAAGCACAATATTTAGCCCAATTTTAGGGCATAATAGGGCTTTGATATAATTCGTCATGTGTGTAATATCCATGTGATGTGACAAGATAAAATAGAAAATATTCCCAAATCATCTATTTATCACGGCACATTACCAGACCACAGTGCACCTTTGTATTCTTGTTTACACTGTCCGTCATAGATTTGGTATATTTTTGTGCCGATATAGGATTGTGCTCCGGCTTTAATTTCTGGAATATCTTTGTCCCTGTTTTTACTTTTCGGGACCCTGGCTATACAATGGACATCTCCCAACCCTTCACGTGGACTCTTTTCCAAAAAAGTTTTGTCAATCCCCATGATGCTCATTTATGTCATTTTTGTTTCTCATTTTGGGGCCCCTTTTTCCGGCCTGATAAAGCCCCCTCAGTTTGAGGTGTACAGTTTATATTGTTCTTAAAGTTAAATCTAGATTACTAGGGACAGGCTTAAGTCTCTTTTCTAGGGGAGGGGTTGAAGTAAAAAGGGAGATTGGTGGAAATTTGAAATATTTTATTCCATCTCTATACTGAAAACGAAATAAATCAAAAACAACCTGTAACCCTTAAAATCATCATTTTCACGATTTTGACGTATATTGTCGCTCCGCGTATCTATTGTTGTGCGCACCATTTTACTGTCATTACGCGCTTGCGCAACAAGGCAATCTATTTCACCATTCATTTTAACACAGGTAAAAACCATTCAATATAACAAAAAAAAACGTTCAATATAACAAAAACCGTTCACTATAACAAAAACGTGAATGACAAGTGACATCATTTCAACCAATCACAACTCTTAAAATACTACCACTATTTACTATAAACATATGTTTGATGGTACATCGACCGCACATGTGACATAATTAATTTCTTTTGAAAAAAATGACATTTTATGGAATTTACACTACACAACACATAGGAGATCTGCTCGCATGTGACGTCACAAAATCAAAACTTTGAATATTCATAACTTCATAATTTTTAGGTCGATTTTCTCCAAACCTTCACTCATATTTTTGTTGTATTTTTCTTCATTTTTTAAGACCAATAAAATTCCAGGGTGAACTTCCCCTTTAAGGATCACAACAGCTTGAAAGGTCCCTTCTGGTTATCAAAATGTCTTTGCCTCTCATTGTCGTCCAGATATGATATTTATATTTTCCACTACAATACTTTTTTGTTTCCTATTTTCTCTTGATATAGGATTCGCCCCAGGAAAGGGAGGACGAAGATTTGGCTTCAAATGTCTTGGATGAACTTCAGTTTGCCCCGGATGAGCCAGGTCATCATGGTAAGATAAATACAAATAAATAATAGCATAAAGCAATCATAAATAAATAACCTGATGTTTCACGCCTCGGTAGGCACAAGATACGAGAAAATCATGCAATTGAGAAGAAAGTTTGGTGCTTGTCACAGTATAATGACTTTCTGAATACATAATTTAGATGGCCATGTGTTTTGAGGTGGGCACTTTTCTGTTACAACCCAAGTTTTCCAAGGAATTGTACCATTTTTATTCAATCGAATATTCTTCTTATATTTGACATCTTATATCTATAAAAGTATACATATTCTGAAAGAGAATTGCAATTTCACAAATTACAGTGTCATGTGAAGCTAATTCAGCATGCAAGTGAATCTCTCATCCAGCATTCTTTATATTATATAAATGGAGTACAATCTATCGCACAATATACTGGATTATAAGTACGGCAAATACTACATTATCCCGAGTGCAGATTTGTTTCAAAGTGAAATAGATCTGCCCAAGGGATAAATTAGTATTTGGAGTTCGTATAGTCCAGTAATGTTGGAAGATGGAGCGTTCACTATTTGTTATAGTAATTAGACCCCTAGATCTTTGACCTTGCCTAATCTACTTTTATCTCTGCAAAATTTTGGGTGCAAATTTAGCTATTGTGACATATTTTGTTGCTCTGCATATCCATTGTTTTGAGCTATAGTGCGCAACATTTTACTATCATTACGCGCTAGCGCAAAAAGGCAATCAATAGAGTCGATAGTCTCCCCATTTATTTCACACAGGCTTTACACTCCAAAAACCGAAAGTTATATTGTACATATGTACAATATTACAAAATGAAAGTAGGTCACAGGGTGCTGCTCTACCCAATCGCAAGGCATATTTTTCTACCACTATTTACTATTATATAAATAGTACATGCTCTACCATGCAACATACATGTACTAGATTATGTGCATGACAAATACTAAATTATCCCGAGGGCACATTTATTTCACCGTAGGCCGAGGTGAAATAGAAGTGCACGAGGGATAATTTAGTATTTGGAGTTCACATAGTAATGTTGCATTAATAGAGCATGCACTATTTATTATAGTAAATAGACCCCTAGATCTTTGACCTTGCCTAATCTGGTTTTATGTTTGCAAAACTTTTGGTGCTAATTAAGCTATTGTGACGTATGTTGTTGCTCCGCGTATCCATCGTTGTGCGCAAAATTATACTGATATGACGCACTAGTGCAACAAGGCATCAATTTCACCATTCATGTTAACACAGGATTTAAACCATCCAACATAACAAAAAAAAAACGTTCAACATAACAAAAAAACCGTTCAACATACCAGAATTTTGCACGACGCGTGACACCCTTTCAACCAATCACAGCTCGTAAAATACGACCACTATTTACTATAACAATTTTAATTATTAGGCATTCTTCAAACACTAACCAGGAGAAATCGAATAAACAGTTAAAGAATCCCCTGGTAAGAGTCAAGACTATATCTTTTTATCATGCTTGATGAGCAATTGTTATGGAAAGGACACATTCAGTATAATATATCCTGTAAAGTTTCTCAAAGAAATGTTTCATGGCGATCATCAAAACCTAAAATTTTGAAGATGTTTGGCTCTTCCTTGATCATGCCCCTCCAAGATTATTCTGATATTGCCATTGCAGGTCAAATGCCCCATTATAAATCTCGAAATGTTATTAAAGTTTCACAATGTGGATTGGATATATCGGCTATCGCATTTACAATGTTAGCTTATTTTTAGTCAGTTAATATTGAAGCCCAAGATGTTTTATGTTTATCGTTTTTCTGTTGCTCTCCATCATTTTTTTTTTTTTTTTTCAATTAAAAGGTTCCTAGTTCAGGTCTCTATTGAAAATTTTCTCAGTTTGCACTACATACTCGCACATCTTTAAGCATTGTTATGTTATTTTTCTTAAAAATAGGAACATAGGAACTAAACTCAGTGGGACTAAACTCGGTGGGGAGCTCATCCATGCGTCCCTCCGGTATTTGAAGGGGGGGGGGGGGGGAGGGCTTCAATGTTCTCGACACCCAACCCTTCTGCTCTTAATTGGTTTTGAAACGTTCTTATTTCAGGTTTCTGTTGAAAACTGTTTTTGGTTGTAAAAGAATTTGCTCCTGAATTGTCTGTGCCCTTGACTGATATTCTTAACACGTCTTTCCAGCTTGGGTAGTGCCAGATCAATGGAAACTATCCCAAATTACCCCGATACCTAAAACACGACCTGCGTCTATTGACAATATTCGCCCTATTGCTCTCACAAGTAACTTTGCTAAAATTGCTGAATGTTTTGTTGCAAAATGGCTTTTAGCAGACATCGAGAAACACATTGACCCACGCCAGTTTGGCAATAGGTCTGGACTTTCCACAAACACATTATCTGATACAGCTACTGCATTCTCTTTTTGAAAATGCAGAAAAGAATAAATCAATATCAACAATTGTGTGTACAGATTTCAGTAAAGCTTTTGACAGGCTTGATCATAACATCCTTATCCGCAAAATGATTGATCTTAATGTTCGACCGTGTCTTATTCAATGGATTGTGAGTTTCCTAGAATGCCGCAGGCAGTGTGTTAAGTATCAGGTAAAATATCACATTGTATGAATAACAACGCTGGAGTACCACAGGGTACAAAACTAGGACCCTTACTATTTTTGATCATGATCAACAACGCATGTCATTCTTCAACCATCCCATATTTCAAATATGTAGATGACCTAACCCTGTAGAGTGTAGAGTTATATCATCACCTCCAAAAATGCAAGAATGTCTTGACGAATTGCAAAGTTGGTCGTCCAATCATCATATGAGGCTGAATCCTTCAAAATGCTTTGGTATGAATGTAACCTTCATGAAAACGCCTCCTATCCGTAGTGACCTATATATTGGTGATTCTGTGCTTGCTTTTGTCCCTTCCGCTAAGATACTCGGTGTGATAAATACAGTCAGAATTTGAAATGGGACAGTCACGTTGGTGAAATTCTAAAGAAGTGTAACAAGAAATTATATATGTTTAGACTGCTCAAGCAATATGGTATGTCTGTTGAAGACTTGAAAACCGTCTTTGTTGGATACATCCGACCTCTTCTAGAATATTGTACACCGGTATTTAATGGAGCCCTAACGAAACAACAAATTGCAGACCTTGAGCGAGTACAAAAAAGAGTCTGCAAAATAATACTAGGACGTAACTACACATCTTACCAAGAAGCCTGCCAAAAGATGATCTGGAAACTTTTGGATTCTAGGAGGAAAAGTCTGTCCCTAAATTTGCAAATCTCTGACAATCCACCCAAATTGTAAAGACTGGCTCCTCCCCCTAAGCGACTACAAATTTCACTAAGGAAAGTACCTAGATTCGACCAATTCAAATGTAAAACCCAACGATCCGAAATAGCCCCCTACCCTACCTCATAGATCTATACTTAATTCTGAGAACTAGATGCATGATCAATTAATCATCCATCAAAGCAGCATCTCTGATAATTTGATTGCTAATCTATGTATTATTGATTAAGTCAGAGTCCTTAATTATTATATTACCATCTGTCTATTTGGTTTATTCCAATGCACACTTTTTATTCCTTATTTACCTTATCTTATTGACTCAATACATGATGTTACTCTATAAAATGATCAATACCGGTGAAATATCTTTCATATTGTGCTACATGTACACATCTACTCTCTTCTCCTTACTCACCCTGTCTATCTCCCTCTCTCTCTCTCTTTCTCTTCTGAATTTCTCATTGGATCTCTTATATATCCATACCTCATCTCTTACTTCTCTTTCTCTATCCTTCCTAACCTCACTCAAATTGTGCTAAGCATTCTATCAATATGTATATTAAGGCCTCGTCACACCGAGTCCGGTCCGGTGACCGGTACGGCAAACCCGTCTCAAATCGCTCCAAGAGCGATCCCATAAAAACCGTACCGGTTGCTGTTCCGGCTAGTACGGCATAGCCCGTGTTTGTTGTGACCAGTCTCATTGCAATAGTACACGCCGATTCAGTTTCGACCGTTTTTGCCCATTGTTGAACCGGAACGGGCCCGTGCCGTGACCCGGACCGGACTCGGTGTGACGAGGCCTTTAGTGTACATTTACATTTTATATTCGAACTCAATTTTGGCACACTATGTATTGTACGGCGTGGACCGTATATACAGTTGTCTGCAAAATTGTTCATAACCCTGACATTTTAAAAGTTTTTTGAATCCTGCTTTTAAATTAATTAGTTTCGTCAAACTTTTTGGTGATCAGTATGTTACCAACATCTTGACTATTAGGACAATTTGATATTTTGAGCAATTTGGTATTCCAGGGGTATTTTATTGACAGATTTACGAAAAACACCATGTTCATAATTATTCATACCCTTGGGGTACCCAGTCCAATTTCTTATCAAATAACCACAAATACATGTTATTTTCTTCAAATAACCTTCTGAAATAATTTTTGCAAAAGTCTATAGTCTTTCTTCATGGCTTCTGTCGGGTCTGGCCCATGTGTCCTCTGGGAAACATCCAGGCTGAGTCAGGTTGCATGGTCTTTGAGCCATCCTGTAAGTCTTCAGCTTTCCAACCCCTTTATTATTGGTTTCACTTAGGAGCATTCATATAAATGTGATTGAAATAGAATAACCGCTCTACCCACACTTTTTAGTCCGTGATTTAACACTCAAGTGCTTCTTTCATAAGAACCAGATATAAGACACTTGGGAAAAAGCTTCCATGAGCAGGACTAAAAGTGTAAGATGTTTCCTTGAATTGCCAAATAAGTACCCGGTGTACTGAGAGGCCTACAATAACACAGAGATCATAGCCAAAGCCAGAATGGATACCACTGATCAGCCAGAGACGAAGGTGCCAATGAGCAAATACTGCATAAAGGATACACATCTATACAGACACTTCCCAATACAGACTACAGTTTTCCATTCAGACCTACCGGGAGGCCTCTGGACAGTTCCTGAGCTCATTTAAACCAGAAATTTAATTTATGGACCATAATTATATAAGTTGAAGAGAGAAAATTAGAATTTACGAGTGATATGGACTTTCTTCAATTTGGCAAAAAAAAAGAAGATGATTCCTTCAATCTAAAAACAGTGTCCTGATTTTAGCACATGGCGTTCACATAGAACTGCCATGGGGGATTATCAGTGCGGGTAGCACTGGGGATCTCTTCAGAATAGGAGGCATCCCAGTGTGAAATTTTTATTAAGATCCTGCATGCAAACTTGCAGAAGTATGCTTATTAATGTTACCTGCGACAGTAATGGACCTGTCAACAGGACGAAGTTCAGAAGCATACGGCCATGTTAGTTAAGAAATAGTTCAGGACAATCATAATGAATGATCTTGAGAGGAGAATTCGACGACCTGACAAGAATCCCTTGGGAAATATGTCTGGAAAGTTAAAGACTCACAAAATGGCCCAAAGACCATGCAACCTTACACAGCCTGGTATTCTCCAGAGGACGCATTCGTCAAAACCCACGGAAGACATGAATGATTCGCAAGAACTGTCTGAGGTGGAAATTTAAATAAATAATTATAATCGAGATGATTAGATAAGAAATAAAATTTGGCACCCCAATAGGGTATGAATGATTATGAACATGGCGTTTTTAGTAAATCTGTCAACAAAATACCCCTAGAATACCAAATTTCTCAAAATTTCAAATTTTCCTAATTGTTCAATTGTTAGTAACATACTTATCAACAGAAGGTTTGACGAAACGGATTCAGTTAGGAGCACGACTCAAAAAACTTAACAAACGACAGGGGTATGAAAAATTTTGCGGACAACAGTATGTATGTAATCGTGCAGTGTTTACTTGAGGGGCAACATAGTTGTAAATATCCAAATTTTTTGGCTTATGTTTGGCGCTTTAAAAGTAGTACCTTCAAATAAGTCCACCTTTTTCATATTTTGGGGCCTTTTCTTTTGCCAGTCATATGCGCACATGGGTCCTTGCTTGCATAACATTGAAGCACACAAGTGCAAGTCAACTTTGCTAATGTATGCTTGCTACAAATGTAGGGGAAAATGCATGGTTTACTATTAAAGCAGTGTCAATGTTGAATGTCACATGAGTGGTTCTCAATCAATCATTTGATTAAGATCCATGTATTTCATTTTTCTTGAATTTTTTTTCTGTTCATGTTGCAGACTTGGAGGAAGAGAGAGCATCTGTAATGGACTCCTTCAGCACCGAGAGAGAACGGATTGTAGTGAGGAGGCCACGGGTGGTTGAAGAAATGCTGTTGATCTTCAGATCGGAGTTTGTACTCAGGAGGAGACTTAATGTTTCCTTCTTTAACGAGGAAGGAGTGGATTTTGATGGTCTCACTCGCGATTTATTCACCACTTTTTGGACACATATTATGACCAGCAATTTTTTCGACGCCAGTACGGGTGTCCCTCAAGTTCAGGGAAGTCTCAATTCCCCTAATGCAGTGACATGGAGGATGATAGGTAGAATTTTAGGCCATGGATTTGTACTCACTGGCTACCTACCACCCTCCATGTCACATGCATCCATGTTTTTTGTCTTATCTGGCAGGTCTCCACCATCAAGAGTAGCCCATCGATCTTTTTTAACTCGCCTTACCCCTAATGATCAAAATATTTTACGCCAAGCTTTACAAATAAATACGGGAACATACAATAACTCCCTTCATATGCAATTGATATGTTTGTTGGGTAGACATAACATCCAGGAAATGCCTCGACCTGATAACTTGAGATCAATTATCCATAGGTTATCAATTTTACAGTCGGTGGAAAGACCCTTTTTCCCTCTTTTTCAGATACGAGCAGGATGGCTTGATTCCAACAGAATTTTTGAAGGGCTAGAAGATGATAGGATAGCAGCTGTTCTAAGAAATTTGGAAGTAAATTATGAACGGGTGATAGAATGTTTTGCACCTGAATATACCGAGCTCTACATCAATCAGGAGATGCAAATCTATCAATGGCTTCAAGACTGTGTTGAAAGATTCAATGTGCAACAGTTGCGAATGTTTTTGCATTTTGCAACAGGCTCAAATAATTTACCACCTGATGGCTTAATCACTATTGCGTTTAATTCAGATACAAATGAACATGAGTTTGTGATTTCGCAAACTTGTTCCAACACTATTGTACTTTCTCGGTATATGTATAGTTCAGAATTACTTTACGAAATATTACAAAACATAGTCGATTCTCCTGAAGTGTGGACATCATTTTCCAGACTGTAACTAACTTTAATGTACAGAAACATGAAATAGTTTTATTTTAAATGGCATCTTTACCTCTCCTGAGCAACCATTTAAAAAAAAAATTAATATTCCCTTTGTAATGTTATGTGCTTCCATCGGAATCACATACATTTACCTTAAATAATTGTCAACATTCTTATGGAAAGGTCATTCTTAAATAAAATAGTGTTGGAGCAAGTTTGCACCACAGCAAATTTGTGTACGTATTCAAAATATATTTGTTATTGAGCTATTAATGCCCACATGCACATTAAGGCAATTGTTGAAAAAAAGAAAAAAAAAAAATACTCAAAAGATAAAATCATGCCATCTCAAATTTTCCCACTAAAAAAAATATTAGCATGTACATGTTTTAATTCCGTACAAATTTGTTCTTTTATAAATTCATCATGTTACTTGGAATATTGAAATGGAAGGGTAAATTGTTTGAGCCTGTTGCAAAAGAGGTGCTTTTGTTCAAACTTGACACAAAGAAATTATGACACTCGGTTGTCAAAACTGAATGCATGGTGATCCGTCACACCAAAGAATTGAAATTATTATCACCAGATAGGAAAGGGGAGACTTGGTGAAATGTGTTTTAAAAAGTCATTATCATCGAATTTATACAATATTTCAAAAAATTATAGCATACAACCTTGAAGCCATTGATAAATTTGCATTCAAAAGCAACCATATCTGCCATTTCAGGGCAAAAATTAATGTCTCATTTCTTCATTTTTTTTTCAAATTTGAATCTGCATATCTTGATTACATTTCATTAGGAATTTTTAACAAATCATACCAGCATATTGAAATGAAGAATCTACATTAAATGGGATTTTTGGTGACTGCTCACCAAAAAAAGGGGTGTCAATTTGGTTAAAAATGACCTGTACGAATTTGGTACATTTTTACACTTATGAGACAATGATATGTCTACAAAAACACTTTCATGTATATGCAACAAACTTCTGATGTTTACTTTCCAATATTTCTCAGACAGTTCATTTTCCAAAGGAAAGTTAATTTAAATTGTGTAGAAAACATAACTAACAATTTAGGGAAGAACACAACACTTTTGTGGGAAGAGTCATGTGAGTCAGATTGGTAGCCCTAATCATAAAACAATCTGTATCCATATCAAGCATATCAGAAAATTATAACAAGATTGTTGTATCACTGTGAATCATATCTCTGTGATTCATCTTTGGTGTTACCTGTTACCAGGTTTTTGCATTTTACCATAAGTTTGTCAAAGACTGATCTGTTTTTATGCCTCCACCACCGAAGGTGGTGCCGGAGGCATCCTGTTTTCGGGTTGTCCGTCCGTCCGTACGTCCCACTTGCTCGTTATCGCGATATCTCAAGAACCATTTGAGATATCAACTTCAAACTTGGGGATAGTATTTATTACCATAGGAAGATGATCTGATTAGATTTCTTCTGAGTATGTAGGTCAAAGATGTTATGGTGATTAATTATGGTAATGTAAAATAAATGTTGTTGGGTATTCCTAATACACTCATCAACCCCAACAATGATTTAATCAATAATAGGTTCAGCCAAAATGTTGAAATTTTCCAGTCATAGCAATACATATATTTATGTACATAATCATAAAAGACAAGTTAGTGAATGTCCCCATCTACGCGTTATACACTGTTTATGCATTGGGGGCCATAATTACCCCAAGTGACACTTTCAATTTGACCCCTCTTTACAGCTTTACTATTGAAGATATTCAGGTGAAAGTTTTTCTGTTGTGTTTGTTAGTTTCAATTGTTTCTGGTTCAATGAAAATTTCATCTTAAATGATTTTGATTAATGATATACACCCGTAATAAAAGACCAGACTTGCCACTTTCCAACGAACAGAATTGTGATTGCCGTACATTTTATGCTCCAATAAGCACAAAATTTGTAGTAAATGGCTTATTTTTCTCAAATGATAGTAGGAAGAATTTAGCTAAGCATGTGTAAAAAATTAAATTATCATAGTGTAATGCAGCAAAGAATTATAAGCTTTCAAAGACAAAGGGGCCATAATTACCCCGAGGCCATAATTAACCCAGTCTCCCCTACATTGTGGAGAGGGTCATATGAGACACATTGGTAACCCTTATCATAAGACAACCCAGATCCATTTCAAGCATATCAGGATATTATAACAAGATTGTTATATCACTGTGAATCATATTTCTGTGTTTCATCTTTGGTGATGTTTGTGTATTTACACCAGGTTTTTTACATTTTACCTTAAGTTTGTCAATGACTGATTTGTTTATTATCATTGGATGAATATGTGCATTGATCAGTGTTTTAAGTTTAGATTAATGAGTATGTCATGTTAGTGATTTTTATGTGTTTAGTATAGCACCCCTTGTAGATAATATCATTTGCAAAGAACATTCCAGATAACTAGTTCATTTGTTTTTGCACTGTTTCATTACATTGTAGCTCTCACTTCTTGTAAGTGAATATGTTGTGCTCTGCACTTTTAGTATATGGGTTGTTCTACAATCAGTATGTACCATCACAAGAAAAAAACCCTTCTGGGCAGCATAAACAGAAATTCAGTTAGTTATTCAAATCTACAAAGACAAGCTACTGTACTTTACAAATTTGGTACACTTTTACGCTTTTGAGACTTTACCCCGATGAACGATGATATGTCTACAAAAACACTTTTATGTATATGCAACAAACTTGTGATTTTTACTCTGCGATGTTTCTCATACAGTATATTTTCCAAAAGCAAGTTCATTTCACTTATGTAGAACACATAAACAACAATTTAGGGGGGAAAAATGAAAAATGAAAAAAAAAAACGAAGGAAGGATCTATGAGTCAATAGGTAACCGTGATCATAAAAGAACCCATATCTGTATCAAGCATATCAGAATATTATAACAAGATTGTTATATCACTGTGAATCATATTTCTGTGATTCATCTTTGGTGTTATTTGTGAATCTACACCAGGTTTTTACATTTTACCTTAAGTTTGTCAATGACTGATTTGTTTATTATCATTGGATGAATATGTGCATTGATCAGTGTTTTAAGTTTAGATTAATGAGTATTTCATGTTAGTGATTTTGATGTGTTTAGTATATCACCCCTTGTAGATAATATCATTTGCAAAAAACATTCCAGATAACTAGTTCATTTGTTTTTGCACTGTTTCATTACATTGTAGCTCTCACTTGATGTAAGTGAATATGTTGTGCTCTATACTTTTAGTCTTTCAAACATACCACCATTATTATGTCTTATTTTTTTTATACAAATGTGTCCCTTTATTTCTTTCATTCATCTTTGGTGCTATGTGTGCACCTCAGGTTCCCACATTTAGCCTTTGTTGTTTGAGTTGTAAATTATATTTTGCATATAACTAAAAAAAATAAAAAATTCTTAAATGGTAGGCTGAAATAATTGGTGTAACAAGTAAAAGTCACATTAAAATAACCCATTGGAACTGTCATCATCATGTCCTGTAATTTTCAAAATAACACAGTGCCGTAGACATGTTTACTATTGCTAAATTGATATAAATCTTGATTGTAATAAAATAAAATTTTAAAAAATAGTCATTATTCCTTAATCTTTGGAACCGAACGATGTGAAAATATATGCAGAAGAGGCTAGTGCAAAACTCTTATTAGTCTTTATACGATCTATTGAACAAATATGTTTTATTCATTTCGATTGAGATGTCTCATGTGCAACTGCTAATGGACTTGTCCACGTTCAATTTTTACAATCTCTCGTTTGTGATCACGCACAGACGTGTTGTAGGAATAAATCTTTTACTAAGGTATTTAAATGCAGTAATGTTTATTTCTGTGCATCTATAAACTTTGTTAAATCTTTAAAGTATATTAACTACACTACCAATTGTTAAATTAATCTTTCCGTAATACTTTTGTTTTGTATGTAATTTCATCTTGTAAGCACCCATTGTACAAACAACCATTTATAGTGACAATCACTTGGGAATACGCCTATATTACTTGCTGTGATAATATGTTTTTTATTCAATATTTGTTTTGTGTTCATACATTTCAGATTGTTATTTTTGTTATAAAATAAAGGAGAATAGCCACACAAGAGCTAAATCACAAAGGTGCAAAACTGAAATACATGAGGCTCAATATATGTTAAATTAAGCTTTCAAGAGTTAGTAAAAATGTGAGGTATTGCTCTGTGGTAATGATAGTACAAAAGGAATACGAGTTGATGATGCGTGTGAAGGTATGCAAAAATGACACAAATCCGTGATAAAGCTGTCTAATACGGTGGTCACAACACTCTCTACGCTGTACACGTAAAAAGTTTCAGGCCTAACATGTACCTTTGACGTGTTGACATTTATCATCCTCAAAGTGGAAGAACAGACACCGAAATTTCCATATATTTTTTGTTCTTTCTAATACAAATACCATCCAAATTGTTACCTTTTTAATAACTCATGTGGGAAGTGAGTAAGTCGCTTAAAACAATTAGGGTTGGAGGAATAAGGTTAAGTCCTGCCAGCTAGAGAAGAGAAGAAGAAGAAGAAAAGAGGTTTTAAAAGGCAATGGATGAGGGGGAAAATGAATGGAGGAAGGGAGAGAGAGAGAGAGAGAGAGAGGGAGAGAGCAGATAAATAGAGATGATTAAAAAAGAAAAAAA
>CALNVZ010003431.1:15334529-15345335 GCA_940671915.1 Paracentrotus lividus | reverse complement strand
AGAGGGAGAGAGCAGATAAATAGAGATGATTAAAAAAGAAAAAAATTTAAATTAAAAAAAAAAAAAATTATAATATCAAAAGAAAAAAAGAAAAGAGAAGTATGAAGAACGGGCAACCAAAGGGTCTTACCCACAGGAGGCGATCGTTGTGGCGACAACCTATGCATGCTAGAAACTGCCAGAATCGTTTCAGAATCGTAGGTGACCAAAGAAAATATACGTATCTACGACTCTGTCTACGATAGGCTACGACAACGACTTCCGGATTTAAAAACGTTATTTTGTGACGTTTCACGCTCAAGAATTATGGATTTTCTTAAAGAAATAAATCTTTTTCTCAGATTTAAAAAAAATAATATTGAAGCTTATCAAAGCAGCTATGACATTTATTAAGACATTACGAATTAACTATAGTTTTTCCGAGGAGACTCAGACTTAAAGCCGTCGGTCCCGTGTGATGGAGAGCAACCCCACTTGCACGTTAAAGAACCTGCTTTCCTATTCGAAAAGAGTAGGGAATTTTTTCCCGGGAAAGTAGCCACCCAACTAACTCACGCATTAAAGTAATATCTAACTTGACACTTATATGACACATTGTGTTGGTAGTGTCGTTAAACCCTAATCAATCAATCAATCAATCCTTCCGCGCAAAGTATTATTGTTTTTAAAAGATCGAATGATAAATGTTAAAGTAAATTATTAACTTTCATCATTGAACAGTATGTATTACATACCAAAGATATCGAAGATTAAAATATTTATTCAGCAGAATGGAAATTTAATCATAAATGAAAAAGAAAATACTTATTTTAGTAATAGGTTAATAAATATTAGAGGCGCGGAAACTAATTTAAGAGTGGGGTCACATTTTTTCCCCTAAAGATGACATTCTGTGTAAATTGAAGAAAAGCGTGAATCATTTCGTTTAATTTTCAAGCACTTAGGCCTACATGTAAAAATAAAGATATTATTTTAAACTAAATTAAATTTATGTTATAGCCCTCAGCCAATAGCGTATCTAGGGGGGGGGCAATAGGGGGGGGGCACGTGCCCCGGAAAAGGAATTGGGAAAAAGAAAAAGAAAAGAAAGGAAAGAAGAAGAAGGAGAAGGAGATCGGTGATCCACAGTGAATATTTAATTTTGGCGCCCCCTACATAGAAGGGGCCGCGGAGCCGGGGGGGGGGGGCCTGGGGGGGGGGGGGGCAGCAGCCCCCCCCCACTTTTGTCAGCAAACGTGTACAAAAACGGAAAAAATGAACATTGTGATTTTAGCCTGTTTCAGCCCCCCCCCCCCACTTGTGGCTCAGCCCGCTGTCCACTCTTGATAAAACGCAACCGGTCGGCCCCTGCATAGCACCACTAAATTTAACTTTTTGGCGCCACAAAGTTTCTAGTAATTTTGTTTAG
The DNA here is from genome assembly GCA_940671915.1 of Paracentrotus lividus. Classification (NCBI taxonomy): domain Eukaryota; kingdom Metazoa; phylum Echinodermata; class Echinoidea; order Camarodonta; family Echinidae; genus Paracentrotus; species Paracentrotus lividus. The sequence goes on along the minus strand of CALNVZ010003431.1, from coordinate 15,343,927 downwards.
GTTTAGTACCTTCTATCTTAGTTTCGGGTCAATTTTGCGCCCCATGTATAAGCCTATATTGAAGATAAAATCGGCGCCCTTAACTTCAATTTAGCGTCCTTTCATAAATGTTAAAATCAATTGTGTGCCCCCGGTGTGTGCCCAGCCGTGAAAAAGATTTTGGGCTGCCCGGGCGGGATTCGAACCCACGACCTGTGGATTGCTAGACCACCGTCATCATAACCGCTAGACCACCAGAGTGCCCAAAAATATTGTTGTTTTATTATTTTCTTGTTCAAAAATACATACTTTGGTTTCCAATTCTATTATATATGAATTGGTCAAAAATCTTTATAATTTAATTTTCTATTCCCTTAAAACACTGCTTTATTTACCATGTTTGCGATATTTGAAATAATAACTTTTTTATAATGGCGATTGGCGTACATTTTGTGAAAAAAAAACGTAAATCGACAGGAGACTTTTCTTCCACCTCCCTGTCTACATGGTCTATACTTTTATTATTACTTCATAATGTCTGCATAGTTAAACGGGATCGATCTACCGTTCGTCTTAGACCCTGATTTTACCATGCACTCCTATATTTATAATGGACGTATCCGTAGTGCTCTTTCAAGATAAGCGATTTCCTGAAACGTTCTCGATTGATCGCGAGGAAATACTCAGGTATGTCTGCAGACATGAATAGGTATGTCTGCAGGGTCAATCAGATTGCCTAAATAATTCACTCTTCGGCTTTGCTCACGCAGATGCGTGGCTGAGATTGCATAAATTTCATCGTCCACCCTTCTTGGCCTTGTCTTTGCTCCAGTTTCCAATTCTATTATATATGAAAAAAATTTTAAAAAGTTTTAAAAATTATCCAGAGAAACCTGAAATACGTGCATTTAATTCAAAATATATTATGAGCAGATGAGAGGGGGGGGGGGGCACAAAAATATTGCAGACCCTCCGAAACAATTGTTGAGCCCCCGCTCGAAAGACCAATCTCCGCGACTTCTCCCTTACAATTAAGTATAAAAATCGTATCAAATGCGTCAAAAAATAGTCCCAAATCCGTCTCCAAACCGACTCATGACACGTGAGATACCATCGTAATATTCAAATTGTATTCTGTTTTGGATGAATAAAGCATTCTTTCCAAACAGGTAAATTCCGTCTTGTAAGAAATAAATAAAAGAAACTTGTTTGTGTTTAAAAATTAATAACGAAACTATGCTTCAAAATAAGTGTTGTTCATCATATTGTCTAAATTTTTAGTCCAATTAAATTTAACATGCAGGTATTAATCAATAAGTTGACGACACATCAAAGCTAATATGGTCTCTTACAGAAAGGCTTTTTAATTTTACCATTTAATTTTTTTTTTCTTTCTTTATTTTTAATCTTTAAGTTTTTCAAGGCAAGTCTTCACTTTTAGAATACACCAAAATGGTCGACAACATTCTCGTTATGAACTAATATTACAACATAAGACTTTTATAGTACATTTTATAAATCACGTATTTTAGCAATACTTATTGCGGGCATAAAAGTAGTTACATGACGTCCTTGTACACAAAACATCGAATAACAAGGAAGTTAGTTTATAAGCCACAGCTGGCAGCGGGATTATCGTTATCAGTGTTATCACAGACCAATCGCTGCGCTGTAATCATTGCATGGTTAAATTCTGACTGCCGTAATATGTGTCCCCTCGCTCTCACTCACTGAGACGTGACCTTGCACGAACCAATCAAAACCGATAATCACAGGCTGTCGGTCTATAAGCAGAAGTTTCATTTTACAAGCAGTAGATAAAACCGATGATCATGAGTTTTAACTCTGCGCGTGGCTGATAAAACCCATGATCAAGGGTTTTAACTCTGCGTGGTCTTGATAAAACCCATGATCATGGATTTTAACTCTGCGCGTGGCTGATAAAACCCATGATCATGGGTTTTAACTCTGCGCGTGGCTGATAAAACCCATGATCATGGGTTTTAACTCTGCGCGTGGCTGATAAAACCCATGATCATGGGTTTTAACTCTGCGTGCTCTTGATAAAACCCATGATCATGAGTTTTAACTGTGCGTGCTCTTGATAAAACCAATGATCATGGGTTTTAACTCTGCGTGCTCTTGATAAAACCAATGATCATGGGTTTTAACTCTGCGTGCTCTTGATAAAACCCATGATCATGGGTTTAAAACCCATGATCATGGGTATTTTCAAATATGCTACAGTTCGCATTCATAGGCGCCTACCCGGGGGGCCCGGCCCGTAAACTCCCCCCCAGAATACGCGCATGAATTTTCTACCTGATTTCGGAAGAATCGTTTATTGAGGTGACGATATGACAAATAAGAGAGAGAGAGAGAAGAGAGAGAGGGGGGGGGGGGTCGAGAGATAGATCGATAGATAGAAAGATAGAAAGAGGGGAGAGATGAGTGAGAGATAGATAGAGAAATAGAAGAGATAGAGAGAGACAGAGAGGAGAGAGATAGAGATAGAGATCAAGAGAGGGGGGAGAGAGAGAGAGAGAGCCTGAGAGAGAGAGAGAGAGAGAGAGAGAGAGAGAGAGAGAGAGAGAGGGAGAGAGAGAGAGAGAGGAGAGAGAGAGAGAGAAGGGAGAGAGAGAGAAGAGAGAGATAGAGAGAGAGAGAGAGAGAGAGATAGAGAGAAAGGGAGGAATTCGGGAGTGGTGGGCATTATGAAAATCGAAATAAAAGGAGGGGACTGCATTTTCAGGGATAGGAGCGGAGATTTCCTGCCCACATCCATGATCATCAGATGCCCCCGCCCCCATACACCCCCCCTTCGCCCCATCCTCCACGTAGATAGAGATGACGAGAGCAGAGGGCAAATTTTAGACCAATAAAGGATACGCCCCTAGCTGGTGACGACAGAATTAGGGACCCACAGAGGTATGACTGGTGTGCTTGTTTTGAAGTTTTTGATGTTGCTATAATTTTCATATCCTTCAATGCATTTCTTATCAAACGTGGCAAACCCTATTTGTGCCAAGTGTACTTCTGGAAAGTTGCACAATATGTTTTTTAATCCCTTTTGCTGAGGCCTGAAAATGATTCGGTAGAGGATATTTCATTGGTAGGGTGCATAAGGTAAAAAAATATCAGCTAGGGTGGCTGCAAATAACTTTTAGTGCCAATTTTGTTCTTTATTTCGGCCTTTATTACCTAGATTAAAAAAAGAAAAGGAAAAATGATTTGGTTATTATTAGGCCTTCTATCCGGCCTATTTCTTCTCTCTGTTCTAATCTACCGTCGCCAGCTGGCGCACGTTTCGTCAAATGATTTTATTCAACTTATCAAGATGGCGGAACGTAATACTCGACGTAGAAAGAAGAAAGAGGTAAACAATATCGTTTAATGTCAATCTTAGTTTGTGGAATTTTCAGATAAATCGGTTTTTATTTGTGGATTATTGTTGTTATTTCCGTAGAGTGAATTTGTTTCATAAAATTAATGTATTTACTGTGAAATAAGAGACGTTTTGCGTGTTTCGATGTTTGATGCAGATGACGTGTTTTTCGTGTTGTGTAGCAATAACGTGTCGTTAGATTGATGTCCCTGTAGCATTAGCAGCGCGAGAGTATCAGAGTATTGTGGCAGCTGTTCAATCATTGTTTGTTATTTATGTTAATTTTGTACCAATCATATTTATATTCACTCGCTCAAAGAAATTGAATTAATCTTTTTATCTGTTTGTAAAAAAGTTGTAAAATTCTCGGCTTTGAAGTTTGATAACAGCATGAAGTATGAGGTAATTTTGTTGGGAATTCAAACATGTCAAACCAGCCCTGATTCCATACAAACGTTATGCATGGTCAATTCCTAATTGACCTTGCACTGGGAAGTACCTTACTGCGCTAGTGTAGTTTGGTATCCACTACACACCACCCTACCTCACCACCCTATACCCTAACCCTAGTGTGTGGGGGTCGCTGTCAAGTGTCAACCCTATCCCTTCACGTAGCAGCAGGCCTCGCGGCTGGATGCTTAACTACACTAGCGCCCAGTTTTCTTCCAATGGAAAGTCAATGCAGAAAAGTGTCTTGAGAAGCTCCAGCCATGTCAAGGTGGCATATCCAAAAAAGGTTCTAAAAATTCTACTACCGTATTTGCCGGCGATAAGGCCGCAGCGCCGTATAAGCCGCAACCCCTTTTTGACAACTTAAAAAAAAAAAAAAAAAAATCTGGAAAAAAAAAATTCCTGAAAAAAAGAAAAAAAAAAGAAATCCTAACAAAAAGTATATAGAAATCTACAAAGAAAAGTAAGAAATAAGCCCTGAAAAGAGCAGCCAATGATTCATTTTTAAAGTACTCAAAAAGAAATCGCTCAAAAGATAATGACAAGTCAGAATCTAGAGTCAGATTCTTAGGCTTAGCAAAGAAATCGCTCAGCTAGCTGAAGCTTGAAGCTGCATCATTCACACAGCACAAAATCACAACAAACACACCAGCAGCACAGCGGGCAGCACATGCTCTGCGATCAGCCAACAAATGTTCCGATTTGCTGCTAAAATCACATCTTTGGAACAAGTTTCCAACATGTGGTAGTGATGGCATATGAAATATTTACATATAGGCTCTTATATCCTACCTTTTTTCTTGAATATAATATTAAAATTAAAGATGAAAATCTATAGTAGAGGACCGCTGTGTAGACCCCGTGGCTATTTTTTGGGAACAAAGGTTTGAAAGTGGTTTTGAGTTGGTTAGAGGTCACTAATCAAAATTAGCTTGGTTAGTCCCCTGCTAACCCCCGGCAACTCTTGTAGGGGTCAAAATAAGGTCAAACTGGGGCCAATAGGGGGTCAAATTTTTAAAATGCCCCAATAGTATCAAAAGACACAGCAAATAATTTGTCTCTTTCTACTGAACAAAAAAGTGTACAGGATCATATACCCCTGACCTCCCAGTAAGAAGTTATGGCGGGAAATGTCAAAAGGTCAACGAACTTTCACATGAAGGCATATGAGGCCTACACAAGCTAAAATTGTTTAGAACTGGAAAATTTTCGTGTTTTTTATGTCTATTAATATTTATAATGGATAAGAAAATTAATTGACACTATTTCTACATAAGAAAATCATGTTCAGTACATATAAGGTGTCAAAGTAAGGTCATTTGGGGTCAAAATTAGTTAATTTAGGATGAAATACGAATAAGAGTTAAAACAGCTCCATTTGTGCAGTATTGTTCAAGTTATGTATAAATAGATTATTAAACTTACAGATTTTATTCTAATCCAGAAACCACATTTCAATTTAATGTGAGGCGTCCATCGATATAATCAAAGAAGGTTCAATCGATCAATGGGTCAAAATGTTACATTGACCTAGATAATATTGTGATGCTATATGCCACACTAGAACCACTTGAGCCATGAACTTCAAATTTAAAAGTAATATGTACCATCATAAGAAGACAACTAATTTGATCTATAGAATGTAGCGTGAAAGGTCAAGGTTCAAAAGTGAACTTATGAAATTCCAGGTATTTTACCTCGTTATTACCATTGGTTTAAGAAAAAAGCTTGATAACATATCAACTTCGATCTTGATTGAAAAACACGTATCATTAGCATTCCAATGTTATACAATTTTAGATCAAATGTCAAGGGTCACAAAGGTAAACCTAAAAAAAACAGGCATTTGCCTCGTTATTCAAGTATCTCAAAAAACTACTTTGAGATGGTGAAACTATCATAGTGACCATGAATCTCATTACTAGTATATGAGACTATATTGGTAAAACTTACTTTACTGAATTACTTTTTTTAATTGAGGGCCTCCTAAACGTGCATGTGAGTGCGCATTGTTTAGGTTTCGTTGATCTATAATGATAAAATAATAATAATAATAATAATAATAATAATAGTGGGTACTTGTATAGCGCTCAGCGTCCGTCTTTCGACGCTCATGCGCTATCTATATTTCAAATATTACTGGACCCAACTTTAATTTGTGCAAGTCTCTCGTTTTTAAAACCAATTTGGGTACATTTTATAATAAATGAAACCTAACTACCCTAACAGTCAGGCCAGGGCGTAGACACGAATTCCTTTCTTTTTTTATGTAAGTGGGGGGGGGGGGGATGGAGAATATTATAATGCGGTGGTCACAACTCGCCGTAGGCTCACCGGTGTAGCTACGGGACACGTGCATCAACGTAGCCTGCGTTGATTCCACAATGCATGCACAGATCCTGGGTCAACTTCTGCGATTCCTGCATAAATTTCTGTAGTAAGGGTATTGTAAAAACTTCCTGCACGTCGTACATGTAGCGTGCCTGCATGGTACGTCAAAGGTACGGCGAGTTGTGACTGCCGCATAATCGGTCGAGCGGGACACAGTTCTTTTGGTAGTGGGGGGGGGGGGGGGGGGAGGTTTGCGCTACACCAGTGGTCAGGTATTATACTTTTGACATATCCTTTACAAAATATCATCAGATCATCTGCCTATAATCGTGATATCATTAAGGTTGAAGTTCAAAGCGGTTCTTGGGATATCTGAACTTGACTGCATGACATTTGACATTTGTCCTTTGATATTCAAATAGATCATCTTTTCTTTTGACCTTTTCCATCATAACTTCTCACTGAGTGAGAGATCAGGTATATATATGATCCTGTATATTCTAAAATACATGAGATTGGTATCTAGTGAATATGTTATCATCAAAATTAAACTTTGTCTTAAATTAATGCAATAACGATGTAAATACCCGGAACTTCATAACTTGACCTTATGAACCTTGACCTTTTACCTACATTCTATAAGATCAAATTAGATTGTCTTCTTATGATGGTACATACTACTTTTAAATTTGAAGTTCATGGCTCAAGTGGTTCTAGTGTGCATATAGCATCACAATATTTCTAGGTCAATGTAACATTTTGACCCTAATTCATCGATTGACCCTTTGATCATATCGTGACCCCTCACATTAATTGAATGTGGTTTCTGGATTAGAAATACAAATCTGTAAGTTTTAATAATCTATTTATACATAACTTGACAATACTGCACAAAATGGAGCTGTTTTAACTCCTTATTCGTATTTCAATCCTAAATTAACTAATTTGACCCCAAATGACCTTACTTTGACCCCTTATATGTACTGAACATGATTTGCTTATGTAGAAATAGTGTCAATCAATTTTCTTAACCATTATAAATATTAATGGACACAAAAAAACACGAAAATATTTCGTTCTAAACAATTTTAGCTTGTGCAGTCCTCATATGCCTTCCTGTGAAAGTTCGTTGACCTTTTGACATTTCCCGCCATAACTTCTTACTGGGAGGTCAACTGTATATGATCCTGTACACTTTTTTGTGCAGTAGAAAGAGACAAATTATTTGCTGTGTCTTTTGATACTATTCGGGCATTTTAAAGATTTGACCCCCTATTGGCCCCAGTTTGACCTTATTTTGACCCCTACAAGAGTTGCCGGGGGTTAGCAGGGGACTAACCAAGCTAATTTTGATTGGTGACCTCTAACCAACTCAAAACGACTTTCAAACCTTTGTTCCCAAAAAATAGCCACGGGGTCTACATATCGGTCCTCTACTACTAGATCTAAAAGTTGAAAAAGATCGCATTTTTAAAGTTTTTTTTAAGCTGTGCATAAAATGAACTACAGAGGGCGGCAGATCACCAAACATCATATTTTGCACTGGAAGTCACCTTCGCGATCAATTAAAAAAAAAAAAAATTTTTTGGACATGTATTTTGCTCAGAAATGACTCATTATCGACAGCAATTAAAAAGAAAACTGAGTGCTGAGGTTTGTTCATGAAAAAAATAATTTTTCATCTCCACAAAGTAGCTCAAACTTGTTGGTAAGATCTTCTATTCCTGTGGTTACTATTGCAATGTTTTACCAGTCCCATATGTGCAAAAACATGTTTTTTCAAGGGGTTGAAAATACCCGATTGTGTTGTTGTCACGTATAAGCCGCACCCCGACTTTGCGACATCATTTTATCCAAAAATACTGCGGCCTTTACGCCGGCAAATACGGTAAACAAAATTTAAAATATCTAATTCTAAATATGGAAGAATTAGATTGCAATGAGACTAGTATAGATCATCTTAATTTATTTTGAGGTAGGTTTAAAGCTGGTTTCGCTAATTATTATTGAGAAGTTTCCTCAGCAACCAAGATGGCGACAGACATCCATTTTTCAGTACTGACTGATGTTGGTTTGCAGCTGTATGTGCCCTGATTCGAATGTATCAAATCGATGACATTGTCATTCCATTGACAGACAAGTCTCAATTCAAATTGAATAAATTTCACCCTCGCCCAACCTCCCCCCTCCCCCCACATCCCTCAACCCCAAAAAAGGTCTGAATCTAGAGGGGTCTAGACTGTTCTAGATGGATGGGGAAAACCATTGATTTAATTTAACATCAATTTGGAAAACAATGACTTTCCGGACCCTTTTCGATGCCAACAAACTTATCTTCATGGATCAGACACAAAATACTGCAAGATTTGCAATGTTTTGTCAATATTTTCACAACTTTTCACCTTATCCCAAAGAAAGCTCTTTTTGTAACAGATTTTTGGTCTCTCTTTTTGTTGGTGCTATCAGATTTTTGATTTAGAAGGACCACTGGAATTAATTCCTTTTTGAATATCTGACTAGGGCCTAAGTGAGAAGATGGGATAGACTCGCGAAATACAACTACGGCGTCACGCCATCCTTTTTTTCCTTTGTCTTACTTCAATATTTCTATATAGAGAGGACAGTTCTAGGGCTGCAAGCCCATTAGGCTTTGCTAATGCTGTCAGTAGCCCTACAACTTCAGTATTTGTCTTGAATTAAATAAATATCATTGTGTAACATGTATTTCTATGTTTGTCGTCATATTTTTATTACCGGTATATGGAAACCAATAAATCAAATGAGATCAAAATCAAATTATTATCATATTATTGTTTTCTCTCTCTCTGTCATCTGATGTAGAAAACTGAGCTTGAGAAGCCTACCAAGGAAGAAACCGCGGTAGCCAGACATCTGCGTTTCAATCTCCCTACCAAGAGCACTTCTATTGATGGACACAAAGTAGAGTACTTCACAGGTAAGGTGCCTTCTCCAAACAAAGTGCGTCAGCTTGCCGCGTCGTGAATAGAATCCCGAAATCTTAATACGGCTTAAACACGTTAAAAGCAGAAAGTTTCTCGCGTTGGATCGGGAAGCTGCGGGAAACTGACACACATTGTTTGGAGAAGGTGCCTAAGCTAGGCCTACAGTTTCCTCTAGACTGAAGTTGGTTCTAGGACAACTATCTCCTTAACCGCAGACAACTACCCCTCATAAAAAATCTACTCCCTAAGTCAAAACCGAACACTGACCCTATTTCTGGGGGGGGGGGGGG
>CALNVZ010003431.1:15190232-15334506 GCA_940671915.1 Paracentrotus lividus | reverse complement strand
TAGTTTTTTTCTAAATACGACTGAGGGCCATTTTGCCTTAAATTGACTATATGAAGCTAGTGACAAAAATTAAAATTGCTGTAAAACTATGTGTAGACCGGTCATAATTGACATCAATGCAATGTCTGCATTTTTCATCCAATAATGAAGTTTTGAGTGTTTTACTTGTTACATTTTACTCTACATTTTGAATCATCTGAATTTTAGCTTGGAGTCCTCTTGTAAGACTAAACCATTTATAACACACAGTCAATGAGAGACAACACATAGTGTTGGTCAGTTCGTTCTCACTTTAATTGTCCAAATTTGTCTAGTACTCTGTGTAATGGGAACATGCTGGTGTTGAAACCTTCTTGGTATGTCATTTGGCATGTTGATGTTGACTATGATAAAGTTGTCTTCTCTCTTTCCAGGATCCAAGGCTGTGGACTTCCTACAGGAGTCCAAGTGGGCGACTGGAAAGGGAAAGACAGACATCATTTTCACAGATAGGGACTCCATTGCAAACTACCTTGATGGGTAAGTCTCACACAGGGTTCTCACTCTACCTGGAAAATCTAGAAACCAGGGAAATGTTTGGGATTTGAGAAAAAAGCCTCAAAATAAGGGAAAAAGTTGGGAAATTTGATAATAAGTTGCATAAAAAAGGTGTGAAATATGTCAGAAAAGTTATTCCTGAATTTTGGTAAATTCATCACTTGCATACTCGTTACGAGTCAAGCTTTAAAGTTTGTCTGAACAATTAAGTTGTAACTGATATTAAATTAAAATATCAGTTACAATACATGAAATATGAACATTTTGTGTAGTCCACACATGCACATAGAGGTGTGTAGTGCATGTGACTCTAAGCAGAGTTGGGTTTATTTCTTATCTTTTTGGTGATTCCAAAATCTCGCAGCACACAATAAATCTTACATGAATGGTTATCACCCTTTCCAAAGCGCTTTAGACAGTGTTTCTGTTTCTGTTAAAGTAACTCCTGTAGCCAGGAACTTGGAAAGCAGCTTTCATAGCTGATCAACACCAAGCTGATATATAACCAATTATTAGGAACCATTTTACGTCTAAGTTAATCAGTCATAGTGGCTGACCTTATAGACGACAGAAATTACTCTTGGGCCTTTTTTAATTAAAGTGGAGATAATGGCTGAGCTGGGATTCGAACTCACAACCTTGCAATTATGAGTCCAATGCTAGACTAACCATTAGGCCACACGACCCTTATGTGTCTTTCACATTTCTATCTCATGACCAGAACAATTATATCACTTTAACCCGTTAGAGACTGAGCCCGAATATATTCGGGCTGAGGTCTATGGGAAATGTGTGTTATAGCCAAATCAGCTCGTCTCCAACAGGTTAATATTCAAGCATGTATTCTCTTTCATAGCAGTCGGATAAAGTGACAGCAATGAATCAATCCATGTATAATTGAAAACAAACTTTGATTATTTTTTGTTCTTGTCATATTTTAGCTTACTGTGGAAAGGTCTTTTCTACCGAACTCTAAAGGTGGTCAAGAAGAGCAAGAAAGACGTAAAAGAGAAGGAAGAAAGTAAGAAAGAGAAGAAAGTAAAGAAGGAAAAGAAAAAACCGGAGGCTGAAACTGCAGAAAAAGTAAGATTAAAAAAAAATTGTTTTATTTATGCATTTATTTTATCTTACTGACCATAACATGTCACACAAAAGGTCACAAAAGCACCTCTGCTGGTATATTTTCAAAACTTTTTTAAAATTCCTTTTTCATCTCTACTTCACTCGTCCCACTTTCTTATATTCCAATGAGTTAAGTAATTACGGGAATCAGATTTATGATTACAAAAATTTTCCAGTGTATTCAGTAATCAATGAATTTGTGAATTTTTATAGTATATATTTTTTTTCTCACTGAAAATTAAATATTCTTATTTATTATTTTCTGTGAATCTTATGTGAAATGAATTTCTAATGGACCCAAAATTTATTGAATTAAGTAAGATAAAATTACGTTATTTCCCCACTAAATATATGAACCCCTAAATTGTGTCACTAGAATGATGTGGGCCAATTCAGTGATTATAACAGAAGTGCCATAGTTGGAGATAGAATATCTGCCGTAAAATGATCATTGAGCGTGCTTGTGGGTCGCAGTCTTTTGACATGCTGACAGACGAGAATTGATAGTTGTCCTAGGGATTAGTTTTCATCGGGGTGGCTATCCTAGGAGTGGTTATCCTCAGGGTATAAAGAAGTTGGAACCTCTGAATTTATTTCTTTCCTCTTCTATTAGCAAGGTTGCTCCTTCAGTATCCATGTACTGTTTTACAAGGGAGCCATATGTTCATGTACATTCACATACAAATAATAGTACAAACAGAAAACATATTTACTAAACAATTACTGGTACCAGACTTATTACATACTACAAGTAAGGAAAGTGCAATTTGAATTGATAGTTTCCACACATAATAATAAAAATGAAATTAATGATTTATTCATGAATCTTTCCAGGGTGAAGACAAAGAGAAGGAGGATAGCAAAGGAAATGGAGCGAAAGAGACGAAGGATGGAGGGAAGGATGAAACACCTCCTACAAAGAAGAAGGAAGGAAAGAAGAAGATCAAACTGGAATTGACTGATGACCAGAAATTTGTGGATGGAAATGATGTAAGCTCATATGCAGTCCTCTAGAGTCTAGATAAAATAGAAACATAAAGATATGAACATTGAAATGTAGAGAGATACAATATTTTCAAACAGAAGAATTTGAGAAGAATTTGAGAAGAAATAGATACCGTCCCCTCCTGTCATAAAGATCACAGACACAGGGGATTTTTGGGGTCTTACTACAGCCCACTCTCATTATGATGAGCACAAATACAGAGATTTGGTCATAACTAGGCAATTCCCTTTGTCTTATACCCTGCACTACCACTACCGAGTGAGTCAAAAAAAACTTTACACTTAGAAAAATGTCAATAAAAAGAAAACCAATTTATAAACCCTAAATTATTTTACATATCTGAAAGAGTAACTCCTCCCGCATCTTCTGGTACCATTTTTGTGTGGTATGTCTTTACGCTTGGATAAACACGGCGCATTGTTTGCGAGCATCCAAATTTCGAATTGTGCCAGGGTGTGGATGAAATTGAAACAACGAAAGCTGACAAAAAAGCAACTCCATCATGAATAAAATAGTCTAACTGTTTAACGAAAATGTCTTCCGCTTAATAAATAACTTGGCAGAGGTGTTGTTACACATATTGACTACATTTTGTATGAAAGTTAGATTGACTCGTCAAGTAATGCACGAATGAGTACACATCAAAGAGTAAATTGCCACTGCCAGACCTAAAAAGGCCTCCTTATACTTTTGAAAAGAGATTATTTTGTCTTTGACGTGTGCTCACTCATGCCTGAGTGTACAGATTTATCTCATTTTCATACAGAATGTAGTCAATATGTGTAACAATACCCCTGCCAAGTTATTAAGCGGAAGACATTTCCATTAAAAAGTTATGCTATTTTATTCATGATGGAGTTGAATTTTTGTCAGCTTTTGTTGTTTCAATTTCATCCCCCCCCTGGCACAATTCGAAATGTGCATGTTCACAAACAATGCGTCGTGTTCATCCAAGCGTAAAGACATACCGCACAAAAATGGTACCACAAGATGCGGGAGGAGTTACTCTTTCAGAATATGTAAAATAATTTAGGGTTTATACATTGGTTTTCTTTTTATTGACATTTTTCTAGGTGTAAAGTTTTTTTTGACTCACTGGGTATAATGGATACATATACAAGATATTTTGTTATCACCGCAATTCCCCTATCACAGTATCAAAGAAGTTCCAACCTATGTGTACGATGAGACTATATTGTAGTAAAGCAGATGGTGCGGTCCCAAGCACCTATCTGCTTTTTGGGAAGGTAAAGTACAGTTAAACCTGAATCAGTAGTCTTGGTTTTCCTCAATCTTTCTTTTACTCATTTCCCAAGCTGATGTACATTTCCATTAAAATCATTCAGCAATTATGATTTTTTTTTTGTAGTAAGAACTTTGCCTGTAAATTTCTCTTGATCCTGTGTTCATTAATTTTTCATTATTTACCAGAATACTTTTAATGAATGATTTCCTTTTTCTATGTTTTTCTTTGTTTTCAGGCCTTTGTGTGGGTATATGACCCTGTCCGCCCAATGAACTATGTTTACGGCCTTGGCCTCGGTGAGTAAACATCTTTATCTATCATATTGCAGTATTTTATATAGAACACTGGTCACGATATGCTATGAACAGGGTAACTTTTGCTTCGACAACAATCGCTCAGCTGTAAATTCCTGACCCTATTGGCTAACTTCAACCCTGGACTTAAACATATTCCCCTCCCTGAGTTTACCTTAAAGCTGTTACCCTAACCCTAAATTTTAGATGACATAAAGAAAGCCCAGAGAAATTGTAGAAAGGGCAAATGGTTTGTCATGTGTAGTAACTATGTACAAGAGATGAAACATAATCATGTATACATTGAATACTTTTGGGTCTGGGTATGGTAGAAAAGTGGAAATTTTCTCTTTTTAAAGATGATGATTGTCAGTTTGAATGTTTAGTTAACTATTTTTAAGTGAACATTTAAATCAAGGGGCATGACCAAATACTGAACTTCAAATTCTAGTATATCTACATACATAAAGAGGTTTTAACCTGTTGGAGACAAGCTGATTTGTCTGTAACACACACTTCCCATGGACCTCAGCTGGAATATATTCGGGCTCAGTCCTCCATGGGTTAAAATTTAACATACAATATCAAGTTATGAACTTTGAATGAAAGGTTTTTTTACATTGATATCATTTTTCATGTTCAGTCACCCCTGTCATCTGTTGGGACTAAAGAAATAGCTTGGACTTTAAAAAAAATGACTTATAAAGGGTTAGAAATAATAGAATATAAAAAGGAGATAACTTGAAAAGACCTTTGACTGAGGCAATTACTCAACTTATGCAAGTTCTGTTTAGGCAAGGTTGACTTTATATTATTTTTGATGACACAGCATGTATTCTCCACATTTCAACTCTATAAATCTAGGGCTTTGTTATGAACACAGGGTTCCCAAAGTCATGGAAAATCTTGGACAAATTTGTGGTCATGAAAAGTCAGGGAATTTGGAAAATTTGTGAAAAGTCATGGAAAAGTCATGGAATTCTGCTTTCAAATTTCTGTGGGAATGCCGGGATGGCTGTGAGGGGAGGTGGAGGCCATCATAACGTGTCTGATTTTGGAAACCATGCCAGAAAGGAAGTCATGTAAAACAGCAATTTAGTCCTGGAAAATCATGGAAAAGTCATGGAATTCTGTTTTCAAATTTTTGTGGGAACCCTGTGAACATGTTCAGTTGAATCGTATTTGTTTGGGTATAATTAAAATCAATGTTAAGGGATAGAAGATAATATTTGGTTAATAAAATGATTATTTTTGGATGAATTGTCTTGTTTAGTTATCGGAGCCATCGCTGTGTGTCTCTTTCCCCTTTGGCCCCCCTGGATGCGCACTGGTACATACTATCTGTGCCTGTGTGGAGCAGGTTTTGTTGGTGCTATCTTTGCTTTGGCTATCAGTAAGTGATTCCGTTTTATATGTCTATCTGTCTGTTTGTGTGTTTGTATGTATGTGAGTTTGTGTTTCTTTTGATGACAACCATTGGGATCCCCCTGGAAGCGCACTGGTACATACTATCTGTGTCTGTGCGTAGCATACTTCGTTGGTGCTGTCTTTGCTTTGACTATCAGTAAGTGATTCCATATTCTATGTCTATCTGTCTGTTTGTGTGTTTGTCTGTCTGTGAGTTTGTGTTTCTTTTGATGATAACCATTGGGATCCTCCTGGATGCACACTGGTACATACTATCTGTGTCTGTGCGTAGCAGGCTTCGTTGGTGCTATCTTCGCTCTAGCTATCAGTAAGTGATTCCACTGTCTATGTCTGTTTGTTTGTTTGTCTGTGTGTTTGTGTGTCTGTCTGTACGATTGTGTTTTCATTTGTCTGATAAAATCCTTTGTGGCCCATGTAGCTGTGCACTGGTACATACTATCTATGTCTGTGTGGAGCAGTCTTTGTTGGTGCTATCCAGTTGCTCCATATTTTGAGAATTTCTGTCAATATCTGCAACTAATGGTTTTACATGTTTCGATGAATAATTGCATATGATACAGTGTATGAAAAAAATTATATAATTGGTTGATTTAGTAATATGACTTGAGATATAAATTTTTACTTTATCTCACAACTTTTCTATCTGTCTCTGTCCTCTTGCAGTTCGACTCATCATATTCGTCCTCACATGGGGCTCGACCATTGGCAAAATACACTTCTGGCTTTTCCCCAACCTCCTCGCCGACGTCGGAATCAAGGAATCCTTTATGCCCTTTTATGAAGTTGATTATGTGACTAAGAATAATGACGACGATAAGACGGACAAATCCAAGGACGATTCTAACGATGAGAAAGGAAGCGAGGAAACGGAAGCCGACGACCAACCTAATGTAGAAAAAGACGAAGCATCTCAAGATTCGGGTCCTGTTGAAAATATTCCAGAAAATATTGGTGTTAAAGAAGATACAAATTCAGACCAGCAAGGAACTCCGCCAGAAAATTCAGATGTTACTGAAGAGAAAAGTGTGGAGAGCGAAGATGCCGACGAAGATGATGATGATGAGGAGGAGGAGGACGATGATGATGATGATAACGGTGATGATTTTGAAATGATAGACGAGGAGGAGATTTCTGAAGTATGTGAGGGAAGCGGAGGGTCACAGAAAGAGGAGGAGGAGGAGGAGGAATAACTATATATTTCAATGTAATCTTGATGTAACCATGACAACCATTTTATCTTTAATGTCTGCCTTTATTCGTGCCATTGTATAGGCTGTTTCCGTTGCAACGCTTTTCAAATAACGACGCATTGTGCAAGTAGTTTAGTTGGCAACTTGCATAGGTTGTTGCTCCTGAAAATATGAAATCCATCCCTACAAAACAAGGCATCTTCTGAAAGGAAATTTCATGAAGATTCCTGAAATAAAAAAAAAATGGACTAGGGTTAGGGGGTAACACCTTACGAGGGAAAATATTTGATTTATGAGGGCCCCGAAATATTGTTTTTTAAACATCCATAGCTCTTCTCCTTTTGCTCTGACCCTTAATTTCTTATCACATTTGAAGCACTCTTGAAATTTCTTATCAGAAGACGTACGGTTATAGGGGGTCCTTCATTTCATGATTTGAATAAATTGTATGTGTGACAACAAGTCCCTGTATGTCGATCCCATCGCTATATACTTTAGGTGTATTAATATGGCATCAAAAATTTTGAAACCTTAACTCTCTTCCGGCAGGGTAAAAACATTTTTTTCTTCATTGGGGTTCTTTTCAACCTTTTTGGGGTAAAGATGCCCCTATGTACATGTTTTCAATGAAAATAATTTGGTTGACAGGGGCTCTTTTTAGCCTTTTTCACCCCGAGCCCCGGGTAGTTTATACCCTGCATTTAGCCTGCATTTAGCAGTAAAAAAAAAGTAAACTCATGTTGCAAGCCTTGAGATGGTAAAAAAAATTCAGTTTGTAATCTCAGCTATAATTGAAAAAACGTGGGACCAAGAAAATCACCTTGTTTTTAAAACTAAATTTTGTTCTTCAGTCATAGCTTAGTAGTTGAATCTCTTCACAGGGAATACAAATGTTGTGTTGTTTAAGCAAGGCATTTCATCTAAATTGCTTCTTCCCACCCAGGTGTAAATAAGGGTAAATTGCCACTTGGTCTAAACCCTCTTTGACTATTAAATGAATGTTTGGTCTCATCCCACAAGCATCCGATGACCTAGTAAAATCATACTTAAAGGGGAAGTTCACCCTGGGTTTAAATTGGCTTTAAAAAATGCAGAAAAATAATAGAAAAATATGAGTGAAGGTTTGGAGAAAATCGACCAAAAAATGAGGAAGTTATGAATATTCAAAGTTTTGATTCTATGACGTCACATGCGAGCATATCTGTGTTATGTAGTGTAAATTCCATAAAATGTCATTTTTTTTTCAGAAGAAAGTAATTATGTCACCTGTGCGGTCGATATAACATCAAACATATGTTCTACAGTTCATATACGTGACTATATCAAATTGACCCATTCCTTTATCAAGAACCATGACAAAAAGACAAATTTATGGAATTTACATACACAACCAATGGAAGAGCTGCTCGCACGTGACGTCACAGAATCAAAACTTTAAATATTCATAACTTCGCTATTTTTTTGTCGATTTTCTTCAATCTTTCACTAATATTTGTTTATTATTTTTCTTCATTTTTTAAGACCAATAAAATTCCAGGCTGAACTTCCCCTTTAAAAGCTTTGAGATGAAACAGTTTCACATTAGGCCTGAGAGGAATACAAATTATTTTTATTGAAGTAGACTGTATCTGTTACTTTATTATAATAAGGTAGTACTGTGGTCAAAGTGGGTGTTTTTTTTTTTGGGGGGGGGGCCAGATTCATATCTAAACATTGGATGGGAAAAAAAGCGTATAAGATCGGTTTTCAATTCCTAAACAGATATATGTGAGCTAGAGCTAAGTCAGAACGTCGAAGGTTATATCAAAATGCATTAATATCAGTTGTAAACTTGCAAGTCATGGTACTATAAATCAGATATTGCATAATCATAGTCCTTCTGGTACTGTTTCATCACCATTTTTTGCATGCTATTTATTAATCTCAACAGTGACATTCATACAGCAAATTTCACTCTATTTTGTTGTTAAAAATCACAAGCAACTTCTTTGAACATACATGTATTATGTACCCTAAGAAATTTGTGGTACTATTTTTCTCAAATTTTTGCATGTTATTTATAAATGTAAATTCTGTCGCATCATACAACAAATTCTTTTAATTTTCTCATTAATCACCTTACTTTGATAAACCCAATACAAACAACAGTGAGAATATTTAATGTTCACTTAAGAGCTAAAGAGAGAAAGGAATACATGTATAGAATGATGTTAAAGATGAGTATTGTTTGGTTTCATGCTCGCCTTTTCATTTTGATAAATCCGACTACCCCCTAAAGTACACCCAAGTCTGGGGGTAGTTGTCCCAAGGGGGGAGGGGGAACTATCCAGGGGTAGTTGTACTGATACAGTTGCTGTCCAGTATGCCATTATGCACTACGCAATACCCCCCACCCCCCACCCCTTTCCTCTCCATGTTCATCATAAGATGTATTTCAAACCAGTTACGACTGAATACGGTCCACTCCTGATATAGTGAGGTGCTCAGAGTGAGCCTTTTTTTCAGAAAATCCTGTTAAACTGAACACAAGGGTACAAAGACATGTGTACATGTTTGACATTGGAACTGGGAGAATCACCTTGTATCTTTTGTATCTGTTCTTGTTTTAACAGGAGTAGGTTGTATTTGCATGGTCTATACAGTAATCATATTGATTTAATAGCCAAAAATGTTTTTGTCGTTGCTTGTAGCAGGGTGAAAAAGATGACAAAAGTTCCCCATCATTTCTGTGAAAGTTCTAAATATAGCTAGATAATAAATAAAACATCACATTTGAATTGCAAGTAAAGGGGTTTTCAGTTCTTGATTTTAGATTTAAGTGTTGCTTGTATTGCATATGTTGGTGTGACAGCTCTGTTGAAATCTTAATTGCTTTCTTCATTACAGTAGATATAAAAAAAGAGGTAATCCAATTTTTAGAGAGACCATATTCCCAGCTCATCTATTTTGGCTATTTATATGTATCATATTATTGAAGACAATCTCTTGCACAGGTTATCACAGAAATGGCCTTTCAGTCACAGCAACACAATTTCAAAGCTTCTATATTTAAATATTGATATATTTCCACCTCTCCATAACACAAATCTTCCACACTGATAACATATTATGGAAAGTAACACCAAAAAAACCCCCCCAACTAAATACAGTAATTTCTGACTTGCATGAGTTTATTAATAGCCACCTTTGCATTTACAATAAAACACAGACAGACATGATTATAAAGGCTGAAATTAGCCTCAACAAGAAAATGCATAAAAGAAACATTCTTTTAAAAGACATTACATAATGCAAAATATGCACATTTTTAAACATACTAGCAGCATTCAACTCATAGATTTTCTAATATTTTCTGTCCCTTCCGAAACCAAGTCGTCCTACATTTTATTTAAAGCTTCGTAAAAATTGGACAGCATTATTTTTGTAATATACAATATGTCAACAGTAAATGTAGATTACTCTGTACAATACAGTTATTAAAAGAGATGTTTATATTGTTTGCATCGCATATATAA
This sequence comes from Paracentrotus lividus, assembly GCA_940671915.1. Classification (NCBI taxonomy): domain Eukaryota; kingdom Metazoa; phylum Echinodermata; class Echinoidea; order Camarodonta; family Echinidae; genus Paracentrotus; species Paracentrotus lividus. The sequence continues at coordinate 15,324,169 of CALNVZ010003431.1, read as the reverse complement.
AACCATATAATTTATGTAGATTTCACTTCATTGAATAAAAAAAATAAAAAATTAAACAGTCTACTCCTGTAATAACGAGCACAGATTAAACAAGACTTAAATTTTTGGCTTTGTCCTGAGCTCATCGTCATTAGGGGTGTAGACTCTACCTTGTAAAGTGCCCATAAAATTACCAAAGAAAAGAATTCTATGCACCATAATCATACACTTCTATGAAAAATTCTCTCAATGTTCTTATTATATATTATGTTCTTTATTACGCAAATCCTAGCTGTTTTAGAAAAAAAAATATACTTCAGCTTTTTTTTTTCAGGTGGCTTTTGATAGCACACAAACCTTGCAGCAAGTAGTTATGGTAATAGACATATCTTTACTCTCAACATACTTTTGTACATGCAACATTCATGTTCAGCCTGGTTATATTGTAGTCTGATCTATTATTTATAACACAAAACTAAATCATATCAAATGGCTGCAGTTCAATGTAATTTTCATACCAAATATGGTATGAAACATATCGAGGGCTTAAAGCCAGAACGGTGTATATCAATTTTTTTTAGTCCACCAAATTTCTGCATATCCATGTACATCTGTCTGTAACAACTGCATATATCCTCACAGGATATTGATAGCCAGCCTGTCTATGTCATGTGAGGACATAGATAGTTCTGGCACACAAACACATATGCATATCCATGAATGTGGTGGACATAACTGAATTTTTGCCAAAAATGGACATAAACTGTTCTTGCTTTAAGGCCTCGATATTATGTTCATGACTTTTAAAATATATCAATTACGTTCGAACTGATATAGCATATTCCAGTAATAAGTTATTTTTTTTATAATTGCAATTATAATAATGTGACACAATGTATTATGCATACCAAGTACATAATTGATATACATATTTTAAAAATATGACAAAATGAAATTAACAGTATACATTTAGGTTATATTTCATTGAAGTGATATATTAAAATAATCTTTAACAAAAATATCTGTACACACTTGAAACATTTCTTGCAAGTAATCCTTTCCATTAACAAAAAGTGAATATGGATTTACATGAATTTATGATACAAAAAAACTCAACAAATTACATAATTTGGTAAGATGCATTAAGAAAGATGGTGGATAAAAACACTTCCAAAAAAAGAAAAAAAAAAAAAAAAAAAAAAAATAATAATCTACCTAATATTCATGTACAAACCTGAATACATCACAAAATCTCAACAAAATGGACTCTCCCTTACTCAAACATTTCAGTACATTTGAATTTTATTTACAAAGAATCTATCAAATTTACAATGCCACGGTGAACATAAATACTACTGGTCTACCTAAATAATCTATGTGAGATGTCTTGTGTAAATGGGGTCATGTAAGCTAAAGAGCTCTGGCTAGAGCCTATATGTATTCTACAGGTCCATGTTTCACACACTACTTTAGAACCTCAGAGTCGATTAAAACTGAATTGGTTGAAGAAATTGCACTAAGTTGGTTCAAGGTTCCTCACTAAAAGTTTCAAACCATGTCATATATTACTCCAAGAAAGACCAACAAAAAAAATAAATAAATAATGTGAAAATACTAAAAATACCCCTAAGATATATGTAAAATGCCATCTAATGAATTGCTAAAAATGACCAACATAAACACCCTTTTTCCATGTCATTCTCCATGAGAGGTTAACTCCAAAGATAAAAAGACATTGCTAGTGCTTATATTACTGGATATTACAATGCTTCGGATGAAAGAATTAAAGCCCAATTCATCCACCATGATATATTGAATTAAAAAGAACAAACAAAAAACCCAAACAACAACAATATTAACAAATCAAAATAAGACACAGATCTGTCAATTAAATAAATTTGCCCAAATTCAAATACAACCTCAAACATAGGTAGTCGATATTCATTAAGTTTTTAATGAAGCAGTCATTCAAATATTTAATTTGATTTAAATTTTTTTAATCTGTCATATCGCTTCAAAAATAGCTTACATATTGATGAATGAAATTGTGAGATTGGGAAATTAAATTGTCTATGAAATATCATGACGAGACCGGATCTTCACAAACATACTACGATGAAGTTTAAATAAATAAAAACATTAAGTGGGTTACCTACTCTAATATAAAATAAAGACTAAAAATAACAAGTAGTTTTTAATTCATTGCACATTTTGCCTCTATCCCTTCATGTTTTTTCAAATCATGAATCATTTGCACATTTTTTCCCAGAAGAATTTCAGAATATTTTATAGTACGATATTAAACAGGCTAAAAGGATTTTGCCACATTTTAATAATCTGGTTAGTACCCAGTTCTATACATCCTCACAAGATGCAATCGTTTAATGAACCGTCCTTTCTACAGTGGCTTATCCGGGTAGGGGTGCAGGGGAAGCGCACCCCCTCTATAATTTAAAAACTACCCATTGACTGTACATGTTAAAATCAGAAAATTTTGGTGTCTCATCCCCTTATCACGCCCAGTGCCTCCTGTATTTCCAAATCCTGGATTCGTCACTGCCTTTCTAGCTTTTGAATTGTGTGAAAATGAAACAAGTACTAACTTTATTTAAGGTAAGGATAATTATACCTTAGAACCTAGGAATTTCTAGAGTTACACCAATGCCTTTTATACTAAGCTAAAACAAAGGATAAGTATAACTTTTTAACCAAGGAATTTCTTATGTTATATTAATTACTCTGAGTATACTGAGATAAAACAAAGCGGAAATAGTGAAGACATTTTTTTCTAAATGCAGTCATTATATGCTTTCCCTCTCAAATAAAGTTATGACCTTAATAAAGACTACAAACAAACCATGTTAAAATGAAAGGTAAGGATAATTATACCTTTTGAACCTCGGAATTCTTTAGGTTACACCACTGCCTTTTATACTAAGCTAAAACAAAAGATATTTATAACCTTTTAACAGAGGAATCTCTTGTGTTACATCTGGGGGGCGTTTCATGAAAGGACTTGTCAGACGTTTTATCCGACAAACTGTTATAAGCTACTGAAATGCTTGCATCTGATTGGCTGAGAGGAAATTTGTCGGATAAAATGTCCGACAAGTCCTTTGATGAAATGCCCCCCAGTACTCTTTATACTGAGCTAAAACAAAGCGGAAATAGTGAACAAATGTTTTTAAAAATTCATCCAGTCTATGCTTTTCCTCTCAAAATAAAGTTATAAACACCTTGATAGAGACTACAAACAAAGCATGTCTAAATATTAAAAATTTGATAAAAAAACTTAACTAACATTATGTGTCTTACTTACATAAGCAGCATTTTCTACCTTGCATAAAAAGCACCTTTTAAAAATAATATTTATTGACTATTTGGCTTGAAAGAATAATAAAGTTCAGCTTTTTATCAGAGCCTAATGTGCAGCATATCAAATTGACTGCCAAAAGTAAGGAGGGCATGACTTTATCATTTACTGATGAAGCATTGAAATCCCTCTTTCTCTCATAAAAAAATCATCAGTATAGCCTTTCATTCAAGATCTTGGCCCCTAACAAAGTTTTGCAACCAACTGCAAATTTGAAAGGAAAAATTTGATTGGTTACTGGTTGAACAACAAGCGCATGTATATGTAACAATGATCTTGAATGGCTATTTTCATTTTGTGGTCATGACTGTAAATCTTTGTTTTACAGAGCCCAGGGCCCGTAACACAAAGGTTTACAATCAATTGCAAATTTGAAAGAAAAGTTATAATTGGATTAATGTCAGGCTTTTGAACAAGAAGCGCATGTAACAATGATGTTGATTGCCTGGCCATTTTGCTGTCGAGCCCAGGGCCCCGTAAAACAAAGGTTTGTGACCAATTGCAAATTTGAAAGAACTACTCTGATTAGTTGCTGGTCAGTCTTTTGATTGAAAAGCGTGTGCAACAACAATCTTGATTGGCTATTGCCATTTTACAATTGATTGCAACCCTCTGTGTTAAGCTGAACTGCAGTATAACAATGACATCTAATTGTCTACATGTGATTTGTGTTTCACGGTATTACATATATATGACGATCCTTACAATGGTGTTTGTGCGACTTAAATACATGTACCAGTATTTTCATATTGCATACATTCAAACATACATACAAACTTGTTACAAGTACAATGCCCTCCATCTTAGACAGAGTTCACAAGAATACAAAGTCATCAACCAAACAAGGTGTTCCCGGACGGGCCGGGTATCGTGATGCCGTGATGATGCATGATAAATAGCGCCACTACACCTGATCCAAGGACCAGTCCAACAATGGCCACTGTAAGTAGCAGCCAGCGGAGGCTCCACTTATAGCGGGCCGGAGCGAAGCAACCGAGAAACGCCGAGCACGACGTGAGCGTGTATATGATTGACACCAGAGTGTTAAGTGCAACGATCTGACCGAATTTGGCGAAGAGCTGGACAGTCGTGAAGCAGAGCGGGATGGCGGCAATGATGGTCGTGAGGGCGCTAGATAGAATGGAGACGCCGATGGTGCTGATGGAGTGGATCGTCCGCTGCTGTCGAATCTTACTTGCACTCTAGAAAATAAAGCAAAAGTCTCATTTGTAATCCAGTGAACTATGATGTTTCATATTTTTGGTCATATGATTCTAGAGACAAAATGCTTGGTACATCTATACAAATGTATGTAGTAAAAAGGAATATTTTTGAGAAGTTCAAGTTTTTCTATTCATTTAAAAAAATGAAAACATTCGCCATTCTTCTGTAGGGAATGCAAATAACAAATGCAAAAGGCCTGTTTCATTTTAACACTTGTTTTTTTTTATTGTAATCATTTCTGTATTTTAAAGAAATCATACAGATTTTTACAAGCACAAAGTTACAAAGGGGGAAAAAGGAAAACCAGGTTCATAAACCTATCCCGGTTCACAGCAGGTTTTTAAAAAAATACATCTTTGTGTATTCTCATATAGTCAACTGAAAATTTCTAGCACTAATTGGGCTGTATGTGTAAGGTACAGTCTGACCTCGCTAATATGGCCATCATTTAACAGGCCATGGACTTTGGCAAGATTCTCTCTTGTATTCCTCATCAAATTCACATAAAACCTCACTTTTCTCCTATTATTTATATTATTTTCATCTCCTCACACACAGAAAGAAATTCAGATCATTTAAAATTATCCATCCCATAAATCCCCGGTCCCCCCCCCCCCTCAAGGCTATAAAATCATCCCCTTAAATTTCAATTGGAATTCAAATGAAATACCACGGTGTATAAGCTACAATGTATGCAATACTCTCATAACCGACCAAATCACATAAATGGATGGGTGCTGCTCCCAACATGGCAGGTCAGAGTGTATATTCAATGCTTAACACAATAATACCAGAACTGTAACATGGCTTTAAAAAATTCAAACATACCTTCCCAGAATCCATCTTGACCTGTCGACCAGCGACCCGGTATCCCTCCACAAGATGAATACAATAATCAATGGATGACCCAACGAGGATAGAGAGAGATACTGCTTCCACTGCGCCCATCTGCCAGCCTAACAGATAGAACATACTCACAACCACCAGGATCACACCTGCAATAGGAAAAATAATAAAATTGTTACCTATTTATTGACCTCTGTGACCTTTGACCTCGTGAGCCCAAAATCGAATTAGATCATTGTCAACCCAGTATGGACACATGAACTAAAGATGAAGATGATAAGTGTAACAGTTCTTCAGTTATTGTGAGATCAAGCTCTTTTTACCTATTTATTAATCTCTATGACCTTTGACCTCTGACCCCAAAATCTAATCAGATCATTGTCACCTCAGTATGCACACATGTACCAAGTATGAAGATTATCAATCTAACGATTCTTAAGTTATTGTGAGAATGAATGTGGGACGGATGTACTGACGGACAACGCAAAAACATTATGGCTCCGGCGAGACTTCGTCGCGGAGGCAAAAAAAAAAAACTACGTGTACTTACCACCTATTGTCAAGAATGCATAAGGAGGATGGTGATATGGGCCGTGAATAGAGCAACAGCAATCACGCAGACTATCAGAGAGAACGCAACTCCATAAATAGCACTGGTAACACCTGAAAGCATAGAGAATGATATGCATTTAATCATATAATTTAAAGAGAATCTAGTATAGTTGGAAAGATTAAGCAAAATCAACGTTAAAAGATTGCTCTTCAATAGTCATAATAGGACCCAATATACAATTTTTTGGGGGTACCAGGCACACATTTACCTCACATAAGTTAAATCTTCTTTTCGTCCTTCTGTCTTTATCTTTTTATCCTTCAATCTTTCATCCCAACCCTCTTTTTCCCTTTTCCTCATCACTGTCTTCCATTCCTTACCTATAATCTCCATAAAGACCTGTCCCAGTAGTCACAGGTCTGAAAGGCTGTCATCAGACCCACTCTTTCTTCATTCGTCAAGTTTGCTTTCATCTTCGTAATTGCCTTTTCCCACGCATTGTAATCCTTGTACGCCTCAAAGCTTGACTTTCCTTCGTAGATTTTCTGCACAAAGAAAAGTCATAAAAGACGTATTTATCATCTACTCATTCAGCATTCTTTCAACAGGATAAGCCCATCAACACTATTACACAGGGCCAAGTAAGATGATGAATATGATAATAGATTTATTTGGTTAATTTATAACATTTTCTTCAAAAAACACTCTACTCTAAGAGTATATTGGCATGTAAAATTCAAAGCCTTGATTTACTAAGCGTAAGTAAAACTTTTAAAATACAGACCAAAGATAACAATAATTGTAATTTTTTGTTTCCCCCAAAAATAAACAATTTAACCCCCGACAATATGCTTACCGACTCAAATGCCATGGCAAACCAGACCAGATCTCGACCAATCATGTGAATCTTAGCATGCGACCTTTGACTGCGAGGAGCTTAGGTCGCGGGATATCATCGCACTCTTTAGGCATACTCAAACCGTAGATCTGAAGCGTGGTGAAGTACTGGCTCGGAGAACACTCTGCCCCACCCTCTCGCAACAATTCCGGTTGGTACCAATGATCTTGCAGATCTTGCAGAGTGCCCCTACAGTCTTTGAGCGTAGAGGCATGAAGTTCAGGTCATACATGACAGTACCCTGGGGTCAAGGGTAAAAATTTAATGAACATTATATGCATACATGTAAAATTGCTGCTTATGAAAACCCAATCTCTCTCTCTCTCTCTCTTCTGTATCTGTCTGTCCTCTGCTATCACCGTCATTACAACTATCATTATCATGATCGTAATAATAAAAATCATAACTATCTCATAATCATCGTCATCTCAACCACTCACAATCACCACTATATCATCATCATCTTCACAACCATCATCATATCATCATCATCATATCATCATCATCATCATCACCACCACCACACCCACCACCACCACCACCACCACCACCCCACATCATCATCATCATCATCATCATCACCATCATCATCACCACCACACCACCACCCCCACCACCATATCAACATCATCATCATCATCATCATCATCATCACGTACCACCACCACCACCACCCCCACCACCATCATCATCATCATCATCATCATCATCACATCATCATCATCATCATCATATCATCCTCATCATCACCACCACCACCACCGCCGCCACCACCGCCACCACCACCACCGGCCCCACCACCCCACCCACCACCACCACCACCACCACCACATCATCATCATCATCATCATCATCATCATCATCATCATCCATCATCATCATCATCATCATCATCATCATCATCATCATCATCATCATCATCATCATCATCATCATCATCATCATACCATCACCACCACCACCAACACCACCACCATCATCACTTACCTTGTCCTCATTAAGTACATGGTGGGTGGATACATTAGTCTTGTTGATTCCCTCTATCCCAAACACAAGGAAAACCATGGCTGTGTCGTCTAGTACTGGTCTGCTCGCTGCTGTTCCACATTTGACGTTTTTTGCGCAGGGGTCGTAACCTTTGCCCGGAGACGAGGGGTCAACTACTTCACCCCCATGGTTGTGTGGGGCATCGGTTGGAGGGATGATTGGTGGACCTGTAAAAGGGAGTAAGATGAATATGATTTAAAATCTAGATTATCCAAGAGTTTTAAAGCTGTGTATACAAGCAATTTTATCTTTTTTTTTTATTTGCAAACTTGATATATTGGAACTTATATTTTTCTCCTGATTCTCTGCAATAGACCTGTTAACTAACATCTTCAAATGTTATGACAAAATTTTAAACAAAGGTTGCTCGTTGCAACCTGAAAGCTTCTGAGACCTGACAATAAGAAATACATGCAAACAGGATTCTCAGTAATTTAGTTCATGAATGAATACATGTACCTTGTTACTACATGTAAATTGCGAAACCTTTCCCTTATACAATGCACTCATAATTAAAGAAATATAAGCAAAATAGTAGCAAGGCTAAAAAGAATAGAGGCATTACAAACTGCTAGAATGGGCAAAGCAAATGCAAGCTAGTGACATTTCTGAATTTCCATAACTACACATGGAGTGAGCATGCCTTTTGCACCAATTTCTAAGTCATGAATCTAACAAACCTTGCTTTTTTAAAAGCATATCTAATCATTCCTGCACAATGATTTGAAAAGACTACAGTGTAAATTTTTATTTAACACTAAAAACTGTGCAAATGTGAAAGATAATAGAATAAACAATATTAACAGAAATTTAATGAATGATAGAACATACAATAAGCTCCTGATTTCAAATATTAGATTTAGATGATTAGTTTGTGTAGACCCTGTGTTGCAACATAATGAAGTTAGAATGTGAGCTCTAATGTGTAATAAATACGTGGCTCTTTATCAAATTGGAGAAGTATTTAAAAAAAAACATGAAGCTGACAATATTTCGATAAAATATGTGAAGAATCTAAATGCACAATTACAAATTACATGTAGTACAGGCCAAATATATATGTCAAAATATGGTATTAAATGTTTGTTATTTGGTTAAGACATTTCTAAGAAAAAAATACAAGGCAGGAATGCAAAAAAGCAGAAGTATTATAGGGTTAAAGTGGTTAATGTTGATAGTGATTTAGGTGTCCAAATGAATAATAATTGATAATGAACCTGCAAATACCAATAGCAAATGAAGAAATAATTCTAAATTCCCCACACTGAGAAAACATTAGCAACCCAAAAATGAATAAATAATCTGGTTTAGTTTGTGTTTGCAAGTTTTCTCTGCGTGAAACAAAAAGCGTATCATCATTACGCACCGTCGCAGACTCCTTTCCTGGTCACGGTTACGACACGCTTGTCCATACAACCGTAGGAGCGCATCTGACATTCGCTGGCGTACGTCTCCCCGTCCGACCCGCACACGGGATCAATCTTTAACTGGTTGCAATCTGTCTTACAGATACAGCGGGGTTTACCATGGGGTTCGTCGGACTCCTGGCAAACAGAGCCATATTTGCAGACCAAGTGAACATCACTGCATGTCAGCTCTGCGAGACGTAGATAAAAAAAATTGAAGTAGGGATTGGCCCTGTGTCTTGGAAATTTGGAGAACTGCTTTAAATTCCTTTAATGATGAATCGTTTAATCATTGTTTTTTCTTTAATAATCTTTACTTACTTTTCACTCAGCTTCTTTATAATTTCAACCTGTATCATTTTAATCTTTTAAATTTGCAAGAACATATTTTTTGTCACTACAAGAACTCAAGCATACCAGGACAACTACCCCGTGGACAATTACCCTCAGAAATATGGTTAGGGTCAGGTGCAAAGGTAGGAGTAGATTTTTGGCGAGGGGGGGGGGGAGTTGTTATTTAAAATTGTCTAGGGGTAGCTGTCTTAGAACCGAACTCGAGATTGTTTTAATATTAGTAACACATTAATTTCCATTAATTCACAAATGAACACTTACAAAATGATTAAAATTAGAAGACATAAAGAGCAGGTACTGTATTAAAGGAGGTTTCTGTCTCAGCGGCTAATGATCACAAACTTTGCGAATGAACACAGTGCCCTGTAATATATATCAATAGGACCTTTTTTTTGCTTGCCTAACAAAGCAGTACACAAACAAAAAATTGTTATGTTGATACAGACTGTTAACAGAGTTAGCTAGACTTTCTCTCTTAACTCTTTGCCCGCCACATTAATTTTGAGCCTAAAAAAGAAGACTTTTCTCTTTAATTATTAAAAATAGTATAACAATATTTGCTTTAGTATTAACGAGGAGAAATTATGCCTCAGGCCCGGCCCTCGCATTATCAGTGATTTTCAGATCTTTTAGCCCAGCCATTATTGAGAAAATGAATTATTACCATTGTATAGTTAATAAGTACAATTGCGACTATAGTCGAATTTGGCAGGCAAAGAGTTAATATCACTGTGCTCGATAGGAACAATTGCTGCTCAGTTAGATACCCCTGAGGGAGAAAACATTCTAGCACATTGATTTGTTTGCAGTTTCATTTTTCTTTTAAAAGCAACTATAGCAACTCTTTTTCTACATAAAATGAAAAATTTAGGCTACTGCCTTTTCACAAGGTGTACATAAATTTCATTGTTTAAATCAATTACTTTAAACAAAAAATTCTGATCGACTAATGCTTTTAAAAAGAGAGCAATTTGTGCATTTTATACAAAAGACTGCATAAATTTTAACTTCTGAATGATTAGGATGGGTATGTAACAAAAAAGATTAAGCTAAATAAAACATCCATCGTATTGTTTATGCAATAAGAAAGTAATTTCTGAATTATGGGGCGCAATTTGTGGTATTTCCTATTAAAAAAAAAATCCAGTGTATATATTATCTCTCTCTACCCATCTCCCATTTATGCTAGTTTTCCTTCTTAGTTCTCTGGAAACAATGTTAGTTAATTTGGAACCAGACTACCAGATTTTTTAGACTGATTAATCAAACTGAAAACATCATCTTGTTAATCACAATAAACATCAAGTTCAGGATGGGAACCAATCAGAAGGTTGGCGGAAAAATAATATCGGAAATGATGTCAAGAATTAATAAAATGTTCTAATCCACAACTTCTATGTAATTGGGGAAGGAAATACCCTTGTAACAACTGTTAATGAGCACCAAAAAATCAGAAAATCCTTCCAAGGTAAAATGATGAAAATCTTATTGAAATAATTCCAGGGCATATTTCACTGCCACAAACCAAATGTACTCTCATGGTCGGAAATGACTTTATCCCACTGGTTTTCATACATGCCTGACTGTATATCTTGACAAGTTTGAGGATGAAAACTTTAGTTAAAACGGGGAAAAGATTAAGTACCTCACATTCACCTACACATGTATAGCATTTAATGTTATTTGTAGTTAACAAAGTAAAAAAAAAAAAAGGACTATAAATTGAAAGCATCGTTTCTAGAACTTACTCCTTGGGGTTGGCTTGGGGATGTTCTCCGACGGACTGGGAGGGGTAAGAGGAGTCTGGAGCCCCGGTGTAACAGGTACTGTGACGACAGTATCACCTCCCCCTCCTCCTCCCCCTACTCCACCTTCATCACCTCCACCACCCACAGGTATCACAGGGGGCTTGGACGGGGGCCAAAGAGTTGTTTCTGGGCGATGGGTCGGCAAGAGAGGGTTTGGCGTCAGTACTCCTGTCGGGATGACCGGCACGTTGGGGACAACGGGGCGGACAGGATGCGAGATGCCCTGATCGAAGCCGGAGCAGTCCGTACAGCGAATGTCCTTGCCGCTGAAGTTGTAGGCGAGGTCCAGGAGACGTTGTAGATTGGTGTCAGGTCTGTAGAGAGCGGGAGGTCGGCTGGCTGGCTCCAGACGGGAAACAAGAACAAGGGTCACGCAGAAGATGATGCAGAATATCCCTGCAAAAATGAAAAAACAGATGGTAATAATAATAATGATAATAATAACGCATTTATATAATGCCATCTGGGTAGTTGAAATATTCTGAGGTGCATGGTAGTTGTTAGATGAATTAATAAATACACTGATTTATATACACATGGTCCATTAGCAGATGGTTTAATTATCTGAGTGTGTTATACCACATCTGCTAAAGCCATTTGATCTGCATGTACTAATCAATTTGATCTAATTGCTGTTTGGTCCAAATATTACTTGGTCTAATACTCACTCTGGTTAATTGTCATTTAGTGTAATGTCCAGATAGTAAAATAGCCTCTCCGTCCACTTGCTTTTTCCCATTACGTCAGAGTAAAATTTGGGGCACTACGAATTTATCTACACATGAAGACTAAGTGGTGGTAAGACCAAGTTGATATTAGACAAAATTTGTATGCTAACAAAAACAAAGGGAAATACTTTACTTGATTCAGAGAGAATAAGGGTGCATTCATGGTTGAAAACAAATTTAAACAGGTAACGGTACATGAATCATGACAAAAAAACACTGAACATAATCACGATCAGCGGTGCACCGTTTGTGGTAAGAAAATTAACGCTAATTATAAGTGGATTCTTTTTAAATTCCCCGCTCTCAGCACAGCTTACTGTATTTGCGATGCTAAAGGTCATGATGGTCTTAAAATCAAAGCTGAATGTCTTCCAAAACACATCTTTTTAGGCGTTTAAATTTTCCTCAGAATCCAGATTAGAAAGACGTTTACATTTACAACAATGAACACACCCTTTGATTACTGATGTCTGTGTTTCATAATTGCGTTTTGTATCATAATTCATGTTCCCGTTTAGATTTTTTTCCGACCATGAAAGAACCCCTAATATAGTCCTCACCAATTACAACCCATCTGGCCTTCATCACAGGCTTGGCTATGAATCTATGAAGTATCTTCTGAAGGGCTGTCGTCAAACTAGCTGCTTCTTTTGTCTCTCTAGGGGGCGCTGGTGCTGGTGCTGACATGATCTGCAGGAGTGGGACGTCATCCTCATCATCCGTGAGCAACCCTAAAGCAAGAAAACAAAAAAATTTAAAGTTGAACAAGATGACGCACATGTACATGTCTTCTTTTCATACATCGTACAAGTTCATATCCAGGCTTCTCAACATGCATTTGAGTGAGTTTGTAAATATCTTCTTATGGAGAGAGATATGAAAGGACCAAAGCCACTGCTCCCCACTGCTGATGTGTCCACTGGCAGGACACATCAATGATGGGAACGTAGATTGAGAGACAAGCTTAGCTTAATGTATAGTATACTCATTGAAACTAATGTTCTAACAAGTTGATAATTATAAGCAAATTAAAGGGGGATATTTTTTTTCAGTCCATCGTATGGTCAAGCAGTGGATCAATACCAACAGTACCCGAACATTTAACAAGTTGATCATCAAGGGGACCTATAAAAGACACTGACCGTGTTCTTCAGGTTCATCCTCCAAGTCTAACAATGGTATGTCGCTGTCGTCTAGAACATGGTTCTCAGGGACCTCGGTAACTCCTGGTCTACAGGGTTCTACTGCTGATGGTCTAGTCTCGCCCTGGTTCTCGTACTGGGCCAGGACCCGGTACAGGCTGGTGTCACGCCGGCGTTGGGGTGTGCCCGACTTCCGGTTCCTGAATTTCTGCATTCTGTAAATTACAAAAGCAGCAACAACAAAACTCAATGGTTTATTCCTAAGAACAGTTATAGGCCTATCGACACGATCATAGTGACTGAGTATTCCTATTCGCAAATATTTCATTAGCTGCGATCTACAGATTTGGCCATTCTTGCTTAAAGTCTGTATATTTTTTCAATACCTGCACGGGAAATTCAGAGAGCAAACACAAAGGTTTGGTCAAAAATTTGTTTAGAGCAGTTTCAATAAATTGCACTTCTTTCTGGATCTGATTTTAAAGCTAACTAAGATTTATTGGGCAGTTGGTAAGTTACAAATGCCTTTACAAACGACTGGTGATCAGTTCTCGTATTAAATTATAAAGCATATGATTAGTATAGCTCCCAAAACATGTTACGGTCGTTCTTAAAGCCATTAAGAATGACTTTATGAAACACCACTAAGGTTCAACAAATATTGATACTCACAAAGAAAGTTCACAGTTGAGGCAGCGACACCAAATATTAAGAGCTGACGGCATGATAGTAACCACCAGTAACCAGCAGAACAGGACCAATAACATCATGAACAAACCAAAGTCGTAGATAGCAGGAATCTGTAAGGAGTGGAAAAATGGCAAATTATAATAATATTAATAATAATATTGTTTTATTTACCCAGGGTAGCCACTTCAGTTCTGACAACTGTTCTCCCAGCAGGCCCTGCATGATATTATTATTACCCTCAAGCTCCTTGTTAAAAGGCAACTTTAGGTCCCATTTTTGTAAGTCTTTGGTATGACTCGGCCGGGTTTCGAACTCACGACCTCCCGTTCATGAAAGCAAGAAAGGCTACCTTTTTACGGGCGCTCTAACCGATTGAGCTATCATGTTCGGTAAATTGGCAATATACTTTGGTTTTTGTTTGTTTGTTTATTCATTTATGTTTTACATAGATACATTTAAAAGGAAAATATATTTGATTTGCTCAACAGTACAATTAGATTTTAAACCCAAAACTTGTGTTGTGGTCTGCCTTTTCTTTCAACATTTGACCATCAAAACAATCTGACCTATTTCTTCTAGGGATTAATTAAAAAAAATTATGAAGAAGTAAATTTTACAATGTGCTAATATCACCATCTAAATTGCCAATGGAATGAGAATAGAGTTGCTTTGGTGTTTTGAAGCTACATGTATACATATACTAGAAATCAAAACATCTTACAGCTTCATGCAATGGGTCCAACAAAATGAGCAAAACACAGCAGTAAAAGTTAATGCATTGTGGCCAATTAAATTATTTATTTTACTCAATTTTTTTTTATAACAATCCTTTGTCTTTGTCAGGAGTTCATAATGTAAACTAGCTCCACTATAATAGAAACCCAGCACAAATAAAATTTGGTTGGGTGTTGTTTTTAATGCAAATTTCTAACTTGGGGGGGGGGGGGCTTCCAGTATGCGCAAAGAAAAATGGACATACGCGGAGACATACGCACACCTGGTTCATTGCATAGCCCATTGAAAACCACCAAGCTATGGCCACCATACATGAAGTGTGCATTGCTCTGAAGTTGGACTGGTGTATCTTATAGGTTAAATTTGTTATCTAATTATTGCTTAATTTAATACCAATTGACCGGCACACATACCTGTGATGCCATATTAGCTCCAAACGCCCCTGCCGTTGTGATGGATGTGAAGAAAGTGGCACCCCCCGCTGTGGTAATGGTATGAGCCATCCTGAGAGCAGGGTCTTTGATGGAGTCGGCTTGGCGGAACGTGTTGACAAATACAAACACATCGTCCACACCTGGATAAGAAAGGGAAAAGGATGACAATATAAATAATTGAGTGATTTACCCGACTGCTGGCTCAGAGAGCAATCATACTGTGGTCCAAGAGCAATTATGCACATGTCCGAGCTATATATTGAGTGTCTGTTTGCATGGAGGAAAAGTATCTGACGGTATTGTTTTATGTCATGATTATTTATACAATATTCAGAGAATCTAATGGTTTAAAATTGTTCAGTAGATTTGTGATAAATTAATTAATAATATAAAACTGCTGGACGTCTGTGAACTCGTAAAAACAAATAACTTGATATCCTACTGAGCAATTTTATCTATTGAGACCGTTCGTAAAAACATTGATGAACTTGAACAAAATATTTCTTTCAAAAACAGAATTACATTTTCATATCTCAAATAGCTCTTGAAATTTTGAAATAACAGGAAAGCGGGATACATGTAGGACTCTGTCACCACCTTTGTTGGCGGAGGGATACAAATCTTCAATACATTTTAATTCAACTGTTACATGTATGTCATCTCATTTGATGGTAGTAAAAATTTTAATACTGTATTCGCTGTTATTTTCACGCGATTAATTTTTCGCGCTAGCTGAGCGACCTCAAAGAATGTTCACAGGTTTTTAAATTCGAGCTGCATTTTAGTAAGCACACAATTGAATGCACCTAATACATGCATTAAAAAGCATGCTCATAATTATATTCGCGCGTTTTTAAATTCGCGCCTGCCAATCTTCGCGTGAAATCCGCGAAAATGAATGTACCGTGAACATTTCCACAGTACTCTATTCTGTCCAGCTGACATAGATCAAGTGTTGAAATATGAGCTGGCAATTAAAATAAAGTTTAAGGATACTTGTCAGACATCATTGGTATTCAATGACGTACCAGCACATATATTGTCTCAAATAACAACAAAGGGTCAAACTTTTCAAACTTCAACAACTCCCTAATATTTTATAACTGGTTCTTATAAAACTTTTAAAAATTTCTCTTCTTTTCAGCTTTCCTACAAGATTTATTCTCTCCTTGGATTTCGGTTTGGTAGGCCTACATATGTTCTTGGCTGAGGAGGGGGGGGGGGCACATGTTAAGAATGTCCAACTGATTTTGAAACAGAAATTTTATTTGGTTTATTGTCTATTTGATGTCAATCCGATCCTTTTTACCATGTTTTCATTGTTGAATTCATAAAGTGTAAAATGGATTAAAATTATCCAGTAAACCTATTTAATTTTTACACAATATTGTATACACTGGAAGCATGTACACTGAAGGCCCTACAACTTAGATTTTTTCAAAGCATTCAAAAAAGTTACAGAATCCCCTTATATCAACACCTACATATACTTAAAAATACTGTCCATCAAAGAACAATGATACACTACTTTAGCAGGTACCATAATAATAAAACCAGAGAAAGTAATAAATCTCCAATGACACACAGAATAGACCTTCAAGATGGTCAAATGCTGCTGGTTGATAAGGTATTAAAATGTAAGGTCATTCACTTTATGACAGTTTAGGGTACTTCATGTATTGAACAATTTTAATGAGGATGTAATGGAAGTACATGTACATGTACTAACAAGTTTTAAGTAAATTTAATCATTCTTTTAAAACGCTCCAAATTTTATTGTCTGAAAGATATGTGAACGGAAATTCTTTTTGCCCCTTTTTCATGGGCCTGGCAGCTGCTGAGCAGCACCGGATGAACATTGCTCTATCCCCTTCTTGTTGAACGTCAAACAGGGTAGTAGCAACTTCCATTTTTCAACGTCTTTTGGTAAGATGCGGCCGGGGATCGAACCCAAGACCTCTCCACTGAGACAACACATCAGTTTTTTTATTATTTTGTTTTTTCTGTTTTAAGGAATGAGGTTATTGATTTAGCTTACCAATTCCGATGATCACAAAGATGGAGACGACATTGAGCAACCCAAGCGCCTCGATACCGAAGAAGACATGGTAGCAGAAGTAGGCCAGGCAAAAACTGTAGATGATGCTGAGAAGTCCGCAGACAGTCAACCAGAGGGAGAAGGACGTGAAGACGAAGAGGAGGACGAAGATCGCTACGAAGGTCGGAATGGAGAGGAGAATGTCGTGGTAGATGGTCATGGACACCTCCTGGTCGAAGATCTCAGTACCGCCGTACAGGACATCAACTTTGCTAAAAGTAAAACCAGAACAAAAAGAGGGAAGGGAATAATACAAATTATGTAATTACTAGTCATTAAGTGGAGGCTGTACATGTATCAATGCTTTATTCAACACACTAACCAAAAACATTTTTTTAACGGAATCAGCAGTATGCTTCCCTACTTGGACAAAAGGAAGAAAGTTAATTATCAATCAAATTCAGGTTTTTAATGTTTTCATACTACCTTTTTCCTATCCAAATTTGATCCATAATTAAAAATAGTTGATGACATCACAAGATTTCATTGACACCAGTGTAAATGAAGGGCATGTTTTGCTCTTTTACAAGTATTATTCAACAAACTAACCAATAATATTTTTTAAAGAGGAATCACCAGTATATGACCATACTAAGGTGGCATCTGCCTAGGGCATCTTTTTTTATGTGCGCAAAGAAAGATACATAATTATATGAAAAAACAAATGAACAAAATGTTAAAGATGCATTTATTTGTTTCATTTTGTACATATATGGCTAACTGTTTGTAGAAACATACAATAATATGGCATAGATTTTTAGCCTTGGAGAAGGAGTGGAGTGGAAATACTTAGCAAAAGACTTGTACATACAGTCTGTGTCCAATTAAATGGTACAGTCAGGAAAAAAATATTTACATGTAGGTAATAATCTTCTCAAATTATGTGTGAATGTGGTACCAACTTAAAGCCAAAAGATTCTACTTGCCGATGCACTTTGTTTTGTATAATTTGCTTTTGTAAAAACAAAAGTTGTGCTAAATTTTGTGCGACGATGAGCTAATCGAAATTACACACATCTATTGTTTCCGTGTGCTGAATTCATGGCTATTATGTGCGAAACCCATAGAAAAGCATGCGCCAAGTACATTTTTTCTTAATTATAGAAAACCGGTCATATCTCGAGATCTACAGCACCAAATGGGATGAAAAAAAAATTGCAGAGGAAAGCCTATTTTGGAAATAATAAATAATATTCCAAAATAATTTTGGAATTTATGGAAATATCAAACACTTGTAGAATGTGATTAATTTTCATACTTAAAAAAAAAATGTTTTCCACTTGTACCATTTTACATGACACAGACTGTATAGGAATCCACTGCCATTAAGAGGAAAATGAACACTTACTCTGTAGATTTCTTGTCTAGGAGATTAATGTAAGTAAAGATGAACTTCTTGTAAGCTTCATACGCTTCAGATCTGGTCATATCACCATCAGGTTTTCCAAACCATACCTACAAGAAAAATAACCCCCAAAACAGACTTTATCACTGGATTTTTAAAACTAAAAAAATAAAAAATAAAAATAAATACATACATGTATAGAGAACAAATTTTGTTACAGGAAATCATTTCTATCTCTGGGTTTTATATAATGCAACTCAGATAGAGACATGTATTTTTTGGATAAATAAATTTAGCGGTACAACCAGAGGGTTAATACATGAAGATAATTATATGAATATTTTATTTCCAAAACAGAATAAAATCAAATGATGATATCGTCGGCTGAGAACCAGAAGGGCGCTATTACAGATCAAAGATGTTCCGTTGAGAACCAGAAGGGCGCTATTACCATTGACTTTGGACAGCAAAAGCCCCCTTCTGGTTCTCAACGGAACATCTTTAAGATGCAATAAAGCCCTTCTTGCTCTCAACAGACGATATAAACTTTAAAGCATGATTTCAAGATCATAATTCTGAGAAATAAACATTCATGAATTTCATTTTTTATCACTTTTAATACTATTTCACTGTACGATCACATAATTATGAAAATTTTGATATTTACCAGTAATATTATAACTAGAGATTTGAAAATTTCAATTTGAAGGAAATACTTTATAGATAATGTAATCCGTCACAAGAAAACTGGTAACTGACAAGGCATCAATCAAAATATGAAAACAAATATCGCTTGAAGATAAAAATTAATGAGAACAAAGTAATAGATTATTAATTTCTATCTACATGTACATGTATTTACACAGTCGTTAGAATGTGACCAATTAAGGTATTAAAAAGTAATCAAGGTTTTGGAGCATGATACAATTAAATCATTATAAACAAGAACATGAATTTTAATTCATTTCATAACCTATTGCAATATAATACCAATATAAAATATAATAAAACAAATTTGCCTAAAGATTGTTTTTGATTGATTGCAAAAATGTTTTAATCTATCATTCCAAATTGATTCAAGAGGGTACATGTATGTTTATTTCACTAAAAGAATGGGGGGGGGGGGGTTCAAGAAATTTAGTTAATGATTAAGAGGGAAATCATTTAAAGTAAAAGAGCAAGTGAAAGCTTGCGGATTCAAAATGTATTGTCTTTGACAATCAATTTTTTGATAAAGGAGATTATTTTCAGAATTTCTACCTCTGTGCGAATGAACTTTGACCTATGAGCGGAGCTGTTCATGTGCGTGTCGACAAACCAGTAGAACGTTTGATGATTCATCGCCATTTTGAGCGTGCCGTTGATGTCTGCAAGCTCCGTACCCATACCGTCATATCGGACCTATCAAACATGAACGTAAAAATTAATATGAAAATTGATCAAAGAAAAATTTATTAAAAAACAAAAACAAACTGCATCACTTCAACGTGATCCCTCGCATTTAATTTCTATAGATAGTTAATTTCTGTCCTTCGGGTTTGTGCCAGCTAGGTTCTATACATTGTGTAGCTTCTAATCACTTGAGCACTGAAAACTATGGGGTTCTCTGGGACGAATATCGACATAAGGGCTTGCCATAGCTCAGTTGGTAGAGCGCCTGTCTAGTAATCAGGAGGTATTGGGTTTTGAATCCTGATGGAATCCTATTTTTTCATATTAAATATTTCTGGTCAGTTTCATTCTTTCTTTAAAAGAACATAATTCAAATTAGTGACACAAATTAATGCCTGCTTGGAAGGTAACATGCCTATAAAATCATATCTGACCTATCAAACATGAACATAAAAATTAATGACATGAATTATTGTCTGCTTAGAAGGTCAGTGGTCTACCGTCATATCAAAACCGGAACATAAATATATATAAGATGATATTAAGAATGGTGCTCATATTGTTTTGATCATAAAAGGAAAACATGAAAATAATTGAACAAATTATCTGTCTGCTAGTTCACAATTATCAACCCCGATATGGACATGTACCCTATGTATGCAAATTAATTGATGGTTTCCCAATCAGTGCCCATAAAATAATATAAACCTTAAACAAGATACCTACTCTAAAAACAAATAATAATTTAAATATGATTTCTATGTGAGAGATCATTTTTGAATATGGACAAATGATTCACATGCACCGGATAAATTTTTATTATTTTTGTGTTTGGCGGGGGTGGGGGGGGGGCATTGGTATTAACACCCTTTACATATATATATATATTTGTACATGTATATGTGTACAGTAAGTGACTAAATTGCTTGTGGATAATAATGAGAGCATGACTACATTAAGTAGATTACTATTCAAGTTTAAGTTAATGCAGCTAATTCCCTCTTTGGTATTTAGGAAATTAAATCTTTTTATTTCCTGCTTATTAAGATACATGTTTCTTGTATGCTTGGCTCACCAACCTGGCAAAAGTGAAAATAGTGTGAGAATTTGTTTTCTCTTTCTCTCAAACATATGCCATACATTTGTATCCCTCATATCTCATTTTTTATCTATTAATTCTTCTGAACTTTATTGATTATATCCTTCTAGATGGCTCTACCTATGTACAATAGTTCTCCCTCTCAATATAGCATGTGTGTGTACATGTAAGTAATATGCAACAAGAGAATACCATTCTTTATTTCAAAACTAAATACAGAAATGATTTATTTTCTTGACATGACTGTGTACATGTATGCCATTCAAATAGAGACCAGGAAGAAACAGCTTTTTCTTCATCCAATAAAAATATGAAAAGCAGGGCCTGCTGGGAATTTATGACATCTGAAACCATACTTCCTTACTGCCATCCTCCACATCAAAAATAAACATTTTTCTCTGAAATACACATGTACAAGATGTACTGTATGCCATCCAATTTAAACACCTGGAAGAAATAGTTTTTGTTTGATTAATGAAACCTATAAAATGGGAAATCCCCTTTGCCATTGCCCAAGAATTGCAATGGTGCAGCAAACAATTGGAAAAAATAAGTTATTGTTCCTTTTCAATGAAATTTTTAAAAAGAAGGAAAAAAAAAACTAGGATGTATGGCATCACACTTCTTGGGCCTGTTGCCAATTTGAGGATACCCATAGCAGTAGTGATCACAACATTCAAGTGCTCATAACTTTCATATTATTTTTTCATTTTTTCTCAAATTTTCATTTATCAGCTTCTTTATTTTCCTGTTTTTGTACAATTTAATGAATTCCTAGGGTTTCCTTCCCCTTTAAAAGTTTCATAAAAAAAAACTAAAAATAGGGAACTTTTGAATACAGAAGTTTTTTTTTGTTATTGCTTCAAGAATTGAATTGGAGCAACAAGCAGTGTAAGCCTACTATTCATATTGATTGCAAAACACAAATAGAAATTGTTGCCCTTACACAAAACATAATACGAGTGAATTTATGGGAGACCCCGATTTGTCATTGCCCAATAGTTCTTTTATTACAGCAAGCTAATGTCCAATGTATATGATTAATAGAGTGAATCAAATGAAATGTATCATTCATGGAATTTGAAGGTTGCAAAATCCCAAGGAAGGTTTTTCTTTATATTGAAAGACATCCACTGCGAACAAAACCTTCACATAGTAGATTGACCTGTGATTTCTTACAGCAAGAAAATGTCCAATGTATTTGATTAATAGAGTGAATCAAATGAAATGTATCATTCATGGAATTTGAAGGTTGCAAAATCCCAAGGAAGGTTTTTCTTTATATTGAAAGACATCCACTGTGAACAAAACCTTCACATAGGAGATTGGCGTGCAATTTTCTCTGCCATTCTCTGACAATAATCATATCTTTAAAATGGAATCTGGCAATGCACTGAATTACTGTAAATTTAATCTTGCAAAAGTATTAGAAACTTGGCAGCTTTGATAAATTCAATTCAATTATGTATAATGGTAACTAGAGTATTACATTTTCACACACAAAATGTGCATTTTTCTGAATGGTGCACAGAAAACTACAATTTACTTTATGTTCTAAGATAGGGTTGCAATAGAGTTTTATAGAGTCAAAGTAAGGGAAAGTGTGTATATGTAGTCCATGGCTGAGTAATTTAATTAATGTTAGGGATTAACTGCTATTAAGCAATTATCTCCGCAGCAAATGTCATGGAAGCTTCGAAAGTGGCCCATTACATTATTCTCTAAGAACTATTCTGTTCCTGTATCAATCAACCCTATA
This sequence comes from Paracentrotus lividus, assembly GCA_940671915.1. Lineage (NCBI taxonomy): Eukaryota > Metazoa > Echinodermata > Echinoidea > Camarodonta > Echinidae > Paracentrotus > Paracentrotus lividus. The sequence continues at coordinate 15,301,259 of CALNVZ010003431.1, read as the reverse complement.
TAAAGAATAAGAACATTTAGTAGGTCTACATTAGGTTTATACTCACCATGTTCTCAACTTGCGAAGGGAAGAAGTACGTCATGAGAGAGTTTGGTGGAAGACAATGTCCAACCCCGGCCAATGCTGGATCATCGATAGACTGCGTAGACCTGGAACAGAACCGGGTGAAATCTGGCTGTTTCATTATGTCCATCTCAATCTCATGGATCGTCTTGAGTCTTTCCTCTGTAAAGATGTTCTGGTCCTCTCCCTTAGCCATGTAGACCAGCTGCAAGCGCCATGAGTGAGACCGAGGCTTCAGAGCCGCAGAGCGTCTCCGGATGATGTGCCCCTGTGAACGCTTCACCTCTTCTTCCACCTTGCTAGAATTGATCGTTGCTAAAATATTTTTCATTGCACTTTTGATATTTTGAGAAGGACTTTTAGAGGTTTGATGCTTTAGCAAGAGATGCACGTCTGAGTTGTTTTTGTTGAGTTGTTGATTGCGGTGCATGAGGTGCTTGTTGATATTCAAGAGATGATCTAATGTGCTAGGACTGAATACATCATCGGGGAGGTCTACTCCAGACTCTTTGTGACGGCTTAACTTTGTTTTGATATGTTGCTTATGGACGTCGCTTCTGCGTTTCGATCCTTGCCCAAATTTCTGAGTGGCATGATCGTTTGTGTACGATCCCCTTGCTTCGTTGGGGATTTCAAATGTGCTTCGCTTTGGCCGATTCGGAACGTGGTGGTCTTTCTGCGCCAGGTTGAGCATCTCTCGTTTGAGAGTGGACGGATGGTTGGGAATCTCGAATGCATCGAGGGATTTGTCCCACTGAGGGGCAGGTTTGACCACCATGATGGCAAGCGTCCCTAAGACTAAAGACACCACGCTCACAGTAATAAGGGTCACCACACTGAACGGCACGTTAGAGACGATCTTCCCGATCTTGAGCCAGAGCGGATGCACCTTGACATCATTACTCTCGTTGAGCGTGCACAAGTCCGATCTTGAGCGTAGCGCATCCAACACCTCATTGGCTGCGTTGCTTCCTTGCAAACCTTCTCCATCTCCGGTGAGATCTGAAGAACTTGAGCTGGACGATGATGACGACGATGAGGCAGTTGCTAGGTTACGCAACTGACGAGGTCTTTGGACGTTGGCTGCGTAGAATGTCACCTCATCATCTCCATCCCAGTTTTCAATGTGAGGTTTTAGGCGGAGCTGACCCACCATTTTGATTCTTGACTCTTTTTGTTCTTTATTTCCTAATCTCTAGGACCTGGTGTGCTACTGCATCACTGCAGAGATTAAATATATAGATGTCTCCTGTAATCCTTTACAGTTTCCAGCATCCTACCATTCCACATGACATTAAAAAAAAAAACCTGATTAAAAACAAGCCACAGCTGGGACCTTCACAGTGAATTGTTATAACTACAAATCACTTGATTGATCTATCAATACTTTAGCATAATATTCCAAAACAAAAATTATCAATTTTCCTTTGGTGTAGAGCGATAACAAATCTGCAGCATTAGAAAAAAAATATAGTTCTATGGTTCCATCACTTCTATCCTGTCAAGGTGAATTCCTACAAAGGCACACATCCGCTGCACCTTCAACTGTTCATGTCTCTTTCTGATGAGAAAGCTCTGCTCGTTGCTCAGCTTTTGGATGATCAGAACCATTGGCTTTTCAGTCACCGAAGCGCCCTCTCTAGTTGACCTTGGGTCATGATCATCAGAATGTACTTGTTGTTGGTTTCCGCACCACCCCCTTGACCAGGCTATTGCGTTATAGTTCCATGTTTCTAGTGTAGATCACCTACAACATAAGAAGAAAATAGGAGGTGGTTTTAATTGTCTTGTGAAAATTTTTGCTAAAATCCCCATTTCAATATAGGCTATTTATAGTTATGAAACAACAATAAATGAAAATTATGCCCAGGTGTATTTCCCCATCTTTTGAAACTGTGACAATATCTTTCAACTAACGTAGTATTTTACAGAAAACATCAAATAAACTTGTATGTAAAGGCAAGCTGTTTCATACACCTTTCCATACGGCACTGAAAACAAACAGTGTGCTTATTATAGAAAATGCAGTATTGACTTAAAAATATTGACTTCAGTAACAGACATGCAATATGAGTACATGTATGTATGAATGAGTTTTGCATTTGTACCCCTTCAAGTGTGAAAGTTCTTGTGAAGTGTCTGCAAGAATCATGCATGATAATCTTCCAAGGTAAAAGAGAAGAAAAAGTATCAAAATTGGGGCACAATTATAACACAAATGTAGGTCACTTCTCTTACAAAATAAGGCTGAAAAGGTGATAAGATTTTCTTAGATACATAGGCCTATAGCTAAAAGTTAACATTATGCATACTGTACAATTTATGATGATCACAAAATAAAGGGAGCGCAAACATCCCGCTCCCACAATTGAATTCTCCACTAAATACTGAGATCAATTTCAGTATTTAGAGAGCACTCAAAATCATTGTACATTGTATTTGTATGACCCAGTGGCATTTACTCATGCACTAATAATTCTGATTCCTGGTCCTTGGTGGTGAATTATCTCTGAATCTCCAGTTGATATCCTTTTAAATCCTGGAGTTCCCGAAGTTTAGAATTAAAATTATTCAAGAAGTAGGCCATATTGCAAACAGATTGTATACTTAACCCCCTTTTTAAAATTTAAGTTGAAAGAAAAGAAATTTAGTGTCCCATGCCATCGTTTTAGTGCATGCACAGTTGCACATGTTCAGCTGTCATCAACTTTTATTTGATGAGACCGTCTATTCATTATTTAGCCAAGTCACGCTATAACAATGGCCTCTACATGTATGTCAATAGACTGGTTGAATGATTTGATATGCATCTTTAAATTGTATTTTTAGTTGAATAACGGCTGGACTTCTTTTTATTGGTCTGTAGTTTTGGTCTCTGACCTAAATGTGCATTCAATCATGTCCCGAATTGGTTAAATATGGATACAATACCCTTGCATAAGTCCATTTTACATAAAGGCGTTGGAATCAGTTATATATATTTTTAAATGCTGCCAAAGAATTAAAGGTCTTTAAAGATCACCACTATCCAATTGAAAGATGAAAAAAAAATGTGTCCCAACCAGTAAGATTCTTAAAAACAGGCTCTCTATTTTATTCAATTTGACCTTAAAGAGTTTTTTAAAGGATCAAAAGTTGCAGCCTTTGTTTGTCAAGTTTTTTCCTAAGTTTTACAGGGTCAAGGGCTAATGCAGGTCATTTCATTAAATGACACGCTAAGTCTGAAACTAACCCTTACCATGTTTAAAAGTAAAGGTAAAATGTTATAGGAAACACAGGTTGCATTATACTGCTTCATGTAGACTATGTTGGACATTATGCTTCCTAAAAATAAACAACATTCTAATAAAGAGAGAGAGAGAGAGAGACAAATTAACCTCAAATTCATGAACTTGACTTCAATTCAATTCGTTTTTATTTCCATTTCAAAAACGTACAATATATATAGAGTAAAAACATTCAATAATTTACATTTAAAAAATATTGCATGCAATTACATAGTATACTATAGAGCATATAAAGCATTTATATCCAAAAAGTAGAAATGTGAAAAAGGAGAACCAAAAAAGAAAGCCATAGAGGCTTTGTCGAGTAAGTTCTCTCTCTAAAGCAGTTTTTTTGAGATCGTTTTTTGGATGTAATATTGTATACTTTGAATGGTACAATTCATATTTAGATAGAAAAAAAAAAATCTTTGATATAAGCTGTTTACGAAATTCCTTTTTTTTTCATGGACATTTATATGTATGTCCTGGCAAGCACAGAGAATCTACCAGAATGTCATAGCAGGACACTGAAGTTTATTATTCTGATTCCAGCTACATGTATGAAATTTTGGAGCTTATTCAATAATCTATACCAAACAATGCCATTCTATAACAGTATGAGGTATATACCATCTTCCAAGCGGTACATAATTCACATACATCATCAACACGCACATAAAATGTTTCCTGTCAAGCGAGATTCTTCAAAAAATAAGAGAGACTATTAACCTTAATCTCCCAACCTTGAACTACATGTATTAAATTGATAAACATGGTCTTCAGAATCCTTACTCATTTTACATGATTTGAAAATTACGGTGATGTCACCAAGTTCTAGGTCAGAACGAGTAGAGCCTGAAAAAAAATGACCCCCCCCCCCCACAATCATGGTGAACAAATGAATGAGAAATTTCTAGATTTATAATCTGCTTCTTGTTCATTCCAAGTAGCAGATCCAGGATTTGAAAATTAGAGGGAGGGAAGGGGGAGGGGGGGGGTTCTTTTAAACATGTAAGCCTACAGTCAATGTGTGGTTAAAAAAAAAAAAAAGGGTTAAATTGTGGTAAACAAAGCTTACCATAGTAGATTCTGGCACATGAAAATGTATCGCTTGGTGTAAATAAATGCTTTTAAGATATGTGCATCTTTAAAAAGAGCTTTCCAGAAAGTTTGTTCACTGATACAAATATTATCACCATTGAATCTTCCTTCTTTTCACAAATGTTACAAAAGAAAAATATGTGTTTCTTTAAAAAGACCTTTCCAGAAACTTTAACCAATGACTTTACAAAGATGAAAAGAGGAATATTGTTATCATTGAATTTTCCTTCTTTTCAATAATGCAAAATATGTGTATCTTTTAAAAGAGCTTTCCAGAAAGTTTGTTCACCGATACAAATATTATCACCATTGAATCTTCCTTCTTTTCAATAATGTTACAAAAGCGAAACATGTTTCTTTCAAGCGAACTTTCCAGAAGGGTAGTTAACCAATGACTTTACAAAGATGAAAAGAGGAATATTGTTATCATTGAATCTTCCTTCTTTTCAATAATGCAAAATATGTGTATCTTTAAAAAGAGCTTTCCAGAAGGGTAAATAACTTTACACACATCAAAAGTCTTTTCAAAATCTTTTCAATGATGCTACAAAACCTTTATGTCATCAAAATATGTACATCACTCTAGACAAATAACTGTGTATTAAAATGTTTGTTTTTAAATTTTAAATAAAAAAGAAAACAAATCAAAGAAATAAATGTAATTGTTGTTTATGGAAAATCAAATACAACAAATTTGTAGTTATAAAAGACGGATTAAATTGTGGCATAATATGTAGGCTAAAGATCATGCAGCAAAGCACGTACATATACCACCAAGATCCAAGCACTTATTGACCTGCAGGCACAGAACTATAGAAAATCGTTTCGAAATTCTTTTTTTTTTCCTAGGCTTTTTTTTATTGTTGATACATGCAATAGCCTATTCATAGTCGTGATAAACAAACACTTCACTGTCAATCTACCAATCCTTTTAACCTTGAAAAAATGAAAGGTAAATAAAAAAAAAATCCAAATAAAAGTTCCAGCTGTGTTTTCAGTGAAGTGGTTACCAGATCGAATCATATCATGACAAACAATTCTAACCCCAAATAAACAGTTTTCCGTTTGAATAGTTATGTCATCACAGACAATAATTCTCACCCAAGTATTTAGAGCTTTTCGACTGAGTGGAGACGTCATAAACGGTAATTAATTTTGAATGGCATTTACAAATTTCAGATCAGGTTTAAAAGCTATAAATATTTTGAGGACTGAATACAAGTACAGTCAATAGGAAGGCAATCAATGAGGTAAATCGTTTTGAAGCGTCAATAGCAGAGAATTTGAGCCATTAATGGCAGATAGACAAGGAGATGTGACATTTGTGAAAAATTCATTTTGATGATTTGGGATATAATACGTTTAAACAAAAAGATTGAAAAGGTTTCATAACCCTGCAAATTTTTTATTTGTAATACAATGACACCCTAAAAAAACCAGAGGAATGGAGCCTTATTAGGGAGGCATCATCACAGCAAAGCTTTGAAATAGCATGCTATTTTTGATCCCATGAATTTGTAATGTAAAAGTGAATGTCAGGATATTCCTTCCAGAAACGTACTATTCTGCTGCAATGGAAAAAGGACAATAAACATGTGACGAAGTTGATAGAGGGAGCTGAAAAAGAAATCAAGAGGAAACAATGTAAGAGATCATTTAGAGGGAGAGCTACAGAGAGAGAGATTAAAGAGATCATTAAAAATAAACCATATGACACAGTGGATATACGGTGACGAGGTTTACGGTTCCCCATGTCCTGAAAAAGACTGTTTGAGAAAGTAGAAGAGAAAATGAAGAGTTACAGAAAGTAGAATATTGATAGGCGAGATAGAGAGTAGAATTAGAGGTATTCTTTTCTTGATTTAGTCCTGAAAAGGACTGTATAACCAGATGAGAAAACGGGATGTGAGGACTCCTTATTAAAGACGGAGAGTCAACCTGTCCGAAACGTTGTGCACTCTCTACAACTACTACAACTTACAAGCCTTCCTCACATCTCGTTTTCTCATCTGGTTTACAGTCCTTTTCGGGACTAAATCAAGAAAAGAATCCCTCTAAAATCTCTCTACTCTCTATCTCACCTATCAATTTTCTACTTTCTGTAACTCTCCATTTCCTCTTCTACTTTCTCAAACAGTCCTTTTTAGGACTAACTACATGATGAACCGTAAACCCGTCACGATATTCGAATCCACCACGCAAGCATCTACCTTCAAAGTGGATACATTGAAAGATTTAGAGAATAAGTGAGAGAAAGTGATAGAGAGATAGAGAGAGAGAGAGAGAGAGAGAGAGAGAGAGAGAGAGAGAGAGAGAGAGATACACTGTAAGGAGAGGGGGTGGATGAGGAGTAAGGAAGGGGTAGGATATTTATATAAGAGACAAAAATATGAGAAGGTATTTTCAACAGGGAAATATTACATTCTACTTCGATATCAGATCAAGCAATGAACAGGGCCAAATAAAATAAAATGAGTATCAAGAAAAAGAAAAAACAAAACAAAACAAGGAAATTATATACTTTTTAGAAAGCAGTATTAAAGTTTGGGTGAAAGGCATATACAAACCAAACAGTGCAAAATCAGAATTTTTATAAATCAGACCTGATCAAATTAAATCAATGAACATGCACATGTACTACTTTGGAACCTTGTATAACCAAAACAGGATATGACGAAACAAGCATGTTTACTACTCCATTAATACAATGTAAAGTAAGGCCACACAATAACAACAACAATACAAACCACAAATAATCATACACACACTATATCATCCCAGACATACATGTACAAACATAATCATAATAGAGGTCAAAAACATTACAGAACCTTCAGTATAAACTTAAACTTCTTGTGCTTAAATTCCTTTTGTAGGTTAATTATGTTAAAATGTACATGTACCTGTTCTTTCAAGCATAATTAATAACCCTAATAATAATAAAAGACAGATTAATGGTATAACAAAAAAATGTGGTCAATTGCACCAGGAAATGGCCTTTTATACCAGACGATAGAGGAAGATTAGCAATGAAAGGAAAGGGGAAATTGATACGAGATAAGCTAACCTAGGCCTTAACAAAGGACAATCAAGGACAAAGGCTACGATTGTGAAGGGTGTGAGGAACACCAGTATTATAGTGAAACACTGGATTTTTATGAACCAACCTACATTACACAATACAGCCTACAAAGGAATAATGCATTGTAAATTCAAGAATTTACATTGAATTAAACCCAATCATATATGAATTTTTAAAAGAAATAATACCTTTTCTTATGGAAATCATTCTAGTACAATGGCATGCTGGCAAATTTGGGTTCTGTTCCAGGACAACTACATGTACGCCCTGGACAATTAGGCCTACACCACTAAAAATCCCCTAAAAATTAGCCCCCCCCCAACTCTACCTAGTTCTATTTCTAACCCTCTATTGCAATTGATGATTGGGATGGGTTCAATTAGCAAACCACAAACTAATTTCAAGTTTATAAGCAGCCAAGGCATGTCATAATAAGCATTATAATACAACATTTTAATACACCTTTGTTATTATTTTTTCCTTCCATATCTGTTGATTCTTCAGATATTCCAGAACTTTTTTTGACCACTATAAATCTTGTGAGTCCAAATGTTTCATATCAATTTATTTTAACTCAACTGTTAATGCAATTTAGTTAGTATGAATTCAATTATTTGCTACTCATTCATTCACTTTTGCAATTCATTGAGTTGATTTTGTTTACCTTTCATGTTGTTTTACACCCCTTTTAACCTCAAGTGTAATTAATATCACATCTATCACATCCCAAAAGCTTAAAGGCTTGGCTTCCTCTGAGGACACTAGAACAACATACTTTGATACTTGTATGTGATATCCTGCATGATTTGTGCTTTTAAACAGGTAATATATGAAAACAAAAAGACAAGTACATGTAAAGGGTACAAAATGAAGTGATCCCAAATTTAATATATTTTCCCTAAAAGTGTTGTAAAATCTATAAAGGCATATAGCATCAAGCATGGATGGAAAAACTTTGGTTCACACTTGAAGGAAGGAATACAAAATTACAGAATATAGAATTCTACAACACCAAGGGAAAAAGGGATGATATTAAATGGTGAAGAATCATTAACTCAAATCTCTTAAAAGCTAATTAAGTGTCTTAGGCAAGTAATCTCAAAGGGTGACTAAAGTTAGTAGGCCTACAAAATACATATTAACATGTATTAGGCCTTGCTATTGTTCGAGACATTAGCAAGGGTGAATAAATACGTATTTAGTAGACCTACTAACTTTAATCACCTTTTGAGAATACCAGCCTTATACTTTTTATCAATGCAACAAAAACAAAAAACAAAAAAAACAAAAAAAGTGGTACAGCTTCAAAGGAGAAAGGATTATAAAATTGGGAAGAGCGGGGCCCAATAAAACAAAGGTTTGAGATCAATCCCAAGTTTTAAAGAACAATTCTAATTGGTTACTGGCCAGTCTTTCAAACAAAAAATGTATGGAACAGTAATTTTGATTGGTCATTGCCATTTTGCCAAAATAACAAACATCTAAGGTACATGTACATGGTAAAGAAACATAAGTCTCAACAAAATCTTAAGGGCTGAATAACATATTCATGTTATTTTTTCCAGAAGGAAAAGTATATTTAAGGAAATCACTTGATCCATGTAAACAGGGAAGGAATGTTTCTAATGAGAACTGGAAGGAATTGTACAGTCTGTGTCAAATAAAATGGTACAGTTGGAAAACATTTTTTTATAGTGTGAAGTTTAATATCAATGTGGTATTGTTTGTTATTGTCATAAAGCAGGAATATCACTCTTTCTTCTGCAATTTTTTCCATCACATTTGGTGCAGTATTTTTTGAGATATGACTAATTTTCTACAATCAAGAAAAATCCATTTTTCGCACGCCGTCCCATGCCTTTGTGTACGATTTCGCATTATGACCGTGAATTCAGCGCTCCAGAACAATAGAAGTGCGTAATTTTGATTTGTTCCTCGTCGCACAAAACTTAGCATAACTTTTGTTTTACAAAAGCAAATTATACAGGACAAAGCGCATCAGCAAGAAAAATCTTTTGGCTTTAATTTGGTTCCACAAACACACATTATACGAAAAAAATTTCACACCTAAAAGATTTTTTCCCCGACTGTACCATTTTTTTTTACACAGACTGTAGTTTGATATTACAGAGCTTGATCTTTCTGAATGGGGGTCAATGTACATAGAAGGAAAGGAGCGCACACCACTTCAAGAGAGAAGCTGCTTCCACAGATCAACCAGAGTTTGCTAAATTTCGATATTCTAGCCCATTTGTATACTTGCGAGTATACGCAAACATATTAAAATGAATACCGGTAGTTGTAGGCCTACAGGTAACACAACACATGCTCCTGAGACGATAGATTCAGGCTTTATTTCGTCTGTAGAGTTAGGGTAAGGGTTACGATAGGGTTTTATCTTAGGTTTAGGGTTAGGTTTTAGAGTGGGGTATAGTGTTAAGTCCAGGGTACGGGTAGAAATTAGTTATTCGATTAGTGTATGGAAGTTATAGCAGAGTAATTGTCACCAGAGGAAACGTCACGAAATCGTCGTACAACATATTTATGCTACAAATACATTGCATACAGTATAATGTTGTTTCAATTCATGTCCCTACTCGTTGTAGAAATCATTTCCTGTACAAAAAGATAAGAGTAAACATAACACATGAAGTCACATTTTCTCACCAAAAAAAAAAAATTATAATTAAAAAATCACTATAACTGAAAAAGTCTTACCACGGGCTAAATATATTCTTCATAAATTATTGATTTGCTCCCCTTTTCTCCTGTCTACTCCAACTTCCAAGTACACACACATTACAGCGCAAGAAAGATAATGTACATTACACATCGAATTGCCCCTTTCCCCCTGCTTCTGGCAATGATTAGTCATTGCCACTATGTCAATCATTTACTAGCCTCTGCCCAAGCCTTCCCTGTAGATATAATGTACGCTTGCACATTGACTCAGTCATACATTCTTTGTATGTATGCATAAAAAAGCTCTGAACCAGACTAATTGGCAGACTCTAAGAAAGACCAAGTAATTATATGAGACCACTTGCATGAAATATGATTGTTATGATAACTTATGCTAACAATGTACATGTCCATCATAAAAAATATTAAATTTGAATATTGTTAGGAATATAAAATATTTCCATGAATTATATATTTCAAGAGTTTCATAATGCTGTGATGATGATATTAAAATGGCTGTGTCCCCCTTTCTCCCTCTCTTCGATGTATTTGCAAGTCATTATATCAGACCACTAGCAAGTGGCATCATAATCAAGGGTTTATATTTAATTCATTCAATGTCAAACTCGAGGTATTGATTGGGGGGAAGCTGTGCATGTGTTGCATCGCGGTTCTTGGTCGCCTGGCTGATGGGGGATTTACATAGCACTGAAGATCTCGGATTCGGACGTTTATGGCTTTCCCGTTGTCCGATCTGTCTTCTTCAGACTCTTGCAGGCCTGTTTCTATGTTTTTTTTTCTAAAAGAAATTTTTACATCGGGTCAGCTGGTTTCATGGGTTACTTTTCCTTTAATTTGTAATGTTTTGAACATATTTTTTATATATTGTATACATGTATGTTGTTTCTTTCATATTTTATGTTTGTTATGTAAATTGGAAAAATTTGTTTTCATCTTTGTATGTGCATTTTATGATGCGAATATAGAAGACATTGAATTGAATTGAATTGAATTATTTTTGTGTACAGTTCTATGTGTTGTTTACTGTTTTTATCCCCCACATAAAGTTCAATGGATCAATGATTTTTGCATTCAAGTCTAGAATATATAGTTTTGAATGGAAAGGAATAGATACAATGTATAATATTTAGTTATCAATATGTTTTTAATTTATGTTCTCATGTATATATGTATGTATTTATGTATCTATGGATCACGTGTATAATGTTTATACCGTGTATCATTTTTATGAGTGGAATAAACTTGAAACTTGAAACTTGAAACTACAATGAATTATGTCTTGGGCCACTACATACATGTGTACACGGTTAAATATACAGTCGACTTTCATCAAAATTGAACTTCATGTATTCATAATACTTCATTTTCTTTAATAGGCCTAATGGTGCTAAAGGATTTGAAGAATAACAAAACTTACTGCTTGCATCATGCCTGGATAGTAAATTCCACTATTCATGCATGACTTTTTCACATTGAAATCAAAAGGGATAAATGTACTTTTTAGTGCTAAAAGTTAATGTCGCATGCAAAGAATAAAGGGTTACATCGCTCCCCTTCTACTAAATATAGATCCAATGTTACATCTATATTGTATCACACATTTATCATAACATACTATAGCTACAATGTCGGTACAATGTAGGTACATTGTAGGGAGGTGTTTCGGCAAGTTGTTCATAAGTTACAAACAACTTAACAAAAGACTGGTGATCAGTTCTTGTGCTAAATGATCGAGAATGTGATTGGTATAGCACTGAAGAACATGTTCCAGTCGTTTGTAAAATAATTCGTAACTTTACAAATAACCTGACCAGTGAAAGTAGAGTCTGTACACACATTAAGTGCAAAAACTAAAGATGTGTTTGAGTAGTGGGGGGGGGATAGGTTGAAATGGGGGCCCATGTGACTGATGAGCCCCACATTTAAAGGGGCCCCCCATTATTAACAAAATGTTTAGAGTCATACAATTGTCTATTACCCCTATAGCATTGAAATATTATGGCAGATATCAGGTAGTGGTGCATATCTAGCTATAAAACATTTTTATAAGTAAAAAAATTAAAGGCAAACAAACAGTCTTTTTATTTGTTTTGCTCCTTTAGATATTTGGTGGGCCTCATCAGATTGTCTGGCTAGCTGAAAGCGGCAAGCCACAATTGAAGGACTAAACGTGCCTAGTCAACACAAGATGGAAAAAACTGTTGGTTTGTGAGAGCCTTTTTAGCTGACTGCCAAGTGCGACTCGAGTCATACATGTATCCCTTCAAAATTTTAATTCGCTGTTCCCATGCACCAATTATATAGTAATGAATAAATTATGGAGTGTTCAGTTCCACATTTCATTGCATTGTATTGACCAGCATTGTTTAGCATGTTTAGAGTTTCCTATAAAATGGGGGGAATTAAATGATCAATTGACAGGAAGTCTATTCAAACTTTATAGCCAGGTTAATTTAATGCAAGAGAGGAAAGATACATGTAATATGGTGGGCAAAGAACCTAAGTTAATTTTAATACAGGTACATATTTAGTGTCGTCATCAAACCATCAATGTCTGTTTTTTTTTCCTTTTCACAGTTAAGGATTATGACAGGCGCGGATCCAGGGCCCCCCCTAGTAAAAAAAAAAAAAAAAAAAAAAAGAAAAAGAAAAAGAAAGGAAAAAAAGTGTAGTAAAAATAGACAAGCGGGTCAATTGACGTCCCAACGTTACCCCTATCGCTGATACATGATGACCTCTTTGATGGCAGAAGGCAAAAAAAATTAACACCTAACAAACCCCCCCCCCCCCCTGTATGAGGTCCTCATTCGAGTACGATGAGGCTGGTAAATGTATGGGTCCGTCAAGATGGTACATCTACAGTCAAACCATATGCTATGTTTAATGCGAGCTGCTGAAGTCAGCATATTATTGACAATATGATATGCAATATAGATATGGTATTGTTAATGGTGTCACGTATATCGCAACACACGGTTGCATGGTGGACACAACATAACAAAGACTTAAGACTCCGTCCACAAATCATGTAAAACTGCAATTCTTCTTTATCATCTAGATCTACTTTAATTTAAGCTGCACATTATACCAATGCATAATTTACCATAAATTAATTATGAAATGAGTAATCTCATAAATATTCTGCATGTTACAGGTAATACCTTCACTCAGGCTTCAACTTCAAGAATATACCTCTCGATAAGGCCATTTTAGACAAGGCCAGATTTTGGCTCTGATGGCTTAATTATTTCAGCAGATGTGTAGTAATTAACTTATAATTGGATTAGCCTGCGTCTTTTAATGTTTTCAACCAAAATATGCCTGGTGCAATATAAATGATGTGGATCATGCATCATCATGTCCAAAGGCATAAACACCACAAAATAGCTTGTAGGCAAAATCATGATTCATTCATCATCATCATCAGCATCACCACCATGGCATCATCATCATCAATCATCATCATCATCAAAGACGTTATTTATTTATTCTTAAGAAAATTTCCACTTACTTTCACAACAGCAGAAATACCACCATCACTCTAGTCTTTGATTACAAACCATCAATATGAGCTGACTATGATATGAGGTCTAAGTCCATGCAGCTCAGGCTCATTCCGCATCTGTTTGCAGTCCCGATTTCCAACAAAGACAGTAAAAAGATGCATGTACATGCATTAACATTGACCAGCGCAGAGTGCATGCAATGTTTGTGTGTGCATTGTTTACAGAGAGGATATCAATCAGCTGTTTCCCACGGATCGCGCGTGCTACATAATCTCACAACAAAGAAGTACACGAGAGGGATACAAAATTCTGCGTGTGCCTCTACGCACACGTACGCGTAGCTACGGGAAGGGTCGAAAGTGGGGAGGGGAGGGGGGGGGGGGGGGGGGGGGGGATAGGGGAAGGGGAAGGGGAGACCAGGAATTTCCGTGTTGCGTAATAATATTTAATTCAAGACATAAACTGAAATTCTATGTTGGCAGTAGTAATGATGGCTCGCAGCACTAAAATTAGTCCCATTCGTCATTTTTGAGAAACAATAGTAGGCCGAGATGGATAGAAGTACGAGTTTGACTTGCGTATTGGGAGAGAAGAATAAGGAAGAAATGGGACTGAGAGATGGACAATCTGTCAGCATATGCTTATTTATTTGTTTGGGTTATTATCGTTCATTGAATTCTAACTTTCAACAAATATTTTTAAACGTTCATTTGAAGTAGGCATATGCTAAAATGATATTTACACGTTGGTAAAAACTAATTTTGGGTAAGCTTATACCGGCGTTACCTAGCCAGAAAAAACCCCACAAGTTTCATTATTTGTTAGAAATTTTTCTACTGTAAAAAGTTTGAGACTACCCGGCCCCTGCTGACAGGTGGCGCTCTTCTGAAAGGTTAAGTTGCGTTGATCATGGAGACTAGCGAAGTGACAACTTGTTTTTTAAAGCCCAAATTCACATCGGTCACCATGCGACCCAGTTCATTAATTTAATAAATTAAAAAATGATGTTGTGAAAAGAATTTATATTGCAAATTTCACAATGGTGCTGAAAACGAGTGTGACAGTTTCAGAATATTTCACAGTTGAATTATTTGATATCGTTTTTATTATATTTTTATAATGGTCCGCCACTAATTTTATCATACAAATATATTAGATCATGCCTATTAATCTTAAAATCCTGTTTAAACGGGGAATTTCTCTTTCTCTCGCTGCATGCTCCTTTCCTCTTTATACGTTTTCTTTAGTCTCTCGTTCTCGTTGCAAAAGTCCCTTCAGGCGCGGATCCAAGAAAACCGAATTTGATGCATTTCGGGGGCCCAATTGTCTGGAGACAAAAGCGGCTCTATTGTGTTTACGCATGGGCCCGGTAAATTTATTATATGACGTCGGTCTGCGTCCGCTACTGCCCTTTTGTAGTCACCCCCTTTATCCTCTAACCAGTGGTGTATCCAAGATTTGAAAATAAGTGGGCAAGTGGGCGCCGCTAGAACTTTTCCGATTTCAAAATGTATTCAATGGGCGGTTTTCACATTACAGTGGAGCGCCCGCTTACCCTACGCCCCTGCCTGGATCAGCCACTCCCTATATTACTACCATAAAACTGCCAAGTACCTTTCTCTCAATCCGTCTCTCTCCCCCCCCCCCCTCTCTCTCTCTCTATCTCTCTCTCATCCTCTCTGTTGCTTAACAATACTCGTAACAACACAAGCAAAGGCCACTACAGGCCTACTAAATAATGTAAATACAATGCAATAGTTTTGATGGATATAACGATATCTAACATTCCTTTGCATCCTCACTATAATGAATTGTAAATGTTTAACTTTAATGATTCGGCATAAAGAAAACTATACATATCAAACAATTTTAAAGTTTGACTTACATTTTATTACAATTACATACTACATTTATTACATTCAACATTCCTCATTAAAACACTTAAACATACAAATTAATACATAATATAGTGGAATATTTTGAGAATACAACACAAAATCATTTCCCTTTATATTAAATGAACACCATAACCGTCCAGAATAAATTTCACTATTTGATGGATTATTTTAAGACAAAACAATTCATTTATGCAAATAACTTAATTACCACATTTTTTATGGAATGCAGTCATTTGATTTTTTTTCATGATGGCCATTTTGTCAAAATAGGTGCCAAGTTGACTTGAAGATCTGTTTTAGAATGTAATTGCCTTTAAATGTACTATTTTAATAGTTTTAAGTGATAAAGACAGCTATAGTGTTGTGAAATAAATGAAAAAAAATCCTTTTAAAAACTTAAGGATATATTCATGAGAAATCATCAGTAATTTACTTACTACCTTTTCTAAAATTTATGAAATAAATGACTTAAACAACTACATATAACTATATATATATTTTATTTTACTTTTCAACACATTTTCACAGCTCCTGAAAAATCTAGTACTCAAAACAGAATGAACTGTACATTCAGAAGGCAAAATCTGCACAAGGTGAAAGACAAAATCACATGAAAACATTATTGCTTTACAAAGTTAACCTTGATATACCTTTTTCTCCTCCTTCTTGATTACATGGTTTTGGAATATAAATTGTGCTACTTATTGAGTTTTGCTATTCTAATTTTATCTACTATCTTGGCCATTGGCTTCAATTATACAGATACAATGCAATAAAAATGCAATATATCACTAATAAACAATTTCATCCATTACATATACACAATATCACTCTCAAAAACATTTACAATACATGCATTACAAATGCAAAGAACACTTTGTGTAGCTACTTCTAATTCTGCAAACAACAATTTTCATACCAACTTATACCTCTTGGTTATATCAAGTCTTATTTCTACTCTTAAAAAAAAATCAAGTTATGAATATAATCATACATAGTGCACAACCACTATATAAAGACACAATGACTTTTACAAAACACAAATCGATCACTTAAAATTATCATCATCCTCATCCTATTCATTCATTATTAAAAAAATAATAATAATAATTGCAGTTGCTTGATTAAAGGAGGGGTAAGTACTCTGAATAAAAATACATTTTGACACAACAAGTGACATAATATTGCAGAAAATTAGCCTATAATCTATTTTATATTGCGAAACAGCTGATGTTTGGGACATGATGATATATTGCAGTAAATTTGCCTGTAATAGGCAGGTTTTCATAATTATTATAATGTATGGATGTTTCTTTCCTGGGACACAGAAGTATTAAAACATATGTTATAAGAGAATGGATTACAACATTTGGGATCAAGTTTGCATACATTACTTGTTGCTATGTTGGGCAAACATCAGAAAGCTTTCAGGTTTTCTAGAACAACCTTTGTTTGAAAAGGTATGCATGAGTTATGATAAATAAGAAAGCCGGCCCATTACTTTTAATTAGAAACCAGGATTGTTTGGGACAAACTAGAACTTCTTGTGTTACTTGGTGACATATTTGTAATACAAAACTTGAAAATGTATTTCTTAAAGTCAGGTGGACATATATTACAAGACTACATGATGAGAATGTTGCATTATGGGAACAGAAAAATGATTAATGTTGATAGTCTAGGACTCAGATGGCGCTCTAACAGGTTAGACCTTGGTTAAAGTAGCATCTTTCTTTCTCCAGGTTACATTGAGCTGACGGATCCATGCTTAGAAAAACCTTTTCAGTGAAGGAATTGGATGGCCTTTTTGATTGACTGAGTTCAGCTCCTACAATGAAAAAAAAAAACAAAACAAAACAAAACAGACAAACAAACAATTGTAGAAAAAAAAAAAAACAACCAATGGAAGACAAAAACAAGAATAAGGGGAATAAGCTCTCTCAAAGCACAACATTATGGTACAATATAATCAAGTTCAACAATTCTAAAGCTCAATTGTCCAACGAGCTATTACAATACTACAATGGAAACTCTATAACAAGGTCCTTGAAATCATGGAAATTACCTTCTTATACCACGAATCTCCTTATACAGTGCGTCCCAGATAAAAGTATACCCAACTTTGAGAGCCTCATATTAAAATTATATAACTTATGTGTAATTAATTTTAATTTCATGAAAAAGATTAACTCATATTCTATCTAATGATACCAAAATCATACCGATACTGTCATGGATGACTGAACACTTGAGTGTTCAAAAATATTGGTCAAAAGTGATCTGTACCAAGTTGTCTGAGAAGCAGCCCTGGCCTTTTGATCATTCATTGTTTGTTTGAGGTCAGCCTTCCTGAGTCCATTCATTAGGCACAAAGGATTACTTGATCTATTGAAATGCAGGGGCTGCTTTTGCTCAAACTTGGGACAGGGCACTTTTTACGCTTATTTTTTAAAGCCCAACTGCTTAGTCATCCGTCACAACACAGGTATAAGTTTGGTATCATTGAAAAGAATATGAGTTGCTCTTTATCGTGATATATATTTCTAGGTCACACAAGCTATAATATTTTAATATGAGGCTCTCAAAGTTGGGTATACTTTTTTTCTGGGACGCACTGTATTAGGGTTTAAAAAAACCCAGCAGATTACAAAGAGCTGAGACCAGCAAAATATCAGGAATCTTATTATATATCAGACCTCATAATAAAATTTTTCCTTTGACCTTTGACCTACTTTGAATAGTTTAACTCCTACAAAGGACCAAGGTAAATAATAACAGAATCTCATATACTGAACACATGGAAAAATAGAAAGATGGGCAAATGTTTGAAATCAGGCTGCGGGGAACTTCCTCTTTATAAACTAATAATAATGATATCTTTTAATTTTCCCAGGGTAGCCACCTCAGTTCTTACGACTGTTCTCCCAGCAGGTCTTGCATATCATGATATACCCCAAAGTGCCTTGCTAGAAGGTGGCTCAAGGTACCATTCTGTAAGTTTTGATATGACTCAGCCGCGATTCAAACCCACAATCTCCTGTCCATGAAGCAAGATAAGCCACCTACAGATGCTCTCACCAATTGAGCTTTTGGTTATTTTTGCAGTGGTTTTAAATTTCTCGAGACTGTAAATGACCTTTGACCCAGGCTTTTCTTACCTTTTGTGTGCAGTAGGATGGTACAGAAAACCAATCAGCAGGTTTGGGGATGCCAAGGGTGATATTGAACCAGCCACCAGAAACAACTGTTGGAACTGTCAAAAAAAAAGAAGGAAAAAAAAAAGGGAGAAATGGTAGATTATAACTCCTTCATATTATACAATGCCTCCCAATAAAAACTACACTTTTGAAATGGCTACCAAATAAAAGTATCTGAATAGTGAATTCCTGCACAGCCTCATTTTTGTGTCCTTGACAAAAATGGGCACTGCTTATCAAAGCATGCATTATATTCAGACTTTTCGGTGTCATAATGATAGTTGAGGATAAGAGCTTCCTATACATATAAACCTTTCCCCAAGAACCACATTTAAAAAAAATTTGGTGGCCATTTCAAAAGTGTATAGTTCTTTTTGGGATGCACTTCCCCCTAATTGCCATGAAACTCAGCATGTACCTTGAGCAAAGGAAGAGATTTCCCGCCCAACTACGTCCTTAAAGGGATGCAGTAACATTGAATGATATTCAAATTGCAATTTATTGGATTTAGCTCATTTTGCCAACATGATTATGAACACATAGGTCAGTCTGGTATTACTTAAAAATTGCAGTCTACTTGCTTGCTTTACTTTCTAGATATCTATGATTTTATACTCAAATTTTCTAATCTGTTCCTTCACGCTTAGAAAACCGCGTGCATTTCAACGCACATGGTTTTCACTGCATTTCCTGTTGTCAAGTCCCCGTGCCTACCCCGCGGCTAAGCTTGCAACAGAGCGGTATAAATTAATCATGCGTGGCCGTATCCTTAGCCGCGATTGAAATTTCACTGTTTTAAGATAGTAAATAACTTGCATTTGATCTGAAATTTGCAGTAGTTTGTTTTTAGGTCAGAGCGATAGAATTATATTCATTTCAATCTCTTTTGCACTTGTTTTTGGAAGTTACTAAATCCCTTTAACAAAAGTGATCCCTGAATTTTACCCATTTTTTTGTTTTAAAAATGTTTGTACCAGAGTACTTTTATAATGCTATACGTGGCTTCTGTTCACCAGGTGATTTGGTATACGCATGAATTGTGCTGAGTCCCTCATTTTTGGGGGGTCTCGGCGGGAGAATTTCCCGCCTACGGGTTAATTGCTTTGGGTTTGAGTCTTTGGCCAGTATTCACAAAGGTGTCATAAGTTAAGCCATAGTGTAAATCTGTGGTTATACTATGGTAAGCCAAATGTGATAAATCTGTCTCTGTTGTATGTTCCTTACATGTACAAGTTTACTGGATTTTGGACTCATTGGGGAAACTTTTGTATCTATCATTCTCAGGCAGTTTGTAATAGTTTAAGTACCAAAAATTCTGATAAATCAAACATCTACTGTTCAAGATTTTGTCAAATTTTGCTACCCATTATTCAAACTGATGTGTTGGCTCAGTGGATACAGCGTCCGCCTCATAATCGGGAGGTCGTGGGTTCGATCCACGGCCATGTCATACCAAAAGACGTTACAAAATGGTAGTTGCTGCTTCCCTGTTTGGCGTTCAAAGAGAGGGGGATAGAGCAATGTCCTTCTGGTGCTGCTCAGCGGCTGCCGGGCCCACGAGAAAAGGGGCAAAACAAATATCCAGTCATCTTTGTTTTGGACAATAAAATTTGGAGCATTTTTAAGCTGTGGTTTAACTGAAAACACCTTTGAGAATACGGGCCTTTGAGTTCGGTGGTATACCAAGCCTATACTCACCCACTGGCCCCATCTCGTTGCTAGTGCCCATGAACTGGGAACCAAGTGGGAAGCAATCCTTGTGTCTGACAGTGATGCTAGATGTTCCGGACAGCGTTCCCACGGATAAGCTCATGGACCAACTATCCACCAGGATGGAATCCGTACTGTTGCCACCAATGTACAGGCTGCCGAAGAAGACAGCTTCGTCTGTGGAAACAAGATATTAAAAATCATAATAATGCATCTAAATATAGCGCCATCTATCTTGTAAAATTCCTGAGGCCGCTCATTATAAAACAAGAAAATGTATGTCAAGTAATTGATTTCCTATACATGTACATGTCAATTTAACTTAAAACTCTTTTTTTTTTCTGTTTCCAAATGAAAAAAAGCTTGATATTTGACTTTAAATAGTAATATAGGTTTTCCCGGCCAATTTCATTGTTTTGTCAATCAATTGCATATTTGAAGCATTCATTTTCGGAAAAAACGCTAATTCATCGAAATGTTACGAGTCAAAATCGTATTCAATCATCAATATTAACGATTGTTGTGATCGATTTCGTATTTGAGCATTCTACTTCACATAATAAGCATATACATTCGGCAATAACTATTTGAATGCGTCTTAACCCTGTCAACATTTTATTCCGCATACTCAAATTCTCACTAATTTGAATGCACAAATAATGAAATTAAATGCCTATATCTGAATTTGAACTTTGCAACTATTACTTTGTGTGCCTAAAAATGAATTTGAGAGCATGAACACAAAATTGTTTGACTAAAGTCAATCTGTCGCATCAAACACATGAATTTAAATACACATTAAAAGAAAACTGATGATAAATGTATGAAATTGGCTGGGAAAACCTATATTAGTTTCCAGATATTAGTTCTTTTTTAATGTGCCATTCAAATGATAGGCCTGTGCCAAATTGAATTACTGAAGGTGCATTTTTTTTAATAAGAAGATTATAAAAACTACGGTTGAAACTCTTTTTAACACAGTCCCTAAGACTTGCAAGTTGTATAGGCCTACAGTGCGTCCCAGAAAAAAGTATACCCAACTTTGAGAGCCTCATATTAAAATATTATAGCTTGTGTGACCTAGAAATATATATCATGATAAAGCGCAACTCATATTCTTTTCAATGATACCAAACTTATACCTGTGTTGATACGGATGACTGAGCAGTTGGGCTTTAAAAAATAAGCGTAAAAAGTGCCCTGTCCCAAGTTTGAGCAAAAGCAGCCCCTGCATTTCAATAGATCAAGTAATCCTTTGTGCCTAATGAATGGACTCAGGAAGGCTGACCTCAAACAAACAATGAATGATCAGAAAGCCAAGGCTGCTTCTCAGACAACTTGGTACAGATAACTTTTGACAAATGATTTTACACACTCAAGTGTTCAGTCATCCATGACAGTATCGGTATGATTTTGGTATCATTAGATAGAATATGAGTTACTCTTTTTCATGAAATTAAAATTAATTACACATTGACTGCTCTCAAGAGATTCATACAGGAGCTTTTTTGAAAGCATTTTAAATGCGAGGGGCTGAGCCAAAAGTGTGCATTACGTAAAACTCTCGTTTGAGGGTCGACCTCAGTCCAGCTCGCGAACTGAGGTGTTATATAGATCCCCGTGTCAAAAATCTTTGTTTGAAGATCCAAGATATATTATTTCCAAGCACTATCACCCTGCATGGCTAGGTTATCCCTGTTATCTAACTATTCACCTCCGCCGGCCAGCCTGAGCGTTGAGCCAGGGTTAAAAGATAAACAACAGCTGCGATATTACGTAACTTCGCTCTGCTGTAGAAGGCCGTTCGGAATGAAATTATAGTATTTTATATTTTATCAAGTTGTCAAAGGCATATTATATTCAGATATCAAACGTTAAATTGTTTTCCATTTTGAACGAAGAAAATCGACCTCGAAATACGGAAAGTAAGAGAATAAACAGGACAGCATATTATCTGGCTGGCGAGCAAAGTTTGAAGGAATCGTCATGCTGTGTCCAGAGAGCGCGCTGCTATGTAAACGTACACAGAAACTCGAAACACGTGTTGTTGGGATTTCTATATGGATATGTACCGTTCACTCGCGCAGTGATAAAGTTCTAATACGATCGCCATCAATTAGTGAAAAAATATTTATGTAGAATATGCAGTAGTATATTCATGTGGCAGATGTACGAAAAATATAGAATTATTATTCTTTTTAACCCCCAAAGGCATATTCTTAATTCAAACACAATGCATGTGCGCAACTATATTTTTGATCGCAAACACACTAAGGTAAAGGTTGTGTTAGTTCAGCGACCTGACCATGCTGCATGCAGCGCTCATCGAACAGTACTTCCTAGCTTGGATTGTTTTAGTTTCTACACGGACAGAATAATACTGTTCATTGCTTCTATAATTAAGTACATGCTGTGCTAATTTTTTTAAATTAAAACCAATAAAAAAGGCATTAAAAAAATAATTATATATGGACTCTAATAAATATAATTCGCAAATGACGGCTCTTTTGAGGTGTTGAAAAAAGGGGAAGAAGGAAAAAACTATAAGGCAAACAAATAAAAAAGAAAAGAAGAAATAAAAAGCAAATTAAAGGGGAAAAAAGGACATTAAAAAGAAATATAATTCGCAAACGGTGGTGTAAGAAGGGGGAGGGGGACGGGGAGGAAAAGAAAGGAAGGAAGGATGGAAGAATTAAAAGAAAGAAATACAGAACGAATTAAAGTAAAAGAAAGAAAGATAGGTAAAGAGGTAAAGGAAAGGAGAATAGAAACGTAAAATGGGAATAGAGAAAGAGAGAGAGAGATCGAGAGAGACTGAGAGAGAATGCAACTGCGAAGTCAAGAAACAGATATTAGCTTCGGGCAATTTATGATTGTTTCGCTTGGAAAGGAGGATTGGTAGAATGCCAACACAGGGGTCTATCCTCTCAAACGGAGGATTTTCCTCATGTGGGGGAAGGGGGGGGGGTTGAAACAGCTCCCCAACCCCCCCCCCCGGCTCTGCGGCCCATATCATAGTTGTTTCTATGATTGATGGACCCCATTATAACCTGCCATGAGCCTACAGCATAGCCATGGGCTCATGGCAGGTTGTGAAGTCCCTGAGAGCCCTAGAAATAAAGTATCTTGTTATATCAGAGGCAGATAAACAACAGAAAACAAAACAAATTAACTTTATTTTGAATAGATAAAACCAAATAAAAATCACGTGCTACGCACAGTCAAAATGACAATTTTCCCCACTGACTATGTATTGTACACAAAGTAACTCAAAACACTTCATGCTGTACGTGAAACGGATTACATAAATGCAGATAACTCAAAAACTATTTGAGATAGAAGTCTGAAACTTTGTAGGCTTATTCATTATAAGATGCCCCAACTAGATACAAGTTGAAAAAAAATCCTCAGGCTCTTTTTGAGTTAAGAATTTTTTTTCAAATGATGAAACCCCCTATAACTATATATTTCCTGAAAGGAAATTTCAAGAGCGATCTAAATATGGTAAGTAATTCAGCCTCAGACAAAAGGGAGGAAAAATATTGGGGGCTCCAAAGAAAAAAAAAATAGGGCCCCCAAAAATAAAATATTTTCTCTAATTGTTTTTTTACTACTTTACCCAACATTATAGTGGATGTCATTTCTGAAATCTACAGGAAATTTCCTTTTAGAAAATGTATACTTTTGTAGGGATAGAGTTAATATTTTTAAAGTTATGACACTCTGATTATGATAGGTGCACGATTTTTAGATTTAGGTAATGTAACACAAAAGGGGGCGAGTTCAAAACACATGGCCACATACTTGATTTAATTAGCAATTGGTCTAGCTAATAACCCAATTGTCAAATTGCTGCAATTTTGTCTAAATTTGGTCCATTAAAAGTGTTTTTCAGGTAAATGACTAAGTGTTGTTAGACCAAATGGAAATTACACCAAATGGGCATTAGAAAAAATAGGAATTAGACAAAATTGTTGCAGATGAAACAAAATTAGACCATGTTGGATGAGACCAAATGGACATTATACACCAAGGATTTATTAACTTGGTGTTCTGCCTGCATCCAGCATACCCTAATTTATGGCTGTTGTTATTTAATCCCCTGTTCTGCCTGGGTCCAGCACACCCTACTTAAAATTGGCTACTGTTATACTGGAAGTACATCCTGGAAGAGGGTGAGTCAGCATGGTGTTTACACACATTACCATCCCAGTGCTCTATTGTTTACTGAACAATAGATTTTTTTAAAGCTGGTGTGCTGGTACACGGCTGGAATAGGGCCATGCCAAGCCCATTCCAGATGCCCTAATCCCCCATTCCACACCCATGCGGAACACCAAGTGAATAAATCCCTGGTGCCTTAGTCAAAGTTGGTTTAGACCAAGCAAGTTGCAATTTACTGTGGTAATTATACTTTACCTGGGATACATATTGAAGGTTCTGGTAGAGGAGGCGTTTCCTTCACGCAGTACTTGAGTTTTTCATCTACAATCCATTGAGTCGTCTATAATCCAGAAAAAATAGGTTGTCAACTCTTATTATGCCTCTAAAATTAGCTCCCTGACTCATACAACATGTAGGTTGAAATAATTTTCAGATTTTGGTACACCCCCAAATTTTTTAGACCAAAATTCTGGTGTTTGAAGGAAGGAGGGTAGGGGTGAAATAAAAAGTCCTTAGGGTTTGGCAAGAAAATGGAGTCTGCAGAAGGGGGGAGGGGACGTTCTCTTGATTTTTCCACTTATCTTTCAAAATATGTCTTAACTCTCTTGAACTTACATGAGAAAATACATTCCACACCATCACATATAGGCCTATTTATGTCAGGGTCAGAAAGAGACAATAAAAAATATGAGTGATAAAGGGAAAAGTATAAAAATATACATATAAACCAAATGGGGAGTTGTCCGCAAAATCGGTCATTCTGAAGCAATTTTGCTAATTTGAGGATCGCCATAGATATACTACAAGACTTTTCATACTTCTCATAACTTTCTTATTTTACAACAGATTTTGATGAAACTTTTTTTTAATTACTCCCCTCATTTTCTCTAAAATTGATTCTCCCCCAAGGTTTAGGTTTCCTTTGAAGGACGATTAACTTTTCCGACACCAAAATTAAAGGAATAGATTTAAAAAAAACGATTGAGGGGTTACATGTAACTCTTTACATGCCGGATGCATGATACGTAGCCTACTGTTCGGTGCCATACTCATGCTTGCTCGCCTACTATTGACTGCTTAATCCATGCTTTGTTTCCTACCCTTCCCTGCTTCGTGCATAATTGCGCACATTCGGAAGAATGTTGATTGATTACGCCGATTCTATTGTTCTGCGCATTGCACACTCACAGGTTAATCCGCTTTGTTCTGCAGCGGGCATATCCGGCTTTTAATTTGCCAATTTTCTCTTTGCACAGTTTACATTAAACTTTTTATGAGTAATTGAATGTGTTTGTCAACATTTTGATAGGACCTAGTGCACGAACAATCGCACAAAATGAAAACCAAATTCATGCCCCGGAACAATGCAAGTTTAGCTAATTGCACTCTTATTTTTAAAAACAGAATTTGGTGTGACTTTAGAGACAAATAAGAATGCCACATATTTTTAGTACAACCTTGTTGTCGAAAGGTCTTTTAAAAAAGTTATGAGGAAGTATTGACTGTCATATTTAAGTACAAGGGGGAAAAACTTGGCAGTGGGGGATATAGACCCTGGCATGGATGGATTACCAGTGCGGCGGAGGGGTTAGGGCGGGGTGGCACGTAAAGAGTTAAGAGACAGCAACCTACCTTAGAATACTCCTGGATGACTCTGTACTGGGACATGGTGCCATTGGCGAAGACGATATCCACAATGTAGCCAAATTTTCTGTTGGCAAAGTCCCAAGCACCAGACTGCAGCACATTGACTCCCAGTGGGTCTATGCCCGGCATGGCTGACTGACCAATCAGGCTTCCTAGATAGGAATAAGAAACAAAAGTGCTCAGTGAAACAAATGAATTTATAAGTAAAAAAAAAAAAAAAAAAAAAAGAAAGAAAATAATTTTATGTCTGAAATCAATGTGATAGCTCCATAAACATTGTTTAATTTGGGTTATTTATCAGCAATAAAATCGTATTTACCATGTATTCTCACTACTGTTTTGGTTCACTTTACATGACCCAATTTGGCATGGTTCCAATGAAAAAAAAAGGGGGTAAATTGCCATTTGGTCCAAACTCACTTTGACTAATGACCGTTTTGTCTCATCCCATATGGTTTAATCCATTTCATCTACAAACATTTTGTCACCCATTCACAACTTTGTCAAATAAATATTTCATCGAATGTCCATTTTGTCGAATGTCTACATGTACTTGGTCTTTTCTATGCAAATTATAAGAGGAACTATATTCTAGTAATTCTACTAGTATATTGGGACATAATAAACTCAACTACTAGTACCATGAAATGTAAAAACATTGATAAAAAAGAAAAATCTAGATTTGGGCAATTTACTTCTACATAGTTTTGCCTGATATGCCCCTCTTCACAAGTTTTCCCCCCCACAAGTTTTTAATATTTCTTATTGAAAATTTAGATGTTCAAGACTATTTTCATGGCATAATTTGTGACTTTTATTAGAGGACTCTAACATTTCATTCTTTTTAAATATGAGAGTGCCTATAGCCTACTATTGCCCTCATCTATTTTTTCTTATTTTTTTAAAATTGTGCTGTTTCTTTGGTGGGGGAGAGAAGTGCCCCCGTATTGCATATCGTCGGCTTGGAGCCAGAAGGGCGCTATTGCAGATCAAGGATGTTCAGTTTGGAGCCAGAAGGGCACTATGACCATTGACTTTGTACAGTAATAGCGCCCTTCTGGCTCTCAACGGAACATCTATAAGATGCAATAACGCCCTTATGGCTCCCAACAGACGATATGTTTCTCCGGCACCAGACTTACCAACACTGCCCATGAACTGGGATGGACCACAGCATTTTGATGCATCGGCTGATGCAACAAGCACCACAACAGCAACAACGATGAGTTTCAGCATGCTGATATATAGCTGCCAAGAAAAACATATAATCAGTGTCAGATCAATGTATATTAAACAGATTTGTGAACATATGGGGGGGGGTGATTCACTAACATTTAAAAATCAATCCCAACTACAGGGCCTATGAACTATAACACGGTTTTTGATCCTAAAATTGATTTTATCCCAGTTGGGATTGATTTTAGCTGTTAGTGAATCACCCCCCCTGGTGATAGTATTACTATAATAATCACAATATTATAATGAAATAAGGTTTATCGCAAATAGCTTTTTACGGTGGGTGGCGCCCTTCGCGCAAAGCACGGTGGGATGCATAAAGGGGCAAGAGCACCGCTATTGTCCGGATACGGCCATTCAAACACTAGCAGCCGACGATATCGTGTACAATATCCATAGAGTACTGAAATACGATCGACGCTCGAATTCGCTTTTTGCTTTTATCTAAGTAAACATCTCGTCATATTTGAGAAAAAATCTAAAATCACTCTGCATCTTAATTATGGGGGGCGGGAATAGATTTATTGTCTATACCTGTAATAATTTTCGAAAATACCCTAAAGCTAATTGCAATTTTGCTTCATTTTTACGCTCTTCTTGTGAGTGTTCGAGCTGTGCGATCGAGACTGTGCAAAAGCGCACCTCCTCGTCTATTGCACGGACCACGGACACTCTCTGTCAGAGACAGCTATGGGGGAGCTACGGCCAGGTGACCGACGATCTCAGAAAAGGATAATAAATTGCCAGATGACCAAATAGATCTGAACAGAAACTTCGCAGTATATTTGATTACTGTTTCATGTTATTTTGTAGATGATTTACGGTAATAATCAATCAAATCAATTGTCCAGAACGGAGGATTTAGCTTTTTAACTCAGGCATAACCTGCATAATTAATGATCCTTTTCTCGTTCTCATATTCTCACTGGCACAGATATTCATAAACAATCTGGAGTCTCCTTGCTTGTTCACGGGATTTCATAAATTAATACTGTACTACAAAATGTTGAATTAAAATTAAATTACAAAAATGGTAGGCCTATAATTGCCCCTCGACCCCCATATTGTTTATGTATATCTGTGCCAGTGATATGAGAAGAGAGTTTCATAACGGCCGTATCGTGAAATATCGTACATGCGGTTGAATTACATTTTAACATTAGAAGATTCATTATATTGACCAGCAAATCATCGGATCGCTGGTTGTTTCACTGTAAATGGGGGTGGTGGAAGTACAGTCCCGTCGCCTTTGGCAACGGGGCTGTGTATAGTTACCCTCACATCACATACAGCTGCAAACCAACATTAGTCATTATTATAAAATGGCTCTGTGATTTTACGCATCGTGGTTGGTCAAAACGCGTCACGTGTGCATGCTGAATTTTCGATGCAAAGCACTAGTGTGCATTTTGCGGTGCAAAAAAAGTGATAACACATACATCCGGGTCTTTTCCGTGTCTTGTTTACTTTTCTTGGATGACGATCGTGATGTAGATCTTGAGCTACTTACCAAAAATTCCAAAGGATAATCCCTTGGAATTTTTTTGGTAAGTAACTCAAGATCTACTAGAGCAATGTCGCAATTTTATAAAAGCGTTAACACACTTCCCTGTATTGTGCGATTAAACGTAAATGCAGTGATCGCTCGATGCTTCGGATGGGGCGCAGCTGCACTCGCCTGCGGCTCGTTGCAGCGCGACCCCTATCCAAAGCTATCTCGCGGTGCACTGCATTCACCGCTAACGCACGCTCGGGCGTGTGTTAATGCTATACTGAAAAATGGCTGTCTGTCGCCATCTTGGTTGCTGAGGAAACCTCTCAATAATAATTAGCGAAACCTGCTTTAAACCTATCTCAAAATAAATTAAAGATAATCTGGCTATATCCGCCAATTTGTCTCCTCTCTGCTCGCTCACTGCGTACAAAGTCAATGGCGTGGAATGATGTCTCCGCCACTGACGAAATAAACGAGAGTGAATGGACTGGTGACTTATAACCAGATTATGCCGATAATCTATAGTCTCATGGCAATTTAATTCTTCTATTAGATCTAGATCTAGATATTAAAGTATTGACATCGTAATTCGTATCATGAGTTTTTAAACCCTATTTTGGAATAATATAATAGACTTGGCTTGAGCTGCTCAAGACTCCCTTCTGGGCTAGACTTCCTTTTCTGCATTGACTTTCCATTGGAAGAAAACTGCTGCAGTTAAAGGGAAACAGTAACTTTCAAAAACAAGAGCAATTAGATCAAGATGAATAAAATTATATTGCTCTAATAGTAAAAACAAACTACTGAAAATTTCAGATCAAATGGAAGTCATTTACTACCCACAAAACAGTTGTAACAGCCAAACGCGATGTGAATTTTCAACCCTTTGCAGCAAACCCTCCAGCCCGCTAGGGTCGGGGGGGAACACGACAGGAAGTGGGTGTCTTGAAAAGCACATGGGCAATTTTGTTTTCCACCACGAGATGGTTTACTAAATTTGAGTATGGAAATCATTGATATCTCGAAAGTAAAGCAAGCAATTAACTGTAATTTTTGAAGAGATACCAGACTGACCTATAAGTTTATAATTATGTTGACAAAATGAGCTAAATCAAGAAATTTGATGTTGAATTATCATTCAATGTTACTGCATCCCTTTAAAGGTACTTCCCAGTGCAAGGTCAAGTACAGTAATGAGATTTACATGCATAAGTTGTAAGTGCCCTAGCTCACACCTTGCCCTGGCTCAAACAACAATAGCAACTCTGCCCCAGTCCACAATGGTGGTATATACTAATAGAATCCTCTAACTCATAGTATAAATAAAAACATTAGATTGATTGATTGTGTGGTAGACAAAGACAATACTTAACATTTTTGCACTACTCAGAGATGATTTCAAATTTTCATCTCTACATAGGAATCTATACGCACGGCGCACAAAATATGCAAAACATATCCACGTACTGTGCATGCGATGATATTGCTCGGATGTACGCCCCTGCCATACCATTATACTTTCGAACCAAAATATGATCGCGACAACCAACGACACCGGACCAGTCGACCACTGCCTAATAATTGTATAAATTTATGGTGTCCAGTTTTGTGTAAAATAATTGTATTAAATTATGTGTCCAGTTGTGTAAAATAATATATAAACTATCTTCTGATTCTGAAAACAAACAACCAACGTCCAACGACCAACGACCAACGTCTGCGATGATTACGTAACAAAATAGGGAAGATGAAACTGAAGAACAAGTCAGATAGATTCTAGAAACCACCGACCAACGACCAACTATTATTTAGAAGCGGGAAATCTTCTCCTTTTGAAAGCCAACGACCAACGACCAACGAATGATTAATATAATTATGATATCCCTATCTGGTTCCAACCACCAACCACCAACGACCAATGTTTAAAGAACGGGACATCTTATGAAAGCTGGTCGTTGGTCGTTGGCTGTCGGTTGATCATTGGTACACCCCTCCATATAAAAGCTGAGTAGGGTATTCTATGATAGGTAAGCCCAAGGGTGTGCGCCAGCCGACCAGGCGCGACAGGCAAGCGGCTTTGACACACACACAGACACACAATCCAAATATTAATAATAGCATTTTGTTGTAACTTAACTTAAGTACGATCGACTTACGATATTGCAATTTCAGCTTAAAAATGATGATGATGATAGCCCGATTTCGATCTCAACTAGGTTGAATTTCTTCTCAAACCGAGTCGATTCTGGAGAATTGACTGTTAGTGTTCCCTGGCAAAAATACACTATTTATATCTCGCTGATGTCCCTGATGTTAATAAAAACTCACGTGAGCTTGTGAAGCCTGGCCTCATATTCAGGCTATATATATAAACACGGATATTTAAAAATGTGATTTAAAAGCTCTAAATTTGTTTTATTTGATCTAAAATTTAAAAAGAAAATCTAATCTTAGTGAATTTATACTACGTATAATTCTTAGAAAAAAAATAATCAGTGAAAATATATACAAAACTTGTGGCCTCATAATGTTAAATATATCTTAACGTCTGGAAATATTATACGGATACTGTTTGTTGTCATTGGGACCACGCCCCCTTCATACCCCTTTTTGTTGTCATCAATCACGTGAAATAAATGATGAAATGATAAAATAAAATTTCCAGGTCTAGTTAGACCATGGAGATGTCTATGTATATGATTGATAACATGGAATATAAAAAGCAACCATTTCCGGAGTAGCATCACGCCATCAGCAACAAAAGACACTTTTGATTTGATTCTATATTACTAGTACTTTTTATAATTTCGTCAAAATTATTATTCGACATATTATGCAAGTTCAACTTTCAGGTAAATGTGATCGTCCATATAATCGGCAGGATAAATCATGAAATATTGGAATGAGAAAGGTAATGGATGTTTCGTTTCTAACTTGAACATAAAGAACTCTATTAAGATAAATTAATACTCAATAATGATAAGAATAAAAGCATATATATCATTTCTTCATTTTTTTCCTAGTTTGTCGCAAAAATATTTGATTAAACCACTAAGGCAATCGGGTGATCGTTGTTTTCCATGGTTATAGCTTGCTGAAAATCACATGATGATTCCAATATTAACATAAGAACATTAATTATGGTTTTGACGAGCTGGTGCATGTATACGTGTGCATTATGCCGTTAAATTGCTCACGTGCTTTCGCTACCAACGCTGCGATATTGTTGGTTTCAAATAATGTATTACCCACTGTCCCCCAAGGTCAGGTCATGTGACTCCAAGTCGCATCTCGTGATCGTATGTCATGATTATTTCAGAGAGTGACGTCATTTACCCCTCCAACCATACTGATATTGTTTGTAGTATGATTGTGTTGTCCAAAGCAAATTGATTATGTAACTACGGAAGCTTTAATCGATTTGTAGACTTGACGAAACATCTTTATCTAGTCAAGTCGTTAAAAAGAATAGGCTTACATTAGGTGGATTCACACCTACCCGATCAGGAAAAATTCTCGTAATTTACGAGAACTGTTGCAATCACCAAAATACCCATAAATTGTGTTTTGTGTTCACACCTGCCCGAACCGTCTTTTTCCAGGGAAAATACCCGAAGTTATAAACAATTAGGGAAGAAATAGGAAAAACAAAGAAATACATAAGGAAAGAGAAGAAAGAAGGAAAAAAACAAAGAAATGCATAAGAAAAGCGGGGAAAGAAGGAAAACAAAGAAATACATACAGAAAGAGAAGAAAGAATGAAAAACAAGGAAATACACAATGAAAGAGAAGAAATAAGGAAAACAAAGAAATACATAAGAAAAGAGAAAAAAAAGAAGGAAAAACATAGAAATACATAAGGAAAGAGAAGAAAGAATGAAAAACAAAGAAATACATAAGGAAAGAGAAGAAAGAAGGAAAAACAAAGAAATACATAATTCAATTCAATTCAAGAATGGTTTATTGTGAATAAAAGCGATCATTATACATGATTGACAGCCAGAGGGCTTAAATTGGCATGTTTACAATAAAAGATACATAAAGGCATTGACAATAACAAAACATTACATGTAAAAATGATACAAGAATACATAGATATAAAAATACATACATTTGCAGAAATTGACAGAGAAGAAAGAAGGAAAAACAAAGAAATACATAAGAAAAGCGGGGAAAGAAGGAAAAACAAAGAAATACATAAGGAAAGAGAAAAAGAAGGAAAAACAAAGAAATACATAAGGAATGAGAAGAAAGAAGGAAAAACAAAGATATACATAAGAAAAAGAAAGGGGGAATAGAAAGTTCCCGTAATTTATGTTCACACTACAAAAGTTCCCACGACCTTGGCGAAACTATACGCGTAGTTTCGACGATGAAGTACCTACTAATTTACGGGAATTTATCTTCGGGAATATTACGCGTAGTTTGGTTTCACACTTGCAAAATTACGAGTAGTTTGTGATCGGGGTAAGAATACCCGATCAGAGATTACGAGAACTTTTCCAGATCGGGCAGGTGAATCCACCTATTGTGACATGAATTATCTCGCCACGTGGCCACGTGGACGGTGTCAAATTTCAAAAGTCAAAATGACAAAATGAATTATCTTGCCAGGGGTGATTCACTAAAGCTAAAATAAATTTTTGAGATCAATAACAACTAATAACCAGTTCATATGTGTATAGTTGGGATTGATTTTAGCTCTTATAATGAATCACCCCCCCCCCTGCGGCCAGGTTGACTTAAGGTGGATTCACACCTGCCCGATCGGGAAAAATACCCGTAAATTACGGGAACTTTTCCAATCACCAAATTACGCGTACTTTGTTTTGCATGTTCACACCTGCCCGAACCGTCTTTTTCGGGAAAAATACCCGAAGTTATAAACACGGGAAGAAATAGAAAAAACAACAACAAAGAAATACATAAGAAAAGTGGGGTACGAAGGAAAAACAAAGAAATACTTGTAAGGAACGAAAAGAAAGAAGGAAAAACAAAGAAATACATAAGGAACGAAAAGAAAGAAGGAAAAACAAAGAAATACATAAGAAAAGCGGGGAAGAAGGGAAAAAACAAGATAACATAGCGAACAAAAAAAAAGAAGGAAAAACAAAGAAATACATAAGGAACGAAAAGAAAGAAGGAAAAACAAAGAAATACATAAGAAAAGCGGGAAAAGAAGGAAAAACAAAAAAAATACATAAGGAAAGAGAAGAAAGAAGGAAAAACAAAGAAATACATAAGGAAAGAGAAGAAAAAGGGAAAACAAAGAAATACATAAGGAAAGAGCACAAAGAAGGAAAAACAAGGAAATACATAAGAAAAGCGGGGAAAGAAGGAAAAACAAAGAAATACATAAGGAACGAGAAGAAAGAAGGAAAAACAAGGAAATACATAAGAAAAAGAAAGGGGGAATAGAAAGTTCCCGTAATTTATGTTCACACTACAAAAGTTCCCACGACCTTGGCAAAACTACGCGTAGTTTCGACGAAGTACCTACTAATTTACGGGAATTTATCTTCGGGAATATTACGCGTAATTTGGTTTCAACACACTTGCAAAATTACACGTAGTTTGTGATCGGGGTAAGAATACCCGATCAGAGATTACGAGAACTTTTCCAGATCGGGCAGGTGAATCCACCTATTGTGACATGAATTATCTCGCCACGTGGCCACGTGGACGGTGTCAAATTTCAAAAGTCAAAATGACAAAATGAATTATCTTGCCAGGGGTGATTCACTAAAGTTAAAATAAATTTTTGAGATCAATAACAACTAATAACCAGTTCATATGTGTATAGTTGGGATTGATTTTAGCTCTTATAATGAATCACCACCCCCCCCCCCCCCTGCGGCCAGGTTGACTTAAGGTGGATTCACACCTGCCCGATCGGGAAAAATACCCGTAAATTACGGGAACTTTTCCAATCACCAAATTACGCGTAATTTGTTTTGCATGTTCACACCTGCCCGAACCGTCTTTTTCGGGAAAAATACCCGAAGTTATAAACACGGGAAGAAATAGAAAAAAAAACAACAAAGAAATACATAAGAAAAGTGGGGTAAGAAGGAAAAACAAAGAAATACATAAGGAACGAAAAGAAAGAAGGAAAAACAAAGAAATACATAAGGAACGAAAAGAAAGAAGGAAAAACAAAGAAATACATAAGAAAAGCGGGGAAAGAAGGAAAAACAAAGAAATACATAAGGAACAAAAAAAAAAAAGAAGGGAAAACAAAGAAATACATAAGGAAAGAGCACAAAGAAGGAAAAACAAGGAAATACATAAGAAAAGCGGGGAAAGAAGGAAAAACAAAGAAATACATAAGGAACGAGAAGAAAGAAGGAAAAACAAGGAAATACACAAGAAAAAGATATTGATAATATTGATTTTGCCTTTGTTTATGACATTCCCGACCCGGAAATAGCATGCTCAGCTTTTATGTCCCTGTTACTAAAGGCATTTGATAAACATGCACCACTCCGAAAGATAAGAGTTAAAATGAAAAGTTCTCCATGGATGACGCCTGATATTTTGCATTTAATTCGTCGAAGAGATCGCTTAAAAACGAAAGCAAAAAAAAAACAATGAATGAAAATGACTGGTCCAGTTATAAACAAGCTAGAAATAATGTTACAGCACAAATTCGACAAGCAAAGCGAACTTTTGTTTCAAGAAACGTTGAATCTGCTGCAGGAGACGTCAGAAAAGTCTAGAAGACTTTGCAAAATTTAGCGCCCACTAAAAAGAATGATTCTGATATTCAGTGTATTAAAGTTCAACAAGAAAGTGTTCGTGGTCAGGAAATGTCAAATGCCTTTAACAATAATTTCTCAACTATTGGAAAAGTTTTACATGATACCTTTTCTACTTCTCAGACGGAACCTACACGATTGATTAAACCCCTATCAACCGTGTTCAAATTTAAGGATGTCTTAATTAGTGAGGTCGGAAATATACTAAAATCACTTTCAGTAAATAAATTCTACAAAACCGTGCACTTCGTACAGTATTAAATGTGGACCATTTGTTTTCTTCTAATGATTTGTACCAATTACTGAAACTAGATCGTCTGAATGTACGTTGGACTAAGCTTTTATCATGTATCTTATATAAATCAATACATAAACAATGCCCTAATTATCTCAGCAATCTCTTTATTTTTAATCAATCTAAATATAATACCAGATCTGGCCCACGTAAGCTAAAACTACCCCAACCCAAAACAAATTACGGAAAACGATCGGTCATGTATCGTGGTTCAAAGCTATGGAATTCATTTCATTCTTATATCAAATCTGCAAGATCTATTCAAGCATTTAAACGCCTTCTCGAGAAAACTCCCATTGTATGATTTTTGGTTATATTGATTTTGGTTTGTTATACCCCTCCCTCTCCCCTTCCCCATCTCCCTCCCCCTCCCCCCGCACTGCACTTTTTCTTTAAATGTAATTTTGTTTATGATGTATGTATATTTATATGTATTCTGACTGTTGTTTGTTTGTAAATGTATTTTTAACAGCTATTTATAGCTGAGAAGGGTGTTCCACCCATGAGTTGGAAATAAATAAATAAAATAAAAATAAAAACTTCCTGGAAGTAATTTTAAGCTCATGTACACTAAACAATGCATTCATAATCTTCTTGAGCTTAATATACCCTAAGATGTATTTTCAATATGATAAAATTATAAGCGAAATTCGACATTCAATATTATTCTATATTAATTTCTTTTCAAGGTGTTCAATATTATTTTACTCCCCTTCCTGAATGACACATGGTATTGTAAAGCATAGGGCTATGCCTTCCTTCAAAATAATGACATGTCCTTTAATTACAATCGTTATCCTTCTCCATTTCTCTTCTATTATTGTCTAATTTCATTTCAAGTTTATAAAAAAAAAAGTGTAATAACAATAGAGAATTTTGTAATATTTTCAAACCGACTATAGGCCTACGTATACAAGAATGTACGTTTCATGTTCCATGCTGCCACCTTATTCCCCTTTTGTTTTGTTCTTATCGTTGAAATAGATTTTTTTTTTAAGTCTAATTTTCCTTGTTCTAGCATAGAGATACTAAGTTAGTATCTCCATGGTTCTAGTAGGCTTTATATATGTTCTCAACAAGTCATCAGCCCATCGCTCTTTCTGCACATTCCACGACAGCAGGGTAATAAATATGCTATCAGATCGTTTTGAGCCAAGGACGATGCGCTACTCTCACCTATGGGTTCATTCATTTTACAAAACTAATAATCCCTCACCTATACCTCCTCACCCACGAAAAATGGAGCATTCCATTCGGCCAGCAGGCCAAATCGCTAGCAAGCAAAATAAATTGCAGGCAAACGATTAAAAAAAGGCAATAAAACTCGCCTGCAGGCGGGTGTCTACCAGGGTACGGACGCACGGACGGACGGATGGACGGACGGATGGACGGACGGACGGACGGACGGATGGACGGACGGACGGACGGACGGACACACATACGTACGGAGCCCGTTTCATAGTCCCCTGCTCGAACTCGTTCGGCGGGGACAAATTAGAAGGTTGGAATTCCTTGAAGCAATGAACATTTATTGATAAAAGAATATAAATATGTGACATGTTGGACGCTTGTATTTTTCAGTCTATTAAATTATAGATTGATTAATTTAGTAATCTTGCTTTTGGACGGCATTTTGAAACAAAACCCTACCCTATGCTGTCACTGATTTTATTTTCTTCAAATATTGCCTATTTTCTGTTTGGGGGGGGGAGGCTAAGATGAGAGCAATGGACGAAATGGTTGGGGGTGGTGAAATTTGCCAGTTTTTGAAATTGAAAGCAGGTTGAATGAAATTTAAAAAACAAAAAACGTTGCTTTTTTAAATTGATGACTGGTAAAGGCTGCAGAGGGTTGTGAACTGGGGGGGGGGGGGGGCGGGGTTAGCGTTTAAATCGTCATGGTTATTGTATGTCTACAAAAAAAAAGTGGGGTCTGCATTGTTTTCCCTCCTCTTGGTTTGGTTTCGAGGCCCCTGCGGGTTCCTGTTCATCCCGAGTTCTTATCTCTCCTCCATCTATCTTGTTGTCCAGAGTTACTTAAAGATCCTAAAGATAAAAAAATACAGCGCAAAGAGTTTGCATGCACGTGTCCTTTAAAAAAAATATAAAAAAAAATCGATATATCATGTATTTTAGAAAAACAATTAAGTTTGGAAATAAATAATTCTATAATCATTATTTTTTCGATTCATTCTATATCCTACAAAATAATACTATATTTGGAACATAATTCTTCTGGGCAATAATAAATCAACAAATTATGATCTTAATAATGATAACAATAATTGTTGTTTATATATCGAAACACTTTATAATGTAGTATTTCCCCATATTAGGATTCATTTCCATGCTGGAACCACTTTACAGACTAAGTATGAATACATCCTAATAGTACACATTTCTTCAGATTTTTTTAAGTAGGTAAAATACCGCATTGACAAGGATAAATGGTGGTGAGGGAATCAAGCCAAAACCTTTGCATCATCCCCTGTGACATGAAATGACCATTAGACTATTACATTTCTACAAATGATGGAGAATTAAAAGCATTTGAAAAATATATTAAATAGAACTTATTTCTCAAATTTGATTCAAATACAGCCAAATCTGTTTCCACAAAGCTTTAATCATTTGCCCAATTGAATGTAAAAAAATATATATATTTACCATGTTTATTTCTCTCTTGTGATAATTTCTTGTAAAAGATGTCTAATCTCATCCATGGATTGCACTTGTAAGTCTACATATCTGCCTGGACATGCTGCATTTCCATTATCCCCTGCTGTTCCAATTTGCTGCAAAATAATAAATAAAAAGAAAATAGAACTTTATATGATTATCAATATCATACAGAATACAAATGAATGTTTCATGTTTCAATAACTGAATGGCATGGAAGTTAATCACAATATGGTAACGCACATGCAATTTATTTGAAATTAACTTTGTTGAGGGTCAGATCAATTAAATTTATGTGTCAAATATTCCTGTATTGCAGCATTTTTTAAAATCCAGAGTAACCTGTATGAAGCAACATAGCAGGTTTCCACTTCACCCAAAATTTTAAAGGATAGAAAGACAAAACCAGGCAAAAAAGAAGTAAACAACAAAACAAAACAAAACAAAAATACGAGATAAAGGGACCCAAACAGCCATCAAACTCCACTCATTCAGAAAGTTTATCGGTGAATAAGGGGGTGTATTATTTGTTTGTAAAGTAGGCCTAGTGATCATTAAAAAAAAAAAAAAAAATCTTATTCTCCTAGTTGCGGTTTTATGATTTCAGAAAATGGGGGGGGGGGGGGGTCTTGGTCTGGGTCCACTTGCCTCAACCCCGCTCCAAATCTGCAGCTGTCTACCCACCTGCTGTTAATATAAAATTAAGAGCAATTTTATGGGACCCCCCCCCCGCAAAGATAGCAGAGGGGGTGACCTATTGGCCTATCAAATATTTCATTTTTTTTATCCCCATAAACAAACAAAAAATAATGTTTAACAAACTGTAATGCTCAATTAGGTAGCCCTAATTTTAATCCATAGATGTGATAGATTTTGTCACTGAAAGGGAGCTGGGTTGGTCGGTTTACCTATAACAATGACAACGTTATCCTGATTCAATTGTAACGTTAGATCTCCTTTAGATACATGTAGGTCTAGGTCATGGGCTTCGGAACCGGGGGCTTGGGGGGCGCAGCCCCCCAAAAAAATATTGGGGGGCTGAGATATCGTTGAGCCCCCCCAATATTTTGATGCCGTAACAGATATCGGCGATGCGCCTTTAAATATATGTTTATTGACTCAGATAATATATAACCCCAAAATTGTATCATCATTGTTTGTTTTTATTTGTGGAGGGGACTCAGACATCAGTAAGCCCTCCCCTAATCTTACTGAGGAGATCATTGGGCTCCCCACCATCTTTTTATATAAAAAGTTTATATTTCTGGTCTCTATTGTCAAAATTTTTAGCTCGCGCTTCGCGCTCGCATATCATTTATTTATTTTTTTTTTTAAAGGAACATAGGAACTACTTTCTAGATTGGAGCTCAGCCATTGAG
The DNA here is from genome assembly GCA_940671915.1 of Paracentrotus lividus. Lineage (NCBI taxonomy): Eukaryota > Metazoa > Echinodermata > Echinoidea > Camarodonta > Echinidae > Paracentrotus > Paracentrotus lividus. The sequence continues at coordinate 15,261,081 of CALNVZ010003431.1, read as the reverse complement.
CCCCCCCCCCCCAATGTTTGAGAAGGGCTTCGATATGTTTGAGCCCCCCCCCTTTCTGCTATAATTTGTTTTGAAATGCTCATATTTCGAATTTCTCTTGACAAAATGTTTACTCATTGCTGCTCGCTCGCCGGATCGGATCGCATGTCTTTCTGTTTTATTTTTTTCATAATGACAAGGGTCCCTAATATGGCTGGCTCAAACAATTAGCCCCCCCCCTCCCCCTCCCCCCCCCTCCCCAAGTGGTTTGGTGGGTCGATATCATTGAGCTCCCTCTCTGCTCCCAATTTTTTTTTAAACGCTCATGTATCAGAGTTCTCTTTTTTAATTTTTTTAAAACTCGGATGTCTTTCAGTTATTTTAACAAAAACCGCTTAGAATGCACACTTTTCAGGTGATATATCAAAAATTTTCAGCTCGTGCTTCGCGCTCGCATTGTTTAATGAGATAAATATCTTCTATATAAGCATAGCGAAAAAAAAACGCTAAATGTACACTTTTCAGGTTGATATATTACAAATTTTCAGCTGGCTTGCTTGTTGGCTTTGCATGTTTAATGAGGATAAATATCTCCTTTATAACCATGCCACACAAAGAGCAGCTTAGAATTGTACACTTTTCAATGGTTGTAGCTGAAAGTCAATAAAAAGATTTCACACTGCCTCGCTTCATTTTCTGGACGCTCCAAAATGCGCATTGTAATAATAAATGGAGATAGCTTTATAGTAACCTTCCAACTGTAAACACTTAACGTTCTCGCAAAGCAGCGTGTATTTAAATGTAACCACTTCTATAGGTTTGATATCATTCAAAATTTAGATCGAGCGCATACAGAAGTCATGTTGCATATGTTTGAACTCGCGCTTATAGTACACGCGGCATATCTTATTTGTAACCTATAGCACAAAAGAGCGGACGCTCGTAATGCATGAGCTATCTTATATCTTGACAGTTATATCAAAAAATATGTTCAGTCTCTCGCTCGCTTTTGTCAGAGACGCCCCTTGCAATTGTTTAAAGCGTTGAGAATAGAATAAACTGCTCTCCTTTTGTATAAATCATTAAATTTGGCAGCTGTTTTTCAGGTTGAAATATTAAAAATTTTCATGAAACATACCGCTTAAATTTAAAGCCACCGCTGTTTTTCAGGTTGCAAGCATAGTTCTAAAAATTTTCCAGCTCGCGCATTTGCGTCTGCTAGCACCTGACAATAAACTATCTCCTTATTGCGCCCACGCGATTGTTTAACGAAAATACAATATCGGACATCTAAAGCGTCTTTTTTTGGCGAAACTGCGACACATCACAACTTATAGTTCTAGAGCCTTTAGTGCAATGTCATACACTTTTTTCAAAAAATATGCTTTTCAAGATCATCAACCTTCGCGCTTCGATACAAATATTTGTGTTTTACATGTAGTACCATTCACTTGCTTCCGCGGGCTAAATTGCATATTGTCTGTAGAAAAAGTATTACGGCACATTCTTACTAGAATGCATCTGTGTAAACTTTCATGGTTGATATGCAGAAAATGCAAAAACTGTTTCAGACCGTCCGTTCGCTAAAATGCAGCTGTTTTTCAGGTTGAATATCGAGCGCTCTCTAAAAGTTCAGCGATCTAATGGCGTCTCAGTCGGAGCAATTCGCAATATTGTATTGTTTTAATAGAAGGCAATTACAGCAAGATATCTATTAATAATAACGACCGTTAACAATACTCAAGCAGACTGTATACATATCGCAGCGTTGAAAATAAATATATGACAAAACTGTAATTTTACGAAATGGGGTTGTCTATACTGAGCAGCTATAAAGGTCCGGGCGGTCCTCGCAGCGTCGTTCTGATGACGGATTTGACGATCTTCCGTTTGCGCATCGTTAACTTGCGAACATGAAAGATAAAGTATATCAAAAATCTCGTTAGCGATTCCTCTAGCACTATTTTAGTTGATATATCAAAAGTTTCCAAAAGCACATCCCAAGAATACTAATAAATAAATAAACGCACGAGTTTATTTATGAGTTTTAGAATATAATGCAAAAATTTTTCCGACAGATTACGATTTGGAAATTAAGAACTTAGAGTTATTCATATAATAAATAGTAATGTCATATCATCGTAGTTTGATAAGTAGGAATAGATTCTACCATTTTTCTTTTTTTTTTTATAAAATAAAAAATAAAAAAAAAAAAAAAGAGAGAACTTCGGCATTTTCAAAACTCCGACAACGTGTGTTTAGGGGGGGGGGGGTACAAAAAAATCCCAAAAATAGTTGGTGAAAAATGAGCCCCCAATCCTGAAAATCTTCCGAAGACCTATCGTTAGGTTAACAATGCGAAAGGCGAGAAATAGTACCGGTAGATCTACAGATTTAGGCTTATATAGTAGACTCTAGCTCTAAGTACAGTCTTCAAGTAATCTAGATTAGGCCTAACTAGGCCAAGGCTATAGATCTAAGCCTATTACTACTAGTGATAGGCCCATGCACTGTCTGTAGCCTTGTCATTGTAGGCTAATAATTAAACTGACCAGTCCCCGTCTATAGTTAGCTAATAATATGCTCTAGATCTAGACTTGTAATATTGGTCTAGACCTTAGCAGGCTAGGGTCTGACATGTTATACGCCTAACAGTTAACGTTATAATTTTTCTGCCCTGCCCCCTGGATACGTCATATATTGGATCAATACAGCAGCCCTATTTGGGATGATCTCTGAGAGCAACGGAGGGACAGAAACAGTCAGTCAGTTAGGCCTATGCTATTCTTTGTTTTTGTTTCATTCTAATAGTAATTTAGAGGGGGTATAGATTCTAGATCTAGACTTTAGTAAATACTACTTACTAGCTATAGAAGTCTAGTCTAGTAATAGTATAGATCATTAGATGTAACTATAATTAAGTTAGATCTAGATCTAGATCTAGGCCTAGAAAGATAGGCCTAGAGTCTACATGAAATAGATCTAACGTTACATCTTAATAAAATTGGAAATCTAACGTTAGATCTAACATTAAATCTATCTAGGCCTAACGTTAGAGGTCTAATGATTATCCCAGACAGAGACTCAGGCATATTATTATTATTAAACGTTAGTCTACATTTAAAAAACAAACAAAACAAAACATAGTGACAATCAGCCCTCAGACATAATTAATAACCAGCTTGTTGATTGCAGTCGCTTCCAAGAAGGCCTAACTGTTAGAGATCAATCTAACGTTAGATCTAACGTTAGATCTAACTTTTAGATCTAACGTTAGGGCCAAGACCTACGTTGTGGGTCATCATTGATGACATTGTCATATCTTGGCCTAGCTAAAGTTAGGCCTAGATTCTAACAGTTAGAATCTAACTTAAACTTGCAGTCTGGCTGAGAAGTTCTAGAATATTTAAAGGTTCATAAAATCTAACGTTAGGCCCCAGGGCTAGCTACTTCGTAAGACAAACACAGATTTTTCGTCAAGATCTAACAACAGTTAGACTAGAGTCTAACTTAGATATAGTCACAGCTAACTTAGGGGTCACAGGACAACTAACATAACAAAACATTGACAGCTGCACTGTCACTGACAACTAAACTTAGTGATCTATCCTAAATTCCTAACCCTACGCCGAAGTTTTGGCGTGGGACTCTGATTTGTGTTTACTTTTTAGCACGGGTTATATTTATCCGTTTTATTTGGTCCCCTGTTAATAGATCTTACTACGATTAGCTTTACATCTGGTCTAATATATTCCTGAATCTAAAAATTGCTTTACTTACCGACACAGTTCATTGAGGGTTCTTCTGCAGCAACTCAAATGACTCAAGTCAAAGATAGAAAAATCTAGATCTATTTAACAGTTAGATCCGCTGAACTCCTTTTGTGCGGTGTGCGATTAATTATTAACACGTAAAATCCCATAGAGATTGAGCTTGAGAAATAAAAAAGTTTCAGCAATCAATTACCAAGTCAAGAAAAAGTGCGACATCCTTCACGCTGATTGGTCAATGCAAAAAAGTCGTTTGTCGTGCTGGGAGAAATCGCTCACTGAGCGATTTTAATTTTGGGCAAAAACGGTCGTGCACGACATTTCGTAAACGACAAAGGCGGTTTGAACGATGCCATAAGATTTGCATTAGAGCGATTTTTCAGAAAATTCGTGGTGTCGTTGTGTCGTGTCGTTTGTCGTTTGTCGTGTTTGGTGTGCAGAGGCCTTTATGCTTCTGCAGCTGATAATAAAATAATTGTATAAAATCTTATGCCTAAATACCTCTACCGTGATTATAATCGGGCAAACTTAAAAAAAAAAGGGGCGCAAAGTCAACAATTGCCCCGGGCGCACTTGACCCTAGATACGCCACTGCAAACATCAGACATGATATAATAGACGAAATAAAGTGATACAGAGAATATAACATGATATCAGTAATACAATTTAGAGACCCTTCTGTAAAGGAAAATGCCAAGTACCTTTCTCTCCCTCCGTCTCTCTCGCTCTCTCTCTCTCCTTTCCTCCCTCTCTCTCTCCCTCCCTCTCTTTCTTTCTCCCTCCCTCTCTCTCTCTCCCCCTCTCTCTCACATCCTCTCTGTTGCTTAATAATACTTGTAACAATACAAGAAAAGGCCACTACTAAATAATGTAAATACAATGCAATAGTTTTGATGGATATAACAATATCTAATACTCCTTTGCACCCTCACTATAATGAATTGTAAATGTTTAATTTTAATGATTATGCATAAAGAAACTACATATCAAACAATTTTAAAGGTTGACTTACATTTTATTACATTTACATACTACATTTATTACATTCAACATTCCTCATTAAAACACTTAAACATACAAATTAATAGTGGAATATCTTGAGAATACAACACAAAATCATTTCCCTTTTTGTAAAATTAAAAACATAACTTTCTAGAATAAATTTCCCAATTTGATGGATTATTTTAAAGCAAACATTGTGAATTAAGACAAAACAATTCATTTATGCCAATAACTTAATCCCCACATTTTTCATGGAATGCAGTCATTTGATTTTTTTTTAATGATGGTATTTTGTCAAAATAGGTGCCAAGTTGACTTGAAGATCTGTTTCAGAATGTAAATGCCTTTAAATGTACTATTTTAATAGTTTTGAGTGATAAACTTGAAGACAGCTATACAGTTGAGAACAAATCATTTCAATAAATACTTGTAAAACATAGGGATATATTCATGTAAAATCATCAGTAATTTACCGACTACCATTTCTAAAGTTTGTGAAATAAATGACCCAAATAACTACATGTATTTTTGTTCTTAATTATAGGCACATTTCCACAGTTAAAACAAAAAAATAGTACTCAATACACAATGAACTACATGACTGTATAGACGAATTCGGTTTGCGTGATGTTTTGTCTTGTGGCAGCCATAGCTGGGGGGCTTCCAGTATGCGCAACAAAGGAAAGTGTACATACGCACAGACTTACGCGCACCTGGCTCAATGCAACCCAATGGAAGCCCCCCAGCTATATATGGCGGGCATTTAGAGGGCACACTTCCATGAAACGCTACCCAAATTCATCTATAAATTCAGAAGGCAAAATCTGCACAAGGTGAAAGACAAAATCACATGAAAACATTATTACTTTACACAGTGAATCTTGATTCATCTTTTTTCCTTCTTGATTAGATCATGTTGGAAAATAAAGTGTGCTAATTATTGAGTTTCGCTATTCTAATTCTATCTACTGTCTTATACATATAAAATGCAATAAAAATGCGATATAGCACTAATAAACAATATCATCCATTTAAATGTATAATATCACAGAATATTACTCTCAAAAACATTTATAAAACATGCATAACAAATGCAAAGAACACTTTGTGTAGCTACTTCTAATTCTTCAAACAAAATTCTTCATACCACCTTATACCTCTTGGTTATATCAAATTTTTTTGTTTTGATTCTTAAATCAATCTTTGGTTATGAATATAATCATACATACTGCAAAACCACTATACATGTATAAAAGACATATTGACTTTTAGAATACACAAATCAATTACATAAAATTATCACCATTCTCACAATATTTATACAAGAGCAAAATAATTGCAGTTGCTTTATTGAAGGGGTAAGTACTCTGAATAAAAAATTATTTTGGCACAACCAGTGACAATATATTGCAGTAATTTAGCCTATAATCGATTTTATATTGCGAATCAGCTGATGTGTGGGACAAATTAAAACTTATTGCATTTGGACACTACAAATGACAATATAGTGCAGTAAATTAGCCTGTAATCATGGTAATAGGTAAGTTTTCATAATTATTATAATGTACGGATGTTTTTTTTTCCTGGGGACACAGAAGTATTAAAAAAATATGTTATAAGAGAATGGATTACAACATTTGGGATCCAGCTTGCATACATTACTTGTTGCTATGTTGGGCAAATCTCAGAAAGCTTTCAGGTTTTCTAGAACCTTTGTTTGAAAAGGTATGCATGAGTTATGATAATAAGAAGACCTGCCCATTACTTTTAATTAGAAACCAGGATTGTTTGGGGCAAACTAGAACTTCTTGTGTTACTTGGTAACATATTTGTTCTAAAAAAATTGAAATGTATTTGTTTTAAGTCAGGTGGACATATATTACAAGACTACATGATGAGAATGTTGCATTATGGGAACAGAAAAATGATTGATATTGATAGTCTAGGACTCAGATGGCGCTCTAACAGGTTAGACCTTGGTTAAAGTAGCATCTTTCTTTCTCCAGGTTACAGGATGATTATCAAATTCAGGCATATTGAGCTGACAGATCCATGCTTAGAAAAACCTTTTCAGCGAAGGAATTGGATGGCCTTTCTGATTGACTGAGTTCAGCTCCTACAATGAAAAAAAAAAACACCAAAGATTAGTTAATTTCCTTCAATAGTGATTTAAATAATAGACAAACAAACAAACAAACAAATGTAAAAAAAACAACCAATGGAAGACAAAAACAAGAATAAGCTCTCTCAAAGCACAAAATTATGGTACAATATAATCAAGTTCAACAATTCCAGGTAAAATATGATATAGAAATAAAGCTAAATCGTCCACCGACCTACTACAATGGAAACTATATATAACAAGGTCCTTAAGATCATGGAAATTATCTTGTTATACTACGAATCTCCTTATATTAGGGTTGAAAAAAAAAACCCCAGCAGGATACAAAGAGCTGAGACCAGCAAAATTACCTTGATATATTAGGAATCTTATTACTGTATAAGCCAATATTTTCGCGTACAGATATTTCCACGATTTTGGACTAGTTGGAGAAATTCGCAAAGAAAAATTTCGCGATTTGGGTGATGACTTCAATAATATTAATAGCCTTGTACTGAAGGGGAAATTTTCGCGATGACTGGCTCGCAAAATTCTCGAAAATAAAGTCACCGCGAAAATAACCACTTATACAGTATATATGAGACCTCTTTATAATAATTTTCCTTTGACCTTTGACCTACTTTGAATAGTTTAACTCCTTCAAATGCAGTCCACTCCCACTATACCAATGTGTTCAGGACCAAGGTAAATAATAACAGAATCTCATTTACTGAACACATGGGAAAATAGACAGATGTGCAAATGTTTGACATCTGGCTGCGGGGAACTTCCTCTTTATAATTTAATAATAATTATATCATTTCATTTTCCCAGGGTAGCCACCTCAGTTCTTACGACTGTTCTCCCAGCAGGTCTTGCATATTATGATATACCCCAAAGTGCCTTGCTAGAAGGGTGCTAAAGGTACCAATTTTGTAATTCTTTGGTATGACTCAGCCACGATCAAACCAATGACCTCCTGGCCATGAAGCAAGATAGGCTACCTAAGGAAGCTCTAACCAATTGACCTTTTGTGTAAGTGGTTATTTACTTGGTATTTTCACGAATTTTGCGAGTCCATCTTTGTGAAAATTTCAACTTCAACATAAGGCTATCTACAGTAGCAATGAAAACATTACAAAAATCGCAAAATTATCCACTCGCAAATTTTCCAAACTTGTCCACAATCGCAGAAAATATTGGCTTATACATTATCATGTCCAGTTTGATTATAATGCAATCTTGTTGTATCTGTTCTCGTTATAACAGGAGTAGACTGTAAATGTAAATGACCTTTGACCCAGGTTTTCTTACCTTTTGTGTGCAGTAGGATGGTACAGTAAACCAATCAGCAGGTTTAGGGATGCCAAGGGTGATATTGAACCAGCCAGAAGAAACAACTGTTGGAACTGTCAGAAAAAAAAAAGAAAAAAAATAGAATATAACTCCTTCAGAGAATTCCCCCTTGAGCAGAAGTGTAGATCTTCTACCAACCCCCCTCTTTGACAAAAGTTACACTGAATTACTGAACTTTACCCCATTGTTCGTTGTCATAATGTTCAAAGAAAGCACCAGAGTGTTTTCATAACCCTAAAAGTGGTTTCTTCCAACCAAAAAGATCAACAACAAAAATAAAATTAGGAAAAAGAGAAAAAGAGCTCCACATTTTATTGTCCAAAACGGAATTCTTTTTGCCCAATTGATCGTGGGCCTGGCAGCCACTAGTAAGCTCTGCCAGATCGACGTTGCACTATCCAAGTCTTGTTGAACGCCAAACATAATAATATAATGCGGTCGGGGTTTGAACCCATGACCACCTGATTATGAGGCTTACAACACAGAGCCAACACAACCAGGTGATTTGGAATATGCGCACATGTACTCGATTCCCCCATTTCGGCGGGAGTTGCTTTGGCCTGGAGTCTTTGAGTATTATCACATCCTAGACTCACCCACTGTCCCTGTCTCGCTGCTAGTGCCCATGAACTGGGAACCAAGTGGGAAGCAATCCTTGTGTCGTACACTGATGCTAGATGTTCCGGACAGCGTTCCCACGGAGTAGCTTATGGACCAACTATCCACTAGGATGGAATCTGTACTGTTACCACCGATGTACAGGCTGCCAAAAAATAGAGCCCCATCTGTGGAAACAGCAAGATATTAAAAATGATAATTATGCATCTGAAGATAGCGCCATCTATCTTGTAAAATTCCTGAGGCCGCTCATTATAAAACAAGAAAATGTATATGTCTAGTAATTGATTTTTCTATACATTTACATTTTGATTTAACTTCAAACTTTTTTTTTTCTGCTTCCAAATGAAAAAAAAAAGCTTGATATTTGACTTAAAATAGTGATATTAGTTTCCTGATTTCAGTTCTTTCTTTATGTTCCATTCAAATGATAGGCCTGTGCCAAATTGAATTACTGAAGGTGCATTTTTTTCATAAGAAGATTATAAAACTACGGTTGAAACTCTTTTTAACACGGTCTGTAAGACTTGCAATTCTTATAGATATATTGAGATGCTTTGAGATTCATAGTTGTTTTTATGCTCAAGGGACCTCATCTGTCATGAGCCCACAGCGTAGTCGTGGGCTCATGGCAGTTTGTGAAGTCCCTGAGAGCCCTAGAAACAAAGTATATATATATCAGAAGCAAATGAACAACAGAAAACAAAACAAATTAATTTTATTTTGAATGGATAAAACCAGGGACTACCCCTGATAAAATGCTTGTTTATCAGAACATTTTATGTTGAGTTTCCACTTAACTATGTTATTATCATTATTATTATTATGTATCACTGACAATATCATTCTCATGTTCTCAATATACAAAAGTAGCTCTGGTCAATAAAGTAGATTATTAACCAGAGCTATTGTAATTCACAGTGCAATTGTAGAGTTACATGGTGCTTATTATTGACCAGGCAAACAAAGTACACTATGGAACTTGCAGACTGGCAGACAAAGCAAATAAAGATTTAATTCAGGACTGTTGACAATAGGACATGAGATCATTGCAAGCAATTTCTTGCTTTACAACCCAATGACGAAACAAACTATTTCGACATGTGTATTTTTAAGTGCAGAACAGTAATTAAATCCAGTCACCAAGGAAAAAGTACATTATAAAGCACTTTAATCTGTTATGTAATATTTGAATGGTCTATAAAAAAAGAAGGCCACTCATTATGAGTGTTTTTAATGATGTCTCAACCACGAGAGATGGATTATGTTTATATTCACCTGGTCTAACAGAAGTTTGTCCAATTGTCTAATACCACATTTTATAAGCAAAACCAATTTGCTCTATTAACAATTTGGTCTAATTTTGGTTTGGTCTAATACATACTTGACTTAATTGGCAATTGGTCTAATAACCCAATTGTTAAATTGCAATTTTGTCTAATTTGGTCCATTAAAAGTGTTTTACAGGTAAATGACTAAGCACTGTTAGACCAATTGGACATTACACCAAATGGGCATTAGAAAAATAGGAATTAGACAAAATGGTTGTAGATTAAACAAAATTACTGTCACAGGTAAAAAACTTTTTGGATGTGTATATAGAACTTATAAATAATTGTTAAATACCATCCTGATGAACTTATTCCGTGAAACAAAATTAGACCATGTGGGATGAGACCAAATGGACATTAGTCAAAATTTACTGTGGATTATACTTTACCTGGGACACATATGGAAGGCTCTGGAAGAGGAGGCATTTCCTTCACGCAGTACTTGAGTTTTTCATCTATAATCCACTCAGTCATCTGTAATCCATCAGGAGAAAAGAAAAAGGTTGTCAACTCTTAGGTACCTTACCAAAAGATAAAGCTGCGGCCCGCTGCATGAACGCCGCACAGCAGGCTTATAGGCAGGGTATACCGTTCCCCTATTATTCTTCCATTGACTTAATTGGAGGGGATTAGTACATCCGCTGTACGGCGTTCACGCAGCGGGCCGCGGCTTTATCTTTTGGTAAGGTACCTTATTATGCCTCTAAAACTAGCTCCCTAGCTTCGATCAGCACTGATTTCAATTGAAATTGAGTAAACGTGTGAAACATACTGGAAATATTTAAAATCAGACATATAAGAGACTAGTTTCCCATGTATATCAATCACAGTTCCAGAAATGGGTGATTGGGGGGGGGGGGGGGGGGGGGGATAGTACACCCAAAGCATTTGAGATAAAATATCTGGTTGAGATTGTTCTCTGTGGGGGTAGAGGGTAGGTAATAGTTTTGAGATTTTGGTACACCCCCAAAACTTTTCACACCAAAATTATTGTCTTTAGGGGAAGGAGGGTGGGGGTGAAATAAAAATTCTTTGGGTTTGGCAAGCTAACAAATGGTCATTGAATGAAAAATCTTTAAAAGGTAAAGGTGCACTCAGCCATCACCAACTACATTGCTAAGTCATGGCAAGGATCGGTAGCCTACAGTGCCATATAATAGAGAGAATCTGGTCATGTCGGTAACAGTATAGGAATCAACATGATGTTTCTTGCTTTGTTATTAGTAGGGATGGCCACACAACAGCAAAAAGCCACTAGAACGGTTTCCACTTCACTGTATGGATGTAGTCACCCATGCATTTACAATGCAAACAATAACCCATGCACTGCCTACTCAATAATACACAGGCAGAGGAATAGCAAAATGTTCAATAAAAAACAGCTTTCGAAATTGTCATTTGGCCAGTGGTAAATATCAATCATTTTTATTCCTAATTGGTCATTTTCTTCCTTAGAAAATACCTCAGCAGGTGATCAACCTTTCCTGTTGAAAAAATTGATATGAAAAAAACTACAGTGTGTTCAAAGTGATGCTTCTGTGTGATATGTGTTATGACTGGAATTTCTCATGATTGGAATAGATTCAGATAAGGAAAAGTGGATATCTATAAAATGTAACTATTTTTGAACAAAAAATGTATTGGGGTGAAAAACAAAGAACAATGTTTACCACTGGCCATTTAAGTTTTAAAATTACTCTACCCTCTCCAACACTCAGCTCTGAGCCACACCACCATGAAATAGCCTATTGTCTCGGGTGTTCCTATTGAAACATGCCCTATGGAGTATTTTTCCACGGTGGTCATATTGGATCACATACGGTAACATACCTGTCAAACCATCAATTTTGTACTGCCATAACTTTTTGTATAATCTACTCATACGCCTCAATTATGTTTATATAATCTCATTTCATGTTGATACACACATAGAAAATGTTTGGTATGATTTGGTTGAATAAATCAAAGAAAAAAGGACCATAAACTTGAGCTTTTATTGCATTTTCTGGCTTTGTCTGAAACTTGTAAAAGTGTTCTAGCAGCTCATTGGTAATCTGAGACACTCTTTGGGTCATATCTTTGAAATGGAACATCCAATTGTGAAAATTCAACTACCAAAATCTTTCTTTTAAAATGCTCTATCCAATAAGCCTAGCAAAAACAACTTAAAAGTAACATAAAATTTTAGTGGACATCACTATTATTAGGCGAGCACAGTACAAGATAATATCAAAATACCTCCTTGGGACACAGAAATTAAAGGAATACATTTAAAAATAATGGTAACGGGGGAGGGGGGGGGGGGGTTTAAGAGACACCAACATACCGTGGCATATTCCTGGATGATTCGGTACTGGGTCACAGTGCCATTGGCCCAGACAATATCCAACATGTAGCCAAATTTTCTGTTGGCAAAGTCCCAAGCACCAGACTGTAACATATTGACTCCCAGTGGGTCTGAGCCTGGCATGGCTGACTGACCGATCAGGCTTCCTAGATTGGAACAAAAAAACAAATAAGATCAAGCAAAATCAAAGGTTTATATCCACTTGGTCTAACAACAGTTGGTCTAATTCTCCGTTTGTCTAATACCACATGAGATAAACCCATTTGATCTACTTACAATTTTGTCTAAGTTGCAATCAGGCTTATACATACTTCGTCTAATTCTCAGCTGGTCTAATTCTCACTTGGTCTAATTGTCAAAATGCCTAATAGCCAAATGGTCTAATTGCATTTTCATCTAATGCCCTGGTTATAGACTAGTTATAGATGAATGGAATTAGACCATGTGGGATGAGACCAAACAGGTTTTAGTCAAAGTGGGTTTAGACCAATTGGCAAATTTACAAATTCAAAGCGTAAAAGTACAAATTTAGCACACAAATCAAACTTTTAAATATTGACTCCATAAATTTTAAGTCAATATAAAAAGGAATCATACCTAATATCTCTCATGTTGCTTTATTACAATGATTTTTTTAATATTAATTACGAAGCAATACAATCATATTGACCATCAGACTGTCATTGAAAAGCCAGATTCAATGATGCTATCTACTTCCAACAAAAAAAATATTATATTAAAAAATTTATATTATATTTAGGCTACTGAAACCTTTGAAAGAGTGAAAAAATGCCACATTCCCTCCCCTTGCCCTCACCTCTATCTTTGTTTTCATCATTTCTTTACAGGGGAACAAGGGCATAACTTCTTAAGGCAGAAATATCCACCGTTCTCAGGATACTTTTTAATATTTGGTCATTTTTAGGTAAGCATTCATTGTTTAACCAATTTAATGCAAAAATAAACGACTGAATCCTTCAGTCTGAACTTCTTATACTAAGAGCCTATATGTTGCTATGCCACCAGACTTACCAACACCGCCCATGAATTGGGATGGACCACAACATTTTGATGCATCAGCTGACACAGCAAGCACCACCACAATAGCAGCAACAATTAGTTTCAGCATTCTGATGTAGCTGCAAGAAAAACAAATAATCAGTGTCAGATCAATTTCTATTATCAATATTATTAAACAGATTTGTGAACATGGTGAAATTAACTACATTGCCACAATAATGATCGTCAAGGCATCATAAAGTGCTTACGAAACGCTGCAATTAGATTCGACATGACTAGGTTGACTGTTCCCCTCCCATTGGCTCACCCACCAAGTCCACAAGGCCAGGGTGCGCGCCAGCCGCCCAGGCCAGGCAAGCGACCAAGGCAAGCCAAAGGCAGGCAAGGGAATTCGAATTCGACACAAACAAAATATCAACAATAGCATTTTGTTATAACTTAAGTACGATCGACTTACGATATTGCAGTTTCAGCTTCAAAATGATGATGATGATGATAAATAGTCTAATCTCGATCTCAACTAGGTTGAATTTCTTCTCAAACCGAGTCGATGATGGTGAGTTAACTGAGCTGATGCCTTGGCCCTTGCAGACAATGCACTATTTATATATCGCCAGCTGATGTCAATACAATAACAAACTCACGTGAGCTTTTAAGGCATGGCCTCATATTCAAGCTAATAGAAACACGGATATTTTAAAATATGATTAAAAAGCTCCATTTTTATTTTATTTTTATTATTAATTAAACAAAAAAAATCTCATCTTAGTTAAATTATACTACATATAATTATTAGACTGAAAAATAGTGAAAATATAGAAAAACTTGGGTTTCCCATGATCTTAAATATATCTTAACGTCTGGAAAGAATATAAGGATACGGTTTGTTTTGTTATTCGGACCACGCCCCCTTCATACCCCCTTTTGTTGTCAATAATCACGTGCAATAAATGATGAAATAAAATTTCCACAGGTCCAGTTAGACCTTGGAGATCTTTATTTATATAGATGATAAAATAAAATATAAAAAGCGATCCTTTTCGGTGTAGCATCAGTACAGGGGTGGATGTAAAATACACATTTGCTAGTAATTATAATCCGTCATTATTAATATAGGCCAAGGCCTTTGTAATCTTAACTTCAAGAAAATGTAACGAGCTTAATGATGAAATATTGGAATAAGAACAGAGTATAGTAGAATGTCTCATGTGTAAAGTAGAGTGAAAATAAAGGACAGTATTGAAATAAATAATTAATAATAATAATCAAACCTATACATATCTATTCCGTTTTTGTTTTGTTGTTGTTGTTGTTGTTGTTGTTGTTGTTTTTTTTTTTTGGGGGGGGGGTAGCAAATTTGCCATTAAATCACTAGAGCAATCGGGTGATCATTGTGTTTCATGTTTGTTATAGCTAAAGTTCACATGATGATTTCAATGACATAAGAACATTAAGAATGCAACGAGCTATTTGGTGTACATGTGCATTACGTTGTTAGATTGCTTACGTGCTCTCGTAATACCAACGCTGCGATATTATATTGTTGGTTTAAAATAATTTATAACCCACTCTCCCCAAGGTCAGGTCATGTGACTCCAAGCCGCATCTCGTGATCTGACGTCATGAATATTTCAGAGAATAGGTGACGTCATTTTCCCCTCCAAGCACATTGACTGTTTACAGTATGTTTGTGTGTTCCCCTGTGTTCCAAAACCAAATTGATTATGTAATATACGGAAGCTTTAATCAATTTGTAAACTTGGCGAAACATCTTTATCTCTAGAGTCAAGTCGTTAAAAAGAATAGTGCGTGAGAAATTATCTCGCCACGTGGAAACGCCAACGTGTAACATTTCAAAAGTCAAAATGGCAAAATAAATTATCTTTCCAGGGGTGAGTAACAGCTAAAATCAATCCCAACTGAGATAAAATCAATTTTGGGATCAATAACAAATAATAACCATGATCAAGTTCATATGTGTATAGTTAGAATTGATTTTTTAGTTCTTATAAGTGAATAACCCCAGTTTTATTAGATAAATGTGAAATTTTGACATGTCGTGATTACAGTAAAACATCATGTCAAGAATGAGCCTATCTCGCAAAGTCGACAAATCAATTTGCATTCACTTCCACTACTTCCGTAGCACTAATTTAAAAATATGAAACTTAATAATTACAAAATGACGCATGGATCAGTTTAATTTCTCAATTGATAATTTTAATCAATTCAAGGTTAAGACAATGTGCAGCAAGTAAAATAAAAATTAGCAAAATTATCTCAATGTCAAAGATTGAGGTTTATTTTATTCCATTTAGGAAAAGAAACTTTTTTCCCCCAATTCTGGCAGCAATGTTAGGCTTAAGAGTTAGGCTAAAAATGAGCAACATGAATATATGATGTGAACAATTGAAAATGATATGTTCGTTTGTATAATTATTTCAAACAAATATGAAAAATACTGAGGGTCATGACCGCGATATGCTTGTATACAGTTTATAATATAATGACGATAATATAAAATTTTAATTTGCCTAAATACCTTTACCGTAATCAAAATCAAGCAAACTTAAAAATTTGATTCCCTCTAAAGTGCCAATAATTTTATGATTTATTAACTTGTTTGACGGCTATATCAAACATTAGACATGATATAATAGACGAAATAAAGTAATATAGAGAATATACAACACGATTTCAGTACTATTCTTCAGAGACCCTTCTCAAAAGGGGGAGGGATTCTACATTTTTTGAAAGGTGACGACTGCACCAGTGCTTTCGAGCACGGCGTCGTCTTCGGCCAACCCGTCAACGCTCCCGTAGAAGCCGCAACGAACATCGGGTAGACGCTGCCATTGACGGCTGGACACCCAGTTTTGGAAGAAAGACTTCACCTTGTAATCATCGAGCTCCATTTCAAGTCGGGTCTTACGCATGAAAGCGATTAGATAACCACCTAGAGGAGAACATAGAGAGAACAGAGAGAGAGAGAGAGAGATGAAAGGGGGGGGGGGAGAGAAGGGGGAGGTTAGATATGATCATTAATGATATAATTTCTGTCCAAGTGCAACTCATAAATTTTTAATTCTTTCATATTGATTAGTGGTGAACCCTTCCAGTTACGCATAGGATTTCATGGAGGGGGGGGGGGGGGCAAATTGGAATTTCACATTTTTGTATGTCACGCAAAGGCCGACCAAAATTGCTGTCCACTATGTCATAATCATTTAAATAACAGCCATCGGGTAGGGGTAGGTCGTTCCCCTCGCGTCTGTCATTATCATTGGGTATTAAGGCGGGGGAGTTATAGGCAAATTTTTACACTTCAATACATAAATACAAAAAAAAATTTTTACACTTCAATTTGGCTCATTTCTGAAGAAATGAAAAGAAATAACCCTCCAAAACCATATATCAGTAGAAAGGTTATATATCGAGGAATCATGGACGGAAAAAAAGAAAAAAAAAAAAAAAAAAAAAAAAAAAATCACCAAAAATGCCTAATTAGCATAATTTATGCAAATTAGCCCTGTTTGCCCAAAACAAGATCTACTGAATACCTTATACACACAAATAACTCCATTTTTTTGCACAGATGTTCTCTAAACATATTTCTGGGGAATGAATGGATTGGTATTTCAACAAAAATTTTTTTTTTAATGTAAATGTATTTTTTGTATTTCACTGTTTTTTAGGTAATTATATATTCATGGCATTATTACCAGAAAACTAAAACTTTATTTAAAATTCTAATCCATTCATTCCCCAGAGACACATTTCACCAATAAGCATGCAAAGTTTGAACAGCAACAGACATTCCATTCTTGAGTTATTTTGTTTTGCAAAAAAGGGCTAATTTGCATAAATTATGCTAATTAGGCATTTCTGGTGATTTTTTTTTTTCGTCCATAAGATTCCTTAATATATAACCAATAGAAGTGTAAAAACTTGCCTGTAACCCCCCCCCCCCCCTTAATCAAGTAGCTTTAAAAATAAGAAGACAAAAACAAACAGAGAAGGCGTACTTTACTTGCGCCTGAAATCACTATTGTCCAACAATTTTTCTATTTACAACTTCGTTTTCGTGAAACTTCGGTCTCATGGGCGTGTTTTTTGTAAGGGAAAATTTGAAAGAAAAGTCGGCCTCATCGGCCTTCGATCTCATTAACCTTCGATCTAGTAGGCTCATATCTCAAACCTTTCAACAACAACAACAACAACAACAACAACAACAACAACAAAAAGAAGAAGAAGAAGAAGAAAAAAAAAAGCCTCATTGAATAGGTAAAACCAACATATACGCATGTTACCATGCATGCTTACCTGGTTTTATCAATCGGCCGACTTCAGGAAGGATCGTTTGATCTACTGCATGGGGTCCGATGACAGAGATCGCGATTACAGCGTCGAAATAACCTAAAAGGAAACAAACAAACAGCCATTATTGTTTTGCAGTATCATTCAAGATATCTAATTAAAAAGTGTAGTTATACACTGTACATGTACGTTATTAAATAATATTATTACTAATAATGCAATTCAAGGCAATTTCGTATCAAGAATATCAACCTACACCGTTAGGACCCACCGATTAGGAAAAAAAAAATTACAACAATAACACTGTCATGAAATCTCTTTTTACCAAGTTTGGGCAGAAACAACAAATTCTTTACAATAGTATATAATTGACACAGAAAGGCATACCTCAAACAATGATTGCATGATCAGGAAGTCATGAGTTGCTTCTTCCAAAAGTTGGTAGAAGGCGATTTTGACATATGTTTTTAAAGCCTAAGTGGTCAGTCATCCATGACGGGACAGATACAATTTGGGTATCACTGGATATTAATCTCTTGAAACAAAAATTAATATCACATTTTAGATACATAAATTCGATATAAGGCTCTCGAAGTTAGGTTTACTTTTTTTTTCTGGGACACACTGTATAGGCAGTAGTACTATACCTACCATCGCCGTAGGGGGCTCTACTCTCTGGGGAAAGATTCTTGTTTTCAAGTTTGAGATAAACGTTCTTCACACGACTCTTCTCGATGAACACAGGGCTCGCATCCATTCCATAGATATCGGTGTAACCCATCGAATTTAACTGCCAAGTGAAAAAGTATTCATATCAAAATTGGGGTAAGGTTATATATTTGCCACGCACATAGATTTACAAAATTGATACAAAAAACATTTTGATGTAATAAGATAAACACAATAACAAAAGTACATTGTAATGCATAGATTGAAGTATGAAAATCTGTAGGTAATAGTGTGAAAGGGTGTCAATACTGAAAAGCCGAAAATTTTAATTATGTTTCCTGTTAATATCTGGCAACTCACTGTAACTAGCTTTAGAGTACTTTATATCCGACATAATGAAGGGCCTGTCCCACAGGCGGCGATCGTTGTGGCGACAACCTGCTAATTTCATAAGGAGTTCATCTTTAATAAGGTGAATTATTATGTAAAACCTACATACGGCTCTATCTAAGCTAGGCTACAACAACAACTTGCTACCACACTCACAACAGCAAGATCGCCAGTTGTCGCAACAACGATCGCCTCCAGTGGGACAGCCCCGTTGCATGCTGTCATGATTATATGCTCATTTCGAATTTTAGAATGAATGAATCCCTTTAGAAAAGTATTGTGGAGAGGGAAAAAATTGATCTATTTACAATTTCTCCAAATTTCCCAGTACCGCATCCGAGATCGAGTATTTTGGCTGACTTGTCCGCGAGAAGCTCGGCAACTTTCTGACTGCATTCAATGTATCCTTTAAAACCCAGCGCCTCCATGTCCTGAAAATAAATTATTGATTTATTTAGTGAATTGAATTTTATTTCCACAAATCATTAAAAACATATAAAAAGCATGACAAACAATATTTCAAGATAACATAATACAAAGAGATTTACAAAGAAATTAATAATGTAAAAGTGATTGGATCATAGATAGTTTTGAGAAAAACTTGTATAGGCCTACATGATCCCATTAAACAAAGACATGGCATAAAATTGACATAGGCTAGTACTATACAAATAACACATTCGTGAGGGAAATAATATTATGTTATACAGTGTCCCCAAAAATTATTTGTACACTTTGAAAAAAATTAATTAATCAAATCGATGTTGGTTTGAAATTTCAATTACTATTTATATCAGATGGTAGGTGATGTCTCCATCACCTAAACCAAAAATCTCAAATGTTCCATCACCCTCGGAAGTTCTAGGCCGCCATTTGCAATTTTCATGGCCCAAAAATTATTTGTACACTTCAGAATATGGGGTTTTAAAGGAGTGTTTAAATTTTTTGGGGGCCTTCTTTGGCTTCCAGGGCAGTCATCAACCTCCTTGGCATACTGTTGACCAATTTAGCACTCATTTCACGGCCAATACCATTCCAAGTTCGCTGGAGCGTGTCCTGGAGCTGCTGGAGGTTTGATGGTGAGTCTTGAGGGCGCTGTCGCTTCAGATCACCTCTCATGTGCTAAATGGGGATTAAAATTGGGATCTGAGGTGCCTTTTCTGGCTTCTCAACAAGTTTTCTGCTAAAATAATGCTTTAATATGCTTCGCTGCATGCTTGGGGTCCCTGTCATGTTGGAAGACAACTTGAAGACCAATCAGCCTTCATGCAAGTGGGAGCCTCTAAGAGGCAAAAATAGTCTCATGGACATCAGTTTTCATGATGATATTGATAAACAGACATTACGCAATTAGATATTGCAATTTGCGACCAAAGAAAATTGCATCCAAGGCCACAGAGGCTGAGGAATGACTGGATGCCATCAAGAGTGTCTGAAACAGGATAAATGGGCACATGACTATAAGTGGAATAATTGGCAAGAAAGAAGCCAAATGTAAGGGACAGTAAAAAAAAGAAGCATCATGGTTTTGCAAAACAACATGGGAACAAGCCTGCAGACTTCTAGCACTCTGTCCTGAGACCTAATTAGTGCAAAAGTGATTGGATATGATGCATGGGACCATGGGTGTCTTGTAGGATGCTTTCAGTCAGTCATGCGTGGAGCCAACATTGAGGCACAATGGAGGATGTTTCATGATTTGGAGTTGTATGGCAAACAGTAGATTTAGAGAGATAAATTTCATAACATGGCATCATGAATGCTGAAGCCATTAGGATATCCTTGCCCCACAGAATGGCTCAGATGCTCCCATCTACTTCAAGTCTGAATGGTCGTCAATTTACGATCCAACATAACAATGACCCCAAGTACACAGCAAATCATATTAAAGCAATATTGCAACAGAAACATGTTAAGCTGCAAGAAAGGGCACCTCACAGCCCAGATTGAATCCCCATTTAGCACATGAGAGGTGATCTGAAGCGACAGCGCCCTCTAGACTGACCATCCAACATCCAGCAGCTCCAGGACACGCTCCAGCGAACTTGGAATGGTATTGGCCGTGAAATGAGTGCTAAAGTGGTCGACAGTATGCCCATAAGGCTGATGACTGTCCTGGAAGCCAAAGAAGACCCCCAAAATGTTAAACACTCCTTTAAAAACCCATCTTCTGAAGTGTACAAATAATTTTTGGGCCATGAAAATTGCAAATGGCGGCCTAGAACTTCCGAGACTGACGGAACATTTGAGATTTAGTGTTTAGGTGATAGTAACATTACCTACCATTTGATATAAATAGTTATTAAAATTTCAAACCAACATCGATTTATTTAATTCCATTTTTTCAATGTGTACAAATAATTTTTGGGGACACTGTATGTCATTGCACAAGACTATCGGAGAGTTATATTTACCAATAGTAGAATTTCGTTATATATATTTTTTGTTTTAAAAATTAAGCCATGCAATTGCCAAATTCCTGTACACAAATAAGTGGCGCATCCAGAATTTGAAAATAGGTGGGGGTGCCACTGAAAATTTACAGTTAATGAGTGATTTTCAAATTATAAGGGGGTTCCGTCCCCTGCACCGTCGCCTTGATCTGGCACTGCAAACAATCTTAAGATTAACGGATAACATGTCATTAAAAATATTTTGCTGAATAAAATACTAAATATCTGATATTTCACTGATCATTGTTATAAGAAATTTGGAAAGGGTCATGTTAACTGATGTCTATCATGCTCTTAATCACAAAGCCATTTTGGGGCCTGTATGATATTTAAAAACAGCCGATTTTATTGTTTTCGTACAGTGTGGGTCGTACGAAAATAATCAGAAACGGCTGGTAATGTAACTGGGGCTTTAAATATAAGTCATGATATGCATTTATGCATTCATTTGTTCCGTTTTATTTATACAAGGTGACTCCATCCATATTAGCCCCTACATTGTTTTTTTTTTAAGGGGCCCTGTATGAATCGACGACATCCTCATTTGCCCCTTTCAGACACCCCCCAGCGCCCCGACTGGATACTCCTCTGGATACGCCTACCTACCTGGTCGTACTGATGAACCCATTGATTGTACAAGGTATTCTCCTCATCTCTTTCCTTGGAGTAGATGATGCTGGCCAGTCTCTTGTGAGCTCCATCGAACCCCTCCCCTTCGATAGGAAGGCTGGGAGAGTTCGAATTTTCATTTACATCGACCATATTGGTGCTCCTCTTGTTGTTGTTGTTGTTTCTATTGTTGATCTTAAAATTCGAAAGTAATTAAAACTCATTGTGATAAAGAATCAATATTAGACATGTTTGTTATACTTGTCGCAGGAGCAAAAGTTTCATCAACCCCCCCCCCCTTCGACAGAGAGACTGGGAGGGGGAGGAACGGGGTTCGAATTCTCATTCAAATCGACCATACTGGTGATTGAACCTCTGCTGCTGCTATTGTTGTTGTTGATCTTAAATTAAAAGGTATTTAAAACTCATTACGAGAGAAAAATAAATATTAGAAAGTTTCTTATACTTATGTGCTCTATCAATTACCCCTCCCCATGCTCCCCTTCGACAGGGAGGCTGAGAGAAACGGGATTCGAATTCCCTTTTACATCAACCATAACTGGTGATTGTCTTCACTTCGGCTGCTCCTGTTGCTGTTGTTGTGGTTTTCTATCATGAAAAACGTGAAATGTGGTGAAAAAGTTAGGAATAGGTAGAGGTGTATGAACCGTGAGTGACCATAATGCGGCAATCACAGGTACACAACACAATGCAAGACCAGCGCACTGAAATTTGTGAAAAATGCCGACAACGCGCACACATACATATACAACACATATTCATATACGCAACGAAGGCACATCGTTGGCTAAGCGCGCTCGACGAATGGGTAACGCACACCCAGCGCATACTGCGCGTTGGTCATGCACCGTCATGTGACTACGCCATAACACAAGACTCGCTAATGCGGCAGTCACATGTACAAAACGTAAGACCATCGCTCGACGAACGAGTAACGCACACCCCGCGCATACCACACGTTGGCCATGCGTCGTGACTGCGCCATAACTCAGGAAGTTCTTGTAATAAGTCGGAAATTCATGGGTCCCATCATTTTTCTCTCTAACAAAGACAAATGCGAGCCCTTCCCATGTGATGGCTACTTGAAAATGTCAAGAGGATTAATGCGATCTATTGGAATCCTTGTCACACTTAACCCTCTCAGATAACATGATAAGATTTTTTTTTTTTGTAATTAAAAAAACAACATAAGTAGGCCTATAAACCGACATTATTACGTGAATTATTAGGATAAAGATAATCTTTTCATCGGGTTTATACGTTGTCTGTATTACTAGGGTTGGGCGAATCTCAACTTTTTTTTTCAAACAAGTTGTTTTTATAGTAAAATTCGACGTAGAAACTGAAAATGACAATTATTTTTGCATACGATGACGTCTTACGTCGCTAAAGTGCAAAAAACCAAAATGGCCGCCAAAATAGCGTATTATGCCCAATTATCATACTTTTTATACGTATAAACCACTTTTATTTCGTTTTATATGTCTTTTGGGTGTCAGGGAACCCAACATGATTAATCCAACATTATTAATCCTACCTAAGTTGACTGTTAGTGTAGTTTGGTAGTTAGTTTCAGTCAATATCGAGCAAAAATCACCTCATATCAAAATCACTAATTAACACCTATAACCATACTAGGTACATTTGGTCATGATAAAAGTGTCAGATTTGAGCTTTTAAAACATCAAAATCCATAAAGAAACAAAATAAAACCGGTTTATACCTATAAAGTGTGTGATGAATGGGCAAAATACACTATTTTGGTTTTTTGCACTTTAGCGACGTCAGACATCATCGTACACAAAAATCATTTTCATTTTTGGATTCTACATCAAATTTGACTATAGAAATAACTTGTTTGAAATAACTTTTCAGAAAAAAGTCATTATTTGCCCAACCCTAGTATTACGCATTGTTGAACATAAAACTTATGATAAGTTGACACCTTCATTAAGATTAAGTAGACCTACGGCCTTGGTGACATATTATAATTCACATAATAATTCTTAATCTATTGATGGCAATGATAAGTGCAGAGGTATATACAAGATCATGCACTATAATGTATACAGTGACGCACCTTCGATTTGAAAATAGGGGTGGGGGCGCCGAAAATTGTCCAATTTTTAACACGCACTTGAGTGGTTTTCAAATTATAGAGGGGGAGGGGCGTCTCCTGTGGCCCCGTAGAAATTCTCCTCTCTAAAATGTTAATTCCTCATCAGACAGAATTGTTCGATCTTGTTTTTGTAATTCAATTCAGTATTTATTCAATTCCAAGATAAAAACATAAATATTGCAACATTTAAAGAATATATAAGGCCATGCGTTTTGAGGTGGGCCCTTTTCCGTTACATGATATGTTTTCAAAGAAATCGTACCGTTTTCATTTAATAGAGTATTATTCTTATATTTGACACCCTATACCCATAAAAGTATACATATTCTGAAAGAGAATTGTCTGAAGAATTCAAAAAATTATTCTGAAAGGGATAGGGTTAAGTCATAAGAAGTTACAGATCAAAATATGTGAAAAAAGGTGAGAAAAAAGTACTTCCAGAAAAATCTTGGCAAAAAAATTAAGGACCCTACAAGAAAATAACATGCATATTTGAACTCTTCAAAGTCAGACCTTTCCAACAATATATAACTTGTTAGGGGTTTAGTTGTGATAAAATAATTTTGCGCGATCATTTTTCCAGCGAAAATTTCAGATCAGAAAATTTGGGGAAATATACGTTATGATATTTATTTACCCCAGAATATAACTTAGTTTTTCCTTACAACCTTTTGAAGTTACACTAATTACTTGTAAACACTTAAAACTTCAATAAAATATATTTACAGTTCTTATTGTTGATACAAATGATGCGATCTGGCTTATAGCGAGGGATTTGACTTTTCTTGGTTCAAAGACATGTGAACAGGTATATACATGTGTATCTCTGTACCACATATGAGGTTATAATATTAATTAGCTTAATTAAGTAACTATTAATGAGTGTAAATTTGACCCACTATTAATTCTCATAAATTACATGTACAATCCAATCAAACTGTTTCATGTTATGTTCAATGATAAGGTATTATTTCATTTTACAAACAGGGCCTATATGTTTACAAGCCTAGCTTATTGTTTATAGGTCCATCCAACGGTAAATATGCTTTGTGCTAGACGTGAATTTTACTTTAGGATAGGATAGGATATAAACATTTATATAGCGCTCTCAATTACTCATAGTGAGTTTCACAGCGCTTTACACTGTTCAATATACATGTAAATAAATATCATAATCATTTATTAAATAATACAGTCTTCAAGTTCTTCTTGAACACCTCCAGTGAAGGGGACAAGCGAACAAATCGTGGTAGTTCGTTCCACAGCCTAGGTCCAGCAATCATGAACGCATTGTCTCCGGATTTGCTGTTAGATCGTGGGACTTGTAGAATGGTCCTGTCACTAGATGAACGAAGGCCATGTCTTGCAGACTGGTAAGGAATGATGAGCGAGCTTAAAGGTCCTATGATTTATAGAGGACATGCTTCTTCCTCAGATGTAATTTTCCCTGAAAAGAACGAATCTGACGCTGGATTTCATGCCCAACCTTTAGTTTTTGAGTAAATGCTTTGACAATGAACTTTACAGGCCACGCCCCCTTCATATTCACCCCAATCGGCAAATGCCCTTGCAAACATTTAAAGACAATCATCAACATTTTGAACTCAATGCGTTGTCCAATTGGGAGCCAATGAAGTTCCCTGAGCAGGGGTGTGACATGATCTTTGTACATACTCTTTTGTTATATTGTAATGTTTCACTTTTTTCAATATTATGTATACTTTTATTGTACAATGTATGTTTGCTGAAGTTGGAATAAATAAACTGAAACTGAAACTGAAACTAACTCATTTGTCTAACTGAGAAATAGAAATTTATGTTCCCCTCCATCATCTGCTGTACAAAAATGGGTGCTTTGAGTTAATTAATCGTTAATTAGTCATAAATAAATTGACCACAGGTATTTTCTTTACCCTTTTATATTAATTCCCTTCAAACTAATACCCAATTTACCCATATAGCATCCATATTTAAAGTTTGACACCAATTTTCAATTTAAACTACGATCGTACTCATTTAGGTAAATTATTAATTAGCTTAATTAGGTATCCTTAAGTTCAACTTTGATCCATTTTTACTCATAAATGGATGATATTCCAATTAAACTGTATAATGTTTAGGTAATGTGAAGGTAAAAGCTTAATTTCTTAAAGAATAGAAATTTATGCTCCTCCTCCTCATGCTCCTCCTCCTCCTCCACCGTGCAAAAATGGCTACTCAGAGTTAATGAAACGCTAATTACTCATAAACTAATTAACCATTTGCATTTCTTTTACTTTTAAGTAATTGCCAGATTAATTCCCTTCAACTTAATACCAAGCATACCCATATAGCACATGTATTTAGCATTTTATATCATTATTTATTTCTGTACTTGTCGCGCACATGTAACAACACCACCTATATGGGGGCTATAGCTGCAGAATCAAACCCCAGAATCGACAAAGTTCAAACGCACATCATCAGCAATCACACCTGACGATATCAAAGAATAAATCCAACAAAGCCTTGTGCAGTTTGAATGTTTATTCTCAATATACATGCACCTTGTGTGCGACGTATGAACGAGTGCGTAACTTAAGCGTGTGAACGTGTGTGTGACATATGTGACATATGTGACATATATCTGGGTGATCGTGTGTGGTTCGTGTGGTTTACTGCAAGAGACAGACAAGAAATATAATATTTACGATAATATCATGACATGTAAACGGGATACAAAGAGGAATTAAATAATCAATGAAATACGAGTGCCTAATAATAATAAACGTACAAATCTACATTATAAGGTCTTAACCAAGACTATCTCATACACATTTAGTCATAGATTCTAATAGAATGCATTTGAGTTCTTTAAAGTTGTTAACAATATAACCCTACTTAGAAATCGGTCATGTTGGCGTGCTTTATGATATCATGAATAAAGCAGAGCAAAATAAAACACGTTAACCGATAATTATTATAACTGAATTATTTCATGACTATAAAGTTTTGTTATGTTGTCATTGTAAAACACAATCCCAAATTATCAATCAAATTTAACTCGAACTCTAAATAAATGTGAATAATTAATTATGTTAATGTAATTTGCTTGCATTTATCAACAGTTGAATATGTGAACAATTCAAATATGATTTATTATCTTGAACCCGATGAACTAATAATAATGATAATGATAATGATAAACAATCAGGTATTTCTAAGTTTAATAACATGCAGAGTATAGAATAAGTAAATTAATCATCTCCAAGGACTTTGATTATAGTTAACCTTGGAATAAAGCATGTAATACAACTCTAATAAGTTCATAATTCTATATTTCTCGCTATACTTGCTTGCTACAGTATGCAATATACATAGTTTGGTACTGTAAAGAGAATCATGGAAACTATCAACATGCAAATTTCAGGCATAGAGTTTAGACAAAGATTATACATAATATGAACATTTATACAACAAGAATTTTACATGGACATAACAGCAAAGTGTATTCTACCAAAAAATATAAGTTTTAACTTACCAACTTTGGCTATCTGGGATTTTGGCAACTTTCCTCAGGACATATAGGCTAAAAATACTTGAGACGTTCATCTTGGTGTGATCTTGCCTTCTACTAAACTGAGGTTTCTTTTATATTCCACTCCTCTCATCCCAGTCCTATCCCCAAGATGGATGTTTTAAGAAACAAAACAATGACCCTTTTGACCGAGAGAAAATTAATGGGTCTGTGGTTGGGTTGTCAAGCAAGCATACCAATGTCAAGTTCAGAGTAATACATTACGGTGAGGTATAGGTGGGAATGAAGTACAGAGAGAGAGAGAGAGAGAGAGAAGAGGAGAGAGAGAGAGAGAGATTGATAGGGGGTGGTTTGCATTATTAGGCAAATATATGTATACACTTTGGCTATAGACAGAAGTTATAACTGGTTACATGAATATTAATCAACCATCAATGATTATAATATTAAATTCAATATCTTTATGGAATCTGCCGCAACATACCCGGCCCCAAATGAGGCTTTACCGAAGACTCATTTCGAACATTCAAATCAACGCGGCAGTTACAAATTGATTCTTAATTAAATTCTTCTCATACAGACATGACTCTGATAGAGGAAATAATCAAGAAAAGATAACAAATTAATGAATCTTAATTGGCTAAACCCTTTTGGTTAATTTTTGTAAGAAATAATTTTCTTTCATCATGAATTGTTTTCAGCAATTCTGCTGGTATAATGCAATTAAAGTGATTGATTTAGGACTTCTTGTCAAACATTGCTTACTACTGCCAATGAGCTGCGATATCAATATACATTATTACTGAAATAATAAGTTCTAGATAGGATAAACGATTATTTCGAGAGTAACACAGAGGCTATTGTGAATGATGGTTGATTGAGATGATAATTGAATTTTGCAACTCAGATTATGGTAAATTATTTCACAGCTTCTAGCAAGCACAGTTTTGAGATAGGCCTCTTGTACTGATTAGGCCAAATGCGCACCTCAACTTGTCGCACGCGTCCATGTTTGTCGGGGTAGGTGTGGCTTATCCGACCAAGCGGCCACTGGCCTCGTGGGTGACTGTCATCAGCTACGAGGACCAGATCATCTGTTTGGAAGTTTCTTTCTTCCTTGGTCCATTTCTGGCGTTGTTGGAGAACGGGGAGGTAATCCCTAACCCATCTTCTCCAAAATTGGTCCGCCAAGTATTGGACCTGCCTCCATCTTCGGCGTAGGAGGCAGTCTTCCTTGGTGAAGACGCCTGGAGGCACTGTCAGGTTCCTATGGTGTAGCAGGAGATGGTTGGGTGTAAGGGGTTCCAAATCATTTGAATCAGAAGTCAGAGGAGTGAGAGGTCTTGAATTCAAGATTGCCTCCACTTCAGACATCATAGTGATGAAGACCTCATCTGTCAACGTTTGATTCTTCAGAAGAATACCTAGAATCCTCCTGATCGATCGAATCACCCGTTCCCAGACGCCTCCCATATGGCTGGCGCCTGGAGGGTTGAATTCCCAGTCGTTTCCTCGCTGGGCCAGGTATCTGTGGACCTTCTTGGATTCGATTTCGGCCAGTTCGCGTTGAGCCCCTCTGAAGTTTGTTCAATTGTCGCTCCAGATTTTTGCTGGCTGTCCTCTTCGATTGACAAACCTCCGAAGGGTATTTATAAAGGTGTCGGTCTCAAGTGAATTGGCGACTTCAAGATGCACGGCCCTTGTAGCCATGCATGTAAAAATGCAGCCATACCTCTTCACTTGAGACCTACCTTGCTTAACAAGGAAGGGACCAAAGAAGTCGACACCTGTATTGTGAAATACAGGTGTCCCTGGTGTGACCCTCTCCTTTGTTAGATCAGCCATGAACTGAGTGCCCCGAGATACGTTCCTCCTTTTACACTGAAGGCAATGACCCAGAATCCTTCTGACTTCTGCGCCTCCCTTCAAGACCCAATATTTGGATCTGAGAGATGCCCATGTCATCCCTGCACCAGAATGACCTACTTGCTTGTGGTAGTGCTCTATTAGCAGCCGTGTCACATGGTGATGATTCGGCAAAATGAGAGGATGTTTGGCCTCGTCCAAAATCGGAGCTCTGTCAAGTCTTCCTCCTACTCTTAACATCCCATCCTTGATAATGGGATTTAGCTTCCTAAGAGAAGTCTTTGACGATGATAAACCATCAAAGGCAGACGGGAAAGCCTGCCTTTGTACATGTTGAATGAGTGCTTGTTCAGCTTTCTTCAACTCCTGGACTGTCAACTCACCAGTTGATGACTTTGAGTTGTCTTTCTTGATTCGGCAATGGAGATGATCCTTGACCCGCAAGATCCATGCAACTGCACTCTTCAGGTGGTCCCATGATGAGTACTTGTTAATCAATGGATCAATTACTCTGTCCTCATCAGCGACCATGAAGACATTCTTCTTCACTTCAGGATCTTCTCCTGATAGTTCGCCGTCAAGTGAACTATCCCTTGATTCAGAGGTAATCGGGGACGTCGGCCATTCAGACTCTTCTTTCTTCAGGAAGCCTGGGCCATCGACCCATCGAGACAACATTGTTGCTGAAACTCCTCTGGAACCATCATCAGCTGGGTTATTCTTTGTATCAACATACCTCCACTGATCCCTACTGGTGGATTCTTGGATCTTGGCTACCCTGTTGGCTACAAAGGTTTGGAACCGTCTACTCTCGCTTGAAATGTAACGCAGAACAGCGGTGGAGTCTGTCCAAAACGTGGTACTATCGAGAGGGATCCCGATCTCTCTTTCAATTGTCTTGGCGAGTTTGACTGCGAGAACAGCTGCCGATAACTCAAGCCGTGGGATTGTCATTTTCTTGATTGGGCTCAATCTTGTTTTACCCATAACAAATGTGACATGAGCTTTGCTGCCTTCTGTGACATGCAAGTAGGCACATGCCGCGTATGCCCTCTCTGAGGCATCAGAGAACATATGTAAGTGGTACTCTGGGTTTTCGAAGTTGTCTGGCTTGTAGCATCTGGAAATCTTCACTGAAGATAAATTTGGCATTTGAGCCTGCCATGAGTCCCATTTCTCGGATTGTTCCTCTGCCACCTGGTCATCCCATCCAAGGCCCCTTGCGCACAGATCCTGCAGAAGGATCTTGGCGTTGACAGTGAAGGGGGCTACAAACCCAAGTGGGTCATAAAGAGAACTTGTGGCTGAAAGAATACCTCGCCTCGTGTGAGGTACGTCCTTGGTCGAAACTCTAAATTGGAAAGCATCAGTCTCCATATCCCACAGGACTCCTAGTGTCCTCTCTGTAGGCATGTGGTCGTGACCTAAGTCTAGATCTACGATGGATGCAGCACGTTCTGATGGAGGCAAGCCTGACAAGACATCTATGTCATTACTGACCCATTTGGTCAGCCTAAAGCCGCCACGCTGCAATAGCTCTCTCAACTGAGATACCATTCGTGTTCCATCTTCTTTGGAAGCTACAGACTTGAGACAATCATCTACGTAGAAGTTGTTTATGACTGTCTCGCAGACATCAGGATCGAAGGCATCTTTGTTGTCTTCAACTGTCCTCCTGAGTGCAAATGTTGCACAGCTAGGAGAGGAGGTGGATCCAAACAAATGCACCAGCATTCGATATTCCTTTGGTTCCTTGGATAAGTCACCATCAGCCCACCAGAGAAACCGAAGTGCATCAACATCAGTGGGTTTCACCTTGACCTGGTGGAACATGCCCTCGATGTCAGCAACCAGTGCTATCTTCTCCTGGCGGAATCTCATGAGGACACCTATTAGCTTGTTTGTGAGGTCTGGGCCACTAAGTAACTGATTATTCAAGGAGATTCCTTGAAACTTCGCCGCACAGTCAAACACAACCCTAACCTTTTCAGGTTTCATCGGGTGTGTCACTGGATGGTGTGGCAGATACCACAAGGGAAAGTTTTGGTCAGAGTTGTTTGCCACTTCCTGAGCATGGCCTTTAGACAAATACTCCTTCATTGTCTTTGAGTACTTCTCCTGGAGATTTTTGTCTCGTTGAAGTCTTCTCTTTAGAGACTTGAGACGAGACTCTGCCAGCCATTTGTTGGTAGGAAGATTAGGAGGTTGGCGTCGCCAAGGCAGTCCCAACTGATAATGTCCATCGGTCAATGTGACTGAGTCTTCCATCATCATTTTGGCCCTTCGATCCTCAGTGGACTCGGCAGGTAGATCTGCTTCATCTCCTGGCATCTTATCCATCTGCCAGAACCTTTCCACCTGAACCTGTAGCTGACTGTCAATGAGCACGTTATTGACTGAGCCATTTCTAGGCCTGGGCCTAGAACTTGTTGGTCCCAGAACAGTCCATCCAAGTGGTGACCGGATTGCATATGGCTCCTTCCTCATCCCTCTACGCTCTTCCTCTACCCAGAACGCTTCGGGGACATCAGAGCCGATGAGTAACCTTATGTCACTCTCAGCAACATTTGGGAGTTCTATTCCCCGAAGATGTGGCCATATGTCCACATCTTCTTGAACTGGGATGCTCTCACGTGTAGCTCGTAACTTATCGACAGTCCATACATCGGGTATTTCCAACTCTACATCACCATTAAGGCTCTTGATGGACAAAGACACCTCCATCCCCTTCTGAGATGAGGCTGTATTTACGGTTGTTAGTCTGAAGGAGGTTCTCCTTCCGACCACCCCAAGTTCATTTATGAGACCTTGCTCACAGAGCGACACGTTACTCCCTTGATCCAAGAGTGCCCATGTCGTAATATCTTTGTCTCCATCAACGACCCTGACAGGAACTACTCTTAAGGAGACTGCTCTCCTCCCACCAACAGCATGTGAGCTACCTTCATTCGACTTCTCGGCCCCAAGAGGCAGCTCTCCATGTTGAGGATTCTTGTCCTCTTTTGGCTGGAGGTCAAGGTGGATCATGGGGTGATGCTTCATTCCGCATCCATCTTTTCTGCAGACACCCTTGTTTTTACATTCCTTTGCTGCATGGAAAGGTTTCAAGCAATTGAAGCAGAGCCTCTTTTGTTTCACAAGAGCGTGCCTCTCCTTTGATGGCTTCCTTTTGAAGTCATCGCAGTTCTGTAGTCCATGCCCATCCTTACTGCAGCAAGGGCACTTAGCAGTTTTGACTTCCTTTGCAGTGCTAAAAACTGCACCCCTTTTGGGTTGGGTTGAGGATTTTGCTGGCTGCTGTTTTCCAGACTGATTACTGCCAACATTCTTACCAAAGACATTGCTGGCAACCTTTGCAGCCTGTTCCACAAAATCAGTCATGTGACTGAAATTAGGGATAACAGCCTCTTCCATGAGTGAGTGAGCCTTCGATGCCCACTGTCCTTGTAAGTGTACTGGTAAGAGCTCCTGTATCTTGAGTAGGGTTTCTGTTGTGTCATGTCAGCACTGTACCCTAACTGAGATGTTGTGATCTGGCACCTTCTCATATCTCTTGCCAGATCCCACAAGGCTTGGCTGTCACTAGATCGTACACGTGACCGTCTCAACACCCTTTCAACTGAGCGCGGGCGACAATGTAATTGCGACAATTGATCGTGGAGAATTGACTTCGCATGCGCGTACCTGCACTTGGTTCCAGAAGAATGCAGTTTTCTATGGCATCGCGTGCCTTGCCTGTGCAGACTGTATGAGATAATTTAAGCGCATCCTATCATATTCACCCTATCCCCTATGTTCACCTCAAAGTATTCATGAACTTCCAGTAATCGACTGGATTGCCAGAAAAGGTTTGAATATCTGGTTTTGGCAGACTCATTGTCATAGCAAGCTATTTGCAATTCCTAAATCACTCACCTCATTTGCTGAACCTTTCTTTCCCCCTCATGGCCTGCCTGTTCCTTGTCTCTATTGGGATAAAGTCATTTGCTTGTCCATTCAATACATTCCCTTGCCTCTTCATGATGGTGCCTGTTGGTTGCACCATGTCTGCGTTCTGTGGCCTATGTCATTAATGTCGGCTCAGGCAATCCTGGAATTAGAGGCAAATTAGGTTACCTCCTAGTTCATCTTCGGCCTCTTGCACAGGCCGCTTCAGTCCTAGCGTTTCGGAGTTCGTTTTCCGCCTTCATTGTATCCATTTGTTCTTTCAGTTCGAATTTTTCCTTCTAAGTTCTTGTTCTTGTAGCAATTGTTCTTGTCGTTTCTACCGAGCTCTCCTTTATTCTGGCCTCCCGCAGCCTTGTGCTTGCAGTTGTCTGGCCTTTGAGGTTGACTTCAATGACGTTGACCTTGTGTCGCCGTCCTTGGCAGAGCCGTCCATTTTAGATCTTGTTCTTACCTGATACACAATGTCGAAGATGTCCGAAGTTGTAAACTTTGAGATTAGCTGCAGAATCAAACCCAGAATCGACAAAGTTCAAACGCACATCATCAGCAATCACACCGACGATATCAAAGAATAAATCCAACAAAGCCTTGTGCAGTTTGAATGTTTATTCTCAATATACATGCACCTTGTGTGCGACGTATGACGGGGCGTAACTTAAGCGTGTGAACGTGTGTGTGACATGTGAGACATGTGGACATTGTGACATTGTGACATATTTGGGTGATCGTGTGTGGTTCGTGTGGTTTACTGCAAGAGACAGACAAGAAATATACATATTTACGAATATCATGACATGTAAACGGGATACAAAGAAGAATATAATAAATCAATGAAATACAGTGCCTAATAATAAAACGTACAAATCTACTTATAAGGTCTTAACCCAAGACTATCTCATACACATTTAGTCATAGATTCTAATAGAATCATTTGAGTTCTTTAAAGTTGTTAAACATATCAACCCTACTAGAAATCGGTCATGTTGGCGTGCTTTATGATATCATGAATAAGCAGAGAAAAATAAAACACTTAACCATAATTATTATAACTGAATTATTTCATGACTATAAATGTTTTGTTCATGTTGTCATTGTAAAACACAATCCAAATTATCAATCAAATTTAACTCGAACTCTAAATAAATGTGAATAATAATTATGTTAATTCGTAATTTGCTTGCATTTATCAACAGTTGAATTATGTGAACAATTCAAATATATTTATTATCTTGAACCCGATGAACTAATAATGAATAATGAATATGATAATGATAACAATCAGGTATTTCTAAGTTTAATAACATGCAGAGTATAGAATAAGTAAATTAATCATCTCCAAGGACTTTGATTATAGTTAACCTTGGAATAAAGCATGTAATACACTCTAATAAGTTTCATAATTCTATATTTCTCGCTATACTTGCTTGCTACAGTATGCAATATACATAGTTTGGTACTGTAAAGAGAATCATGGAAACTATTAATTATTATAAGAACAAGATGTTGGTAATGAGGATGGCATCAGTGAAGAATCACACATAGAGGCTGGATGGACATTTAAAGGTTTATGTCCTAGAAGCACATTAATAATGCGTCTGCTTTGACTTGAGATGTTAATAAGCAAGTGAGTATTACTGTATCCTCACACGTACATTATTATTCCATGAAAAGTGACCTGGCTCCATAATAACTATCATCACGAGTCCTGACAGTTTCATGGTACTAGACTGTTTGTAAACTTACATTAACATGACCTAAATATGAGTCTTTGCTCTAAGTCTTCTCAATCGGCAGAAGACTGATTACATATTATGATTAAACATGAGATAATCACGCAAATCGCCGACACTCCTTTTCTTTAAAGAAAGATGAAATCATTTTTATCTGTAACTGTTGATGAGCATGCATATTCTAACATTTATAAATTTTGCTATTATGCATGCAGTCACATCATGTATTTTAATT
Source organism: Paracentrotus lividus (assembly GCA_940671915.1). Classification (NCBI taxonomy): domain Eukaryota; kingdom Metazoa; phylum Echinodermata; class Echinoidea; order Camarodonta; family Echinidae; genus Paracentrotus; species Paracentrotus lividus. The sequence goes on along the minus strand of CALNVZ010003431.1, from coordinate 15,225,683 downwards.
CAACTAAGTCCAGTGTTTCATTTTAACTAAGTCCTTGTTCTTGATGATATCTGCATCTAATAAATCCGGTGTTTCGCTGAATTTGTAAGTTGTAGGTATTTCCAATTTCTTCTGTTTATTGAAGTTTCACATGCACTATAGGCTACTTTAAAAGTCCAATTATGTTTAACTAACTCTATCCTACAAAAGCTCAGAGCCTGCTTAGAGCGAAAGGTCCCTTGTTTATTCCGCTCTGGTCTCTATTTACAAATCGCGAAAGTCGTTCTTCGTATAAGTTCATCTGATTCGAAGCTCGAAGGTCCTGCTATCAGTCTATAAAGTTAGTTCTGTAGCTTCGCGCTTCGATCTTGTAGTCATCGCATCGTTGATTAGATCGATGGTTCTTGATCGGGCTCCTTTTGTGATGGCGCGATGTTAATTAGTCACCTCATCTGCTGAGTCGTCGAGGTCATCCAGGTCTTTCTTTCCTCCTTTGAAGATAATAATCATAATGCCTTCTTTTTCAGACATTTAATTTTATCATGCTCCAGTGCTTTCAAACTGATACTGGGCATATTATTTTGTCTAAAACTCTTTGTTTGACTTAATTTCTGGCTACCCATTTTCCATGCGGTACCAAACAACTATTGTGATTTGTTTTTTTACTTTGTTTAACTTGACAACAAACTCACATTTCCAGATAATATTTCTTAACTATGATCTGTTTTAACCTGGTTCTTTTTCTTTTTCAACATATCAGCATTAAATTATCACATTTGTGACTAGTAGCCTTAACAAGAAAGGTCTTTCTTTTAAATACAACTTCAAGTTGCAATCGTTTACTACCTTAGCAACTGATTTGTTCAAACTAATCAATTTTGAGATTTCTTACTGTCCAAAAGAATCGCCTCTTCCGACATCACGGGCACTGGCATTGCCTGAACCACTTAACATGCCATCTTACCAGTCTCTCGAAGTACATCTCTCAGAGTTTCGGTTATTAACCTAGGTCACTCCGGCATAGGTTAAAGGTTACCAGTTAACGCATGTTAAGGGGCGATGACCGAATTTCTTTCAATCATCACAAAATAAACTCAACTTTTTAGTTGCAGTTCTATTTTATCTCTATTTTTCCTTTCTCTGGGGCAGCCTTTTACCCTCTCGGAATTTTTTGCCTTTCTTTTCAAAGCTTGTATCTATCCTTTCTTGGATTTATCTCTACTACACAATGTCACTTCCTTAGTGATCTCCTCTTTCCTTCACATTACTTTTCTAGTGAAGACTGGAGTTCAATAACTCTCAATTGGTAAACTTTTCCAAATTTACTTAAATATACTCAAATTTCCACTTCTTATAACTTTGTGGATTTCTAACTACAAATCTCTTAGATTTCACTAACTTGGCTACTTTGCCGTTTCACTCTATTATTTTGGTATATCTTTTCAACATTGGCTTTTATTTCGTGTCTTTTCAACGAGAGCTGATTCTATCGTTTTAATTAACGACTAACAATTTTTAACATAGCTTCTATTTTACGGTAGCTATCATATTGGTATCTTTTCAACCTTATAGCTCCTTCTAACGTGCCTTTAATCGATGAGCTATAATTATTTTCGTTTCTTTTCAACGATACGCTATTTTTTTCAGCTTTCAACAATAGCAATATTATGGTAATCTTTTCAACCTTTTGAGATCTCTGACTTTTGATGTCTTTTCAACTTTTAGTCACGTTTTGGTGTCTTTTCAACCTTATTACGACTTAGGGTTTCTTCTTCAACCTCTTGTCAAATCTGGTTTCTTTTCAACCTGGGTGTCTTTTCAACCTTTCTGCTACGTTTTAAATTTGGTTCTTTTCAACCATACTTTAGCTCTTTCTTGGTTTCTTTTCAACCTAGCTAATTTTCAAGTTGGGTTTCTTTTCAACCCTGCTACTTCTGTTTCTTTTCAACATTTATTATGTAGCAATAACTCCTCAGCTTGACGTAGCTGACTAAGCTGACCACACTGTGTTAACATAGGCTTCTATAAATTATTCTAGTAACAACATTCAGCTCAATTGTTTAACACGACTCTTACTCACATGACAAATGTGTTAATAAACTAGCTTTTTCTTAAATGCACACTTAACATTTAGCTCTAATTATTTAAACACTTCACTGAGTAAATCTTTGTATGCACTGTTCTGCCTACTCTACCCTTTCATTTTCTTAGAAATCTTGGGCACAAGAGCTCCTACACACAGTCATACAATTCTAGACATACTGGCTATAATATAGCTCTTTACTCTTACAGACATTCTATCAAATAAATCATTAAACTGAAGTTACGAAATGAATCTGGCCTGAGTTTTTCGGCTTGTCCATCCTGGTAGTACATCAGACTCTTCCAGCTCGGTTTCAATTCAAAACTGTGACTTCTGATCCTCTCCAAGTCAAATTAAAATCTCCATGTTCACTGATATTCCACTAAAATAAATCCACTTCTGACACCATATTATAAACAAGATGTTGGTAATGAGGATGGCATCAGTGAAGAATCACACATAGAGGCTGGATGGACATTAAAGGTTTATGTCTAGAGCACATTTAATAATGCGTCTTGCTTTGACTTGAGATGTTATAACAAGTGAGGTATTACTGTATCCTCACAGTACATTATTATTCCATGAAAGTGACCTGGCTCATATAACTATCATCACGAGGTCACTACAGTTCATGGCACTAGACTGTTTGTAAACATTACATTAACATGACCTAAATATGTAGTCTTTGCTCTAGTCTTCTCATCGCAAAGACTATTACATATTATGATTAAACATGAGATATCACCAATCACCACATTAATCATGCCAAATTTCAGGCAATGAGTTTAGACAAAGATTATACATAATATGAACATTTATACAACAAGAATTTTACATGGACATAACAGCAAAAGTGTATTCTACAAAAAAATATAAGTTTTAACTTACGCAACTTTTGGCTATCGGGATTTTGGCAACTTTCCTCAGGACTATAGGCTAAAAATACTTGAGACGTTCATATCTTAGCGAGGTGTGATCTTGCCTTCTACTAAACTGAGGTTTTCTTTTTATATTCCACTCCTCTCCATGCCCAGTCTATCCCCCAGATGATGTTTTAAGAAACAAAACAATGACCCTTTTGACCGGAGAGAAAAATTAATGGGCTCTGTGGTCTTGGGTTTGTCAAGCAAGCATACCAATGTCAAGTTCAGAGTAATACATTTACGGTGAGGTATAGGTGGGAATGAAGTACAGAGAGAGAAGAGAGAAGAGACAGGGAGAGAGAGAGAGAGATTGATAGGGGGTGGTTTGCATTATTAAGGCAAATATATGTATACACATTTGGCTATAAAGAAAGTTATAACTGGTTACATGAATATTAATCAACCATCAATGATTATAATATTAAATTCAATATCTTTATGGAATCTGCCGCAACAGGGGCCCACTATAAAACGCATGGCCATAAAGAAAATGATAATCAGTATAATTTGGATGGTATTACAAATTATATAAAATAATAAAATAGAAAGAAGAAAAAAAAAAAAAACCTTGATTAGTCTGGACAGCCCCTATAATCTTTCTAGGCGTTGTCGTTGTGCGGCCGCTGCGCTAAACGGGAGCTTCAAATAATACTCAAGAATTGCAAGTGAACGAATAGCCAAAATAGTAGATCTACACGTGAAAGAACTTTGCAAAGAACGGAACATAATTTCCTAGTCGCTCTTTCTTATTCTCAAGTCAATTGTAGTCTGTATACAGCCAACTGACATCTGCTCTAATCAAGATCTTTCTCCAACCAATGAACTCAGATTCAAAAAATTATACGAAGCTTACCGCTCAGGTATGTTTTTCTCGGCCATTTCCATTATCCATTCACTCAATTACACGTGTGCAGCATTCACTTTAGCTCATTTTTTTGCCCGAGCTCAAACTGGCATTTCAATTTCGCACTTTAGGTATTTGACATAATGCAGATAGCAAACAAAAAGATACTTTAGTAAATCGAATTCGTACATAAATTACAAATAATTGTAAATTACAATTTCACAATGGTAATACTCAATTTCACATTTAGTTTTAACAAGTTTAAACAAGAGCTAATTCGTACTGATTTGTATTTTCTTATTCATTTTAATACTAATTATTTGATGCAAAGAGCAGTCAATATCACTATGGTTTATGGCGTGCTAATTAACGCATGATATCATAATTGCTAAAGAAAAATAAACCCTTTTCACATATTTTTTTTACTAAATTCAGGACCCTTTTTGCAGGATTTGTCCTCAAAGAATTAAAAACTACCACTAATTTGAGATGAAAGACCCCTAATTCAATGAATTATCAGGATTTCCCCCTACCTGAGCCCCTAAAATATAACCCCTTTCCGGAGAAATCGGGAACAAGCATAGGCCTACGTGTATTTTTTACTACCTTGTAATCAATTTGGAACCCCTATCCTTTCATCAAAATGGAATGATACAAAAACTTGAATTTTACAGCTGTACATGTAGCTACTCGTAGCTTGAATTTGACTGAACACGTTAATGTTAATTTGAAATATCCACTAGTGAATTTGAATGTCAAAACCAAGCGCAAATTCTCGCTGACGCAAAATTGATTGCACCCACTGACATTATGGGTTTGATCAACTTTTTTATGAAATCGAAAGAAACGAAATGAAATGGAACTGACGTTGTCTTTATCAAATTGAAGTAGGTCTAAGGGGTTACAGGAACATTTAATTTCACTTGTAATTGAATGAATATACGTAAAACCGACTGAATTGAGGATGAAAATGGCCAAGAAAACCTTTACAGAAATTGCAAACAACCAGACTCTATCTTCCCTGATACTAAATCGTCATTAAAAATACGTATGAGATTACAAATTGACTGAGATCGAGTCTAAATAAAAGAGGAGAAAAAAATATTTTAATAGACTCCATCTTCTCTATGATACTAAATCGTCATTAAAAATATGTATGAGATTAAAGATTGAAAGATGATAATTTCCACTTACGATATTGCTTAGCTGTCTCTGATTCGAGCCTTATAATTTCGCTTTACTCGTCCACCATGAACAGGTGAAAATCAAATGGCTTTATAGGATTTGCCAGGGCGCGAGCTGCACGTCAAAAATTCCATATCCCGAATTCACACGCATCAAACCTTCTAGAATTTCTTTGTCATTTAAATTCTTGATATACTACATCTCGAATCCCATTACCGAGAAATAAAATGTCGGCGCACTTGGACATGTAAACGTGGAAAAACAAATGAAAACTAATCATGTTCATTCGGAGGCAATATTTCGTTTTGATTTTAGCTCTCTTCTTCATCAATTTCTTTGAGATGGGAGTTGTGAAAAGCTTTGGTGTACTTCTGGTGGATATGGCTTTCCAGTTCAATACAGATTATGCTACATTAGGAATTATCATAGGAGTCTATCACGGTATCACCTATTTCATTGGTAAGTCATAATTGGCATTGTTATCTCTTTAAGATATCTTTAACAATCTTGTTGAAAAAGAAATGAATAAAATAAAATACAAACGTGCTTAATACGGACAAAAATCTACAGTATGGTATGGTATGGTAATAAAAGTTTTCCCAGTCAATTTTAAACTGTTTGCAATCGAATTCGTAATGTTTCCTTCAATTTAAACGCTACCTGGCCGAGCGGAGTTAGCGATCATTTAAATTAACGCTTAAAGCAAGCGATTTCGTTTTTGTTCTTTCATATTCGTAATTTCGTTGTTATGCAATCAAAGCTGTTTACATGTAATGAAGTAAAGAATAAGACTGCTCACAATTTCAAATTGATCTGCGCAATTTGGAATTTGATTCAACGGTTTTTGATTTTGGCTGTTCATAAACGAATTTGATTGCGGATTTTTAATCATGATCACATTTCGGAAGAAATTGATCGGGTTAAATGTCAAATTTGATGTAGATAGTTCTAACTTGACGGGAAAACCTATGTTTTAAACATTCATGATTTGTATTATGCAATTGAGGAACAAGAGGTTATTAATGCAACCTTAAGTTTAAGCAGGGTGTTTTAGGTTTTTCATTTGAATCCTGATGAATATTATTGGGCAAGGTCAAGCTATTTGTTCCCAAGGTAGTGATTTTCTACTTTTTGACCTATTTTTGTGCCGTGTGTAAGTGGGTTTGTAAAGGTACACTTAGTGTATCATGTTTCCTATATCACCACAAAGGGTATGAAATGAACTTTATGCAAATTGGGTCGGAAAGTCATTTCAAGGTCATGTGACATCACAAGGCTCATTAATATTCATGAAAAAAAAAACATTAAAAATGCTATATTCAACCATTTTTAAAAAAAGGTTTGTCATAGGAGTACAACTAAAAAGAATGTATTTCTGTTTCAATATCATCTCGGCTACCTCTGGTGAAAATATCACAAACCTATCACACAGCTCTCTATTTTTTTTAATCTTAAAGTATTCTTGTCTTAGATATAATCTCAAAACTATTACAGAGCTAATGTAAAAAAAAAAAAAAAAAAAAAAAAAAAAAAAAAAAATCAGTCTTGTTAATAGCCCTCCCACCTTTAATAATAAAACAAAATTGTCTTATGTGTTTTTTATTTAATCAGAAAGAATCTTTACAAAACACATTCCTACGACTTGGCTTCACAAAATGTTTTATGAAAAATATTTCAGGGAATAATTTTCCCTGTCCCGTGTCTTACCTGACTTGAGGCTCTGTTTACAATGAAACAAATGATAAACAAACTAGAGGCAATTTTCGGACAAAATCAATATTTCTTTGCCTTTGTAACAAAACGTATTGGATAGATATGTTCAAAGTTATTTAATTCTCATGTCTGAGCTTATAGATATGGTTATCTTTAGTTTTTGTAAAGCATTATCAGGCGCGTATCCAGGATTTCGCACCCCGGGGGGCCCGACGTGAATTTGGCGCCCCTGTGTAGGCCCTACTTTTCAAAATATTGCGCCCCCTGTTGAGCCCTCAAATGTAAAAATCGCCCACTAATGTAAAAATGCCCTCAAATGCCCTCAAATGTCTCAACACGTCAACCACAAATGTAAAAATTGCCCTCAAATGTCACAACACGTCAACCACGAATGTAAAAATGCCCTCAAATGTAACAACACATCAACCACAAATGTAAAAATGCCCTCAAATGTCACAACATGTCAACCATAAATGTTTTTTATTTAATCAGAAAGAATCTTTACAAAACACATTTCTACGACTTGGCTACACAAAATGTTTTATGAAAAATATTTCAGGGAATAATTTTCCCTGTCCCGTGTCTTACCTGACATATTTTTTAAAACTTGACCTTGCCAAAAAACTTCAATATGGCTATGCAAAATTGATATTACTATGCAAATTTAAATCTGCTTTTTAAATTCTGAGTATCATGAGAATAAAGTCAAAATTTGAAAACACCATTTTTCTGGTCCCGTATGTTACCAACGAATAAATTATCATAAATTAATCATAAATTGAGTTATTTCAATTATATGTTTATTTTTTGGTTGAAGTTTCTTATTACCTTCAAAAACATACCTAAGGATTGAGATTTCAATTCGAGATTTATCAAAAAACCTTATTTTTGGCTCTAAATGTCCCGTTTGTTATCGCGCAAAATAGTTTGGACTTGCCCTATTATGAATTTAATTGAATGAATGATGTGAGCGCAAAGCGCGAACTTAATTTTTCTTTCAGTGTCCTGATAATTAGGGATATTGTTGGTCTATATACATCTATCAAAATAGTTTCTTTGAATATTTGGACCTTTCAAATTGATAGATGTTTCGTTCCAGGTGACCGTAGTAACAAGGAATATTATTAATATTGTATTGTATCTATTTATTACCAATATTTCAAAACTTACATATGGTCGTGTGTTATGAACTCGCCACCCAAATAGGGTGGTGCTAGTTTACGCTTTTTGCTATTTTTCAGCATTAATTTGTCAATATTTTCCAAAGTAAGAAAGTTTATGTAACAAATTTGATTTCATTTTGAAGCTATGTTACTGTGCAAGCTCCCTGAGAAGTTTCATTATTCTAGGTAACATTCTGGTGGAGTTACAATGGTTTAAGTTTGGGACAGTAGGGGTGGTGCTGGAAGCGGCGCCGCGCCGCCTGTACAAAGTCAATGGGAAATTTTTATATTTTGTGGTTGATTTGGGAAAAACTTGAATTTCTCTGCCAAATTTTGGCTTATGACTGTGAACGTGGTACCAAACTGAAGTTTATAAACTGCTTTATACCATGAAATCACTGAACAATAGGTTTGATGTAACAATAGTACCCAGGAAGACTCAACAATTGTTATTTGACCTAAAAAGACAATGCCTCCTGTACAAAGTCATTAGGAATTAGAGATATTGTAGTACCGTTGGGAAAACTGAAATATCTTTGCCAAATTTTAGCCTATGATTGTGAATTTAGCACCAAATTGAAGCTTTTAAACTGCTTTATACTATCATATCACTTTAACAATATGTTTGATGGTGCAACAGTACTTGGCAGGACCCAACCCCCTCATGAATTTGAAAAAAGCTATATTTTCAGGGCTAAATTTCAGATCATTATATTTTTCATTCTAAAATTGTAAATCATAATGAATTATACCTTGTTTGAAAGGTCTTATTATTCTCTGCCAGAATATTATAATATTATTAATATTTGGGTGATTATAGATGACTTGACGATAAAAACAATGAAAAATTGAAAAAAATCTAAATTTCCTAATTTTTTTCCTAATAACTTTTTTATCTTGCACCTGGTTTAATTTTTAAATGCAGATTTAGATTCCTTGAGGAATTTCCTTTCAGAAAATGTATAGTTTTGATATATTAGGGTGTATACTTTTCGAGATACAGGTCTTTGAAGTGAAAAAGTGCCATTTGGTGAAATTGGCATTTAACACAAAAGGCGGCGAACTTACAGCACACGGCCATATACAATATGCATATGAATAAGCATTTGGTAAATGGAGCCAACAAAATAGCTTCTCTAGGCTGGCCTAGTTCCATTTCAATATGTATTTTGATACTTAAACCCAAAACATCTTATTTTTTTATTATAATAAAAAGAAACAAACAATATTTACGCTAATTACTTATAAGATAATTGATTAGATATGAATATATTCTGCAAGAAGAATTTTCTTGAATGATAGTATAATTTTTTGTTGTTGTAATTTACATTCTCTTATTTTCATTTGTAAGAGCGTTCCATAATAAAGCACCTGCATATAGCATAAGAAACAAACTGTTTTGCAAGATTTGTCTTTACTTATTCTTATTTGCATTGCTTCTGGTCTTGTAAGGGTGTTTAACAAATGAGAAATAATAAATGAAACGATGAGGAAGCTTGTTATTTTAACAAATTGTGCACAGACCCGTTTTTGTCTATAAGAACACTCGTATGATAGGCAACATACTACATTTAGAATGATAGCATCGCCTATATCCATTTATTTTCAGATAGTTCACTTTCAAATCTTGTCAAACCAGTTTCTGTCTGAAAGCGTCCTCTCCGAAAAATGAAGCAATTGACTTTACGTGTAATAAAGAATTTGAACCCCTGTAAAAAAAAAAATAAGTGGGTGACCTCATGCCTCACAATTTAAAAACAATATCTTGTTTAGAGCACCATAACATTTTAATGATACCTCTCTCGCAGCTCACCAATGTCACGCATCACTTTCAGTGATATAGATTTTATAATTATCATCGTAATATTTCTGACATTATTGATGATCAAACTTGGGTTACCTTTTTTTTTGCGATACACCTGTCACGTTAAATTTACTTGTCAAAGAGAGAAAATTGTATTTTTATCAACAGTTAGAAGAATATATAGATCAAAATAAAAACCGAAGACTCCGCGGCAGAGGATTTTTGGGTCAAACCTTAGTTGGAAAATAGGAAAGAAAGACACAAAGACTCATTCATATCTTGTTTTATCTTTTGAATTATCATTTGAAAGATAGAGGAGAATGTCAAATTTAGAACCCTCTGTATATTTCACTCCAGAAATGGAGGAAGATGTTAAAATTGTGAATGTGTTTAATAAGAAGACCAGAAAGGTTATTTCACAAAAGAAAAAAGAAAAAAGAAAAAAAAGAAGAAAGAGATTTCTTTTTTAATCATCTGTTTTGTAATTACATATAATACTGTTATGCATTTTGGTAGGAAACAAATACATATGAATCTGAATTGAAGTGTAAAATTCACCTGTGCTTTTCGTCGCCCATATTTGTCCACGTTCATTATTCGTTCTTTGTATTCTGTACCATTGGCATGCAACCATGGGGCATGATGAATAGATCATACCGGCCCTCCACCAACAAATGAAATGACTAATGCGTGAATACTGCAGTATTACAGGTCATTCTCTGCCTTTGTATCTGCACACAAATTAATTAAGTACGATGAACAGGTCAAGTACACTGTAAATAATATTGTTAAAATTAGTTAATAAATTTGAGGGAAAATTAAGAAAAAAAAAAAAAAAAAAAAAGGGGAGGGACTTTCTAAGCACGAAAGTCCTCTGACATCATTTCAGTGTTTAAACAAAATATCACACTTCATTTTGTCACTTGTACTTGATAAGGTACTGACAATTTTATATTTATACCCAAGTGTATCCTAAAAACTAAAACAATGAGAACTTTTTCTTAAAACCTTACTCTTTCTTTGCTTCAACAAAAAATTGAATTATTTACACACCCTAATCCAAAACAATTTCAAGCACAAATATGACAGTTATTTAAAAATGTTAACATTTTTAAATAACTATTTTCAACTAACGCCTTATTGAATATTCATGTATTATGTAAATAAGGCGTTAATGAAAAATATAAGTACGTTAAACTTGATTTTTTTTCTAAGTAATAAGCATTTTAAATAAATTTGCTTAACTAAAGTTAAATAAACTTAATCAAAGCAAGTTAAAATTACTGGAATTTTCTTAAATGTATATTGTAAATTAAAAAAAATAAATAAATAAATAATAAATAATAATGAGTGAATTCAACTACACTTAAATTTTGAGTTTGTAAGAATGTCTTAAATTAAATTTTGTCTTTTTAAGTTAAATCAACGTAAGAAAATCAAGAAATAATTACAAAGAGCATATTGTATTTTTTCACAGTGTATGAATTTGAGTTCGAATACGAATTTGAATGTAAGCGTATATTCCACCCTGCTTTTCGTCGCCCATATTTTGTCAACGTTCATTTTATTCGTTCTTTGTATTCTATACGCTTTGCATGCAACCATACCACACCATCTTATTCTTTACCTAAAACCCATCCTTATTCAAAAAGCTTCAACTCCATTGTCCATTTTGTAAGGTTTCATATGAAATAGCTATAATCATGCAGATATTACAGGTCACTCTGGCGTAGAGCTAGACAAGTTTTCTTTTGTAGGCCGGGGTATGATGAATAGATCATATCGGCCCCTCCACTAACAAAAGAAAATAACTAATGCGTGAATACTGCAGTGTTACAGTCATTCATTCCCTTGCTCTCGCATCAGCACACAAATTGAATTAAGTACGATGAAGTTTTAATCAAGTTTATAAATATAAACAAATTAACAGATGAGCTTCTGCAGTGGCGGATCCAGGCGAGGGTGCAGGGATGCGCCCCCTATAATTTGAAAACCACTCATTGACTGTACAGAGTGAGTTAAAGTCCCAGACCGACCGAGAAATGAAAACCAAATTTCATATAAAACGAAAGCTAATATTCTTTCCTAATACAACAAATCCCAATTTAAGCATTTTTATCTTCCATTTAGAAAGTATTTCATTAAAGAGGTACGAACCTCAACCAGGCCATCCCTCCCAAGTACTCGTAAAAGTACCCCTATTATATAATGCGGCTGATGACGTCAAAGAAGTTTAAGGAATGTACTGCCAGGCATGATTGGGTTTCGCCTTTAGAAAACACGTTTGTATTGCTATGTCAGAACAATAGACCCATGTGTGCTAGAGTTTTCTAAAGCGTAACCCAATCATGCCTGGCAGTAGCATTCCCTTAAACTCTTTGACGTCATCAGCCGCATTATATAGAAGGTACTTTTACGAGTACTTGGGGGATGGCCTGGTTGAGGTTCGATCATCTTTTATGAATACTGTTATGAAAATTTAATTATTTTTGGTGTATTTATTTATACGCTACTTAGCTTTCAATCGATGTAAGGTTGTATTTACTCTGTCAGCGTCTTTAAGAAAAAAAAAGAAAAAAAAAGGCCAATCATTTATAAGTTGTCTGTTTGATAAATGAAAAAAAAAAAAAATAAATAAAAAAATCTAATAATAGGTTTCATGATATGTCTTGTAAGAGTCACCATCCCAGCATTTTGTTGGTATCCTTGATATTCTGATCTTTGCACACGTGACTGTGACAATCTTCAAAAGACTGCAAAATCTCAATTGTGCCAAGTGGATAGATGAAGATTGAAACAATTGTTAAAAGAATATACACATACACACATATCACACACACACACACACACCCTGATGTCGACAAGCTATGTCTGGAAGACAGTTACGAAACTCTAATCTTCTTCACGAACCAAAGTGTAGGACAACACGATACTATCAATCGAGTATCCCTTCAATTGTTCGCCTCATAAACAAGAACCCTGAACTTTTAACTTAAGTATTGTGACATATAGGCGAACAACCATAATATGTAAATATTATGTGCATGATGCAATAATGATGAACAATTTACGGAAAATAATAATAACAATAATAACCATAATAATAATAATAATAATAATAATAATAATAATAATAATGTAATTCCATATTCTTTATAATTGCAATAGATATATTATAATTATTTACATTGCATTGCACATTAATTAAAATACGATAAATTTCAAACTCTTCTTGAACAGTGATTCTAATGTGTCAAATATTAAAATATGAATATCGCCTTTGCCATGTTACATTCATCCCAATTATTATAATATTTTTATTTTTTATTTATTTATTATTTATTTATTTTCTATTTTTTGTATTTTTTTTTTGTTATTTTGTTGATTAAATAATGCTTTTTAGTTATAGTAATGTAAATCTCAACAGCATTTGCCATGTTATCATTCATCTGAATTATTTTTTTTGATTAAATAATGAATTTTAGTGATAGTAATTTAAATCTCAACAGCTCTCTAAAATTGCGATTGCATCTGCGTTGAAGTTTATTAATGTACTAAATTTTTATTGTGATATATGAATAAATTGTAAACTATTCTTTATTAGCTATATCAATATGTCTGACTTTAAATCATTATCATTTGGCTCACAACCAGTATAATTCACTTCATACCAAAATGAATAATATATCTGATTAATTGATACCTGACTTTTCTAAGCATTTCCTACCATGAATGATTTAATTGTATCCAAGGTTGCCCCAAAATAATTATTGTATACTATAATTCACTCAATCATACTCCACATAAAGCAGTATAGTGTTAACTCTTTTCGGCTTTTATTTTCATTGTTAATTTTGTATTTTGTATTTTGTACTATGATTTGGATGTAATTTGAATTAATTCGTTTTATATACATGTATTTCTTAAGTTTGTATGTTTATGTAAATTTTATTTGTATAAATTCGATGTGTATCAGCTGTTAGCTGCAACTTTGAATGTTTCATAAACCTTTTCAATTCAATTCATTCAACACACACACAACACACACACACACACACACACACCCTCACTCGCAGTTGTTAGGGTATACAATACATCCCGAACATTAAGTGATGGTTATGGTAAACAAACATCAATTTTAATCAGAAAAGGGAAATGTTATTATGAATTGATAACTGTGTTTTGTGCGTCGTGTGTGATGATGTGCGTGTGTGAGGGAGGTTGGTGTGTGGGGTGAGGGTGTATGTGTGTTTATTGAGGGTGTGGATATGTATGTGGTTGTGTATGTGCAAATTAGGATATGTTGGGTGTGTGTGTGTGTGCGTTCACATAAAAAATACGTTTTCAGTTTGTTATTCTCCACCCAGCCACTTGGCGCAAGTTAGTTTGCTTCTCTTAGGATTGTCTGTTATTCAGTGATGCGTGCAAAGATTCAAATGAAAAGGGTTCCAACAGATGCTCGGAGGATGACTGTACCAAGACATATCACGAAACCCATGATTATATGTTCATACGTTTCACAAGACAACCCCCATCTATATTAAATCCTGGATCTGCCACTGCCTAGTCTTTGTCAACAACATTTTTATTGAAAGATAAAAGCTATTCAATTTAATTCAATGCAAGTTTGAATTGTGACTTGCTTCTCCTCAAATATATAGCAAATGATGTCGGAACAGTGAATAAGCCCTCTCCAATCATGCCAATACGAATTGTTAAAATTTGACCATTTCCAACACTTTTTAATAAGACACCCCACTCTTTGGAGACGTTATTACCAAAGTGCTTCAATTTATAAACCAGAATCTTTTAGCTGAAAACATATATTGACCAAGCATTTGGTGCGTTGTTTGGCCAGCTCGTTTCTTTCGCTTCTCCTCAAATAGCAAATGATGTCGGAGACAATGAATAATTATGAGCGCGAAGCCCGAGCTAAAAATGTTGATACAATTGACTTGTAAACTGTACATTTTTTTCGTGATTTTGCACTAGGATTTTCAGAATAGATAGCCTAGATTTTTTTGTGTAGTTGATTAACAAGGAAAAAAAAAACAATTCATGTTATACACTCCTTTCCTTTGTTTTTTTTAGCACCTTTATTTCACCCATCGTAAAGGATTGAAGGTGTCTGTTCTGTCAGTTATCTGTGTAGTGGGAGCCTGTCATTGAGCCTTGTATCTTTAACCACCAATGTTGCCATGCTAAGCTTCCTATGTTTGATCTCAGGTAAATGCAATTCAAGGTAATTTTCACTTCCATCCGCTGAACAAATTGAATAACAATTACATAGATTAGGCCTATATAAAATTATACATGAAATTTATGTGGTTCGGACTTCGGGTAAACGAATCTAATCTAAACAAACCCTATCTCAACACTGGATAGTCCTCGTAATAATCGGGTAGACAATCCAGATTTAAGATTAAAATTATAATTAATTATATAATTAAGAGTGATAATGAATTTGCATCGCTCTTACATGTATTTAGACAAGGCCTTGCCAAATCACAAATCAGAAATGACCCGCAAGCCTTTCCAACCATACTGTATCCTGAGGTGGGGGGGGGGGGTATTCACGGTTATTTTTTTTAACTCTGCCATTCCAGTTTAGGCCTATACTAGGCCTACGCCTCTGAGAATAAATGGTGTTTAAAAAAAAAATGATATATACATTTTTTTATCCTTTATGCAGGATTTACTAATTATTTATCCTTTTTTTTCCCTTCAGAATATGTTACGCATTCGTGCGCCTATCTGGAGTGCTGCTGTGTCATAAACATGTGAAAGATAATTTCGCGTTGAACTTCGGGATAGCCGATTCGGGTAACGCCATTGGAATGATCGTGATTCCGATCTTAGCCGACTTCCTTCTCGAGGTTTATTCCTGGAGAGGAACCATCCTGATCCTTGGAGGACTCTGCTCCATAATGCCATCTTTCTCCTGTTCATGGATGGCAAACGCACTGGTACAGAAGAGGAATGTTCAGTTGCAGAAAAGCTCCAGCAATTGATGTTGAATCGCAAGATGCCGTTTTTGATAATCTGGATTTCGGGGAAGAGACACAAATGATCCGAGGAAAACTTGATAAGTGCAGCGCCCTCTACGTTACCCAACACGTTCTGCACGTCGCTAAGGAACTGCCTTAGATACGTCTATGACTTGTTCGGCTTCTCCCTACTCCTCGAAATGCCTTGGACATGGGTGATCATGTTCTATCAGCTGGTCACGGGATTGTAACACAGCTTGGTCGTGTTCGGTCCCACATGAGCTGCCAAAGGGTTCCTCTCTCTAAGGCTGTTCTCCTAGTGGTTTCGGAGGAAATTGGTAACGTCACTGGTCGTCTCTGTCAGGGAATCATCATCGATCGCGGATGTTGAGTTCTTTAGACCTAACCATTGTCCTGACAAAGTCGTCAACGCGGTCGTCTTCCTAGTCGATCCCTGGGTTAATCTATTTCCAATCTTAGGAGTGGCAGCCTTTCTGGGTGGACTCACCATTGGTGCCCGGACAACTCTATCAGTGGTGCTAGTGAAGGATCTCTTTCCGTCTGCCTTTTCAGCTCTCTATGGCTTGCAATGTTTATTCTACAGCGTAGGGGAACCATTTGGCGGACTCTTAGCAGGTAAGGCAGGGGCGGATTTAAAAATGTGAATATTTATAAAAAATAAAAATGCTTGTGGTGTAATTCGTTCTTTGCAAAGACGATAGGTAAATGTACATGATGTAGGTTAAAATGAAGCTATTCCCCTAATGTTGATGAAGAACATAGACCAGTCAGTGAATAATTAAGGCTGCGCCGACTTAAATAGCAAAGTTTGAATGCAGCTTATGGATGAGTAAATTTAGGTATCATAAGTTTGTTACTTTCTCCATATCAAAATATTATATCAGGCCTCTCCAATTTTCTTAATTAAAACTTTTTGGAAGTGCGTCGAGTCGTTAAATGATTACTACTATAAGTAATATAAGAATTGCATTGGTTAATTGTCGTCCATATTTTCATTATCATTATCAATATCATCTTTCATGTAAATCTTTTTTCTTTTTCCCCTTTTTTGCTTAATTTTTCCTCTTTCAGGTTGGCTCTCTAGCGCATTGAGCTTCAGCAGTGCCTTCATGGTTCTCGGTGGAATTGAGATATTGACGTGTCTTGTTTTTATTCCTTCGCGATATTTCTTAAAAGAAAGGACTGGTTCATAGCTTAGCCTATAGAATCAAGGTCTGTTCGTTATTCCGAGGATTCATTCTCCAAAAGGTTTGTTATTCCGAAGATTCATCATCCCAAATGGTCGTTATTCTGAAGAAATAAATGTGTTGATAAAAGACTTTCACTTTAGATCATTGAATTTCCAGGTGTAGAAAAATTTGTGTTTTCGGACTCGCGAACATTAGAAATGACGAATTCCTGGATGATTGATACAAACGTTCGGACAAGAGCCCGATTTAGTTCTGTGTTCGGGCTAACGAACATTCGGAAAATATACTTTGGAAATAACGAAAGTAACCGAAGGATGAATAATGATCCTTGTCTACATGAGAAGGAAACCAGGAGAGCATTTACATCAAAATTTCGATATCTTTACCTGATTTTGAGAAGCAGTTGTTACTTTGGTAACTGTCGGATAAATCAGGACTTACTTGTCGGACAAAACGTCTGACAAGTCCTTTCACTAATACTTAACCGTAAGGCATTATTATATGGCAGCGGTTTGGCTTCGATCCGGTGACCTTCCAGCTACGTGACCACTACCACGGCATTGAGCCATAAAATCTTCTCACATCCCTGCTGGAAAGAACACAGCGTCCCACAGTGTGAAAACCAATGTGACCCACGATGTGAATACACCGTGAATACAACATGACATTATCTTCACACTGTTAAATTCGAGCGTTTTATCACTGTGAACCACATTTTCACACTGTGAGGGGATTCACAGTGTGAAAACAAATACCGACATGTGAACACTATGTGGAAAACCATATCACATTGGAAATCATCACAAATTGAGCATTTTAACATAGTCGACTATGTGAACACATTGTAGGACACTGTGTTTTTTTTTCCAACAGGGATGCCATGGCCGTACAGTTAACTCCCGTTATTACGAGGTGTCTGGGACCAAGACAATTCCCCAGGCCTACTTATGAGGAAGTCATGTTTGAAATTGGTACAGGTAGAATCATTTTGTTACACGTGTAATAAAATCTTGTTGTGTCAACATCGGGAGTCGATTAATCAGGAATGGATAAAGCTGGGACTTCACAATTTTTTTTAAAGGTGAAAACCTGTTTTTCTATCATAATTTGCACAAATATATTACGTTCCAATCGTGTTGTGTTTGAAAAAACAAGATAACATTTAATCTCTTTATATGGACGTTTAAATAAAGGGTGTTTATGCTGAACATCAAAAGAAATCTAAATGCTGCAGATATAGGGGGAGGGCTATAATGTAGTCTGATTAAAATATAATTTGGTACTTCTGAAATACCATCTACATATTGGCACTGTACATTCATTGCACATTTTGTGATATTTCATAAAATCCTGAAATATGTTTAGATGGTGATTTTATTTATGGTAATTTTAAAGAGTGTTTTGTGTTGTCCATGATAAAGGCCTTTTATTTTAAACATCGGCGTAAATAATTTGTCTTGATATATTTACGATCTGATTTAAATTTATTAAATTTGTTGATATTTTTTTAAACGCCAAATGATATTGCGTCTTATAACTAAATGTTCCATATCAATTCCTAAATTTATATATATGTAACATTGCATTTTAAAATATTTTATTTGCTTGTTAACACTCCAGTATCAGACTTACAATACACTGTCAAAGTTTTGAGTCATGTTACTTTACCACAATGCGAGTTTTATTTTGATTTTTTTAAACGCTTCGGTATAGGTTTTAATAATTAAGCTATTACAATACGAAAACTTCAGAGCTGATTATTAACGTCCACGTGCGTGGCCGTTATTGAAGTTTAGTATTATTGAATATGTATTCAAATTTAAATGCAAGATTATTATGAATTGAAATATGGTGGCTCTTTGCAAAATTCGAAATATAACTCCTTGTAATGTTTGAAAGCTATATTTATTTAATCGCGTTACCACAATACTTGTGTATTTACCTTATCGGAGAAGAAGTTTAAATAAAAAGTTGCTACCGTATCATCATTTTCTCACCTTTCCCTTCTCTCTTCCTATCTTTGATCTCTCTCCTTCTCTTCTTTACGGTTCCTGCTCTTTTTCCTTGCCTAAGCATTATTCATATCTTATATTTCTTGGCATCTAAATGTTCCAAACTATTTTGTATATATATTCCGAAAATTATGATAAATACATTTTCATATGCATCAATTTGTTTCTTCTCTTCTCTGGTTTCTTATTATATCTTTCCTGTCTACTCTTTCATTATCCCTCTCTCCATCTCTCTCCCATCTTGCTTTTTATGTCTGTCTATTGGTCTCTCTCTCTCTCTCTCTCTCTCTCTCTCTCTCTCTCACACACACAGATCCACACCCACACAACACTCTCTCTCTCTCTACACACAACACACACACACACACACACACACACATACCTCTCTCTCTTTTACTGTTATTAATGCAAGACTTTCATTTTTTGTATATGTGCATTTAATATGTCTCTATCTAGCTTTGTTGTGAAGAAAATTTAGCAATGTGGCTGTAATATTGATTTGTTGAGGAGACTAGAAAGAATTTAAAGATTTGCTTGGGGAAAATATATATTACACGGGCCAAATTATGTTTCTTACTTCTTTGTGTGCATTATTAATACCTATGTTCAATACTCTTTGGTATTGTTATACTCAACAAGAAATATCTATTTCTTTGTAATGACATACACTTATTTATTCTTATTTACTGCATTTCATTTAATTATTGATAATGCAAAGTCTCCTCTCATGAATAGAGTGGTGATCATTGAATGACCATACTTTAAATTAATTGTTCAAAGTTGTTACCTTATTCTTGGTGTTGAATAATTGAATTGTACACCATTAAGATAAATATGACATATTCAATTATTTGAATTTTTAATCATGAATCAAACCCACAATGAATATGGAGATATTTCATTCCAAATGAATAGACATGACATAAACATGGCATTTCTTGTATCAAACATATATTTTCCAATCAATTCCTCATTGATCTATTCAGAATTGAGCCCCTATAACATTTAACTCATAAATGTTAAATAGTACATTATTGTATATTTTATTGAATACACAAAAGGCATAGAAAGGAGAATGCTTTTAAGCCTTTAGCATTTAGAGACTGTGTGAAAAGTGTCAGCTTACTCCGTAGCAGAAATTGTTTGGCTGTATATGCATCAGTGTGTCCCTAAACACAAGCATAACGTTTCTGTGCTGAATCGGATAGCACAAACCCTATAGGTAATGTAAAACAAGAATGGGAATGTTTGACTATGTATTTGAGTACAAACATGACTAAAGTGTGCAGAAAAGAAAAGGTGGTTTGGGGAAGTTTAGTGAGTAAGCTGATGGGTGGTTTAGGTGCTAAAGGGTTAATTCATATTTGAAACATTTCTAATTATAATTCTTTATAATTAGATAATTATGTGATAATTATAACATAACTATCTTCAAGGGCTGGACCATGAATGAAATATTGCTAGATCTCTATAAGAAAGTGGTTTGTTAACAAAGCCTTTCAAAGAGAGAAAGACAGATAGAGAGAAAGAAAGTGAGAAAGAAAGTGAGAAAGAGGTACAATCTAAAAATGGAAGAAAGATGATTTAATTTGGAACCTTTCATATTGAAATTCTATACAAATTAAAAGAACTGTATTCACAGATTAAATTTGTCAAGCTCTAGCATTTTTCATCAAAATTTGCCTAAATGTCTCTAAGGTCCTGTAATTCCCTCCTGGACTACAATCTATAGATACTCTATTGCATATACCATCCTCAGCTATAAACAATAAACATAAAAGAAAAAAGGATTATTTTTAACCATGGTTTGAACCTTTATAGCCAGTAGGTGCTTCTTTATCAGCCGGAAGTTGATAACTAGGCTGCTACAAAGTTAAGTAAAATAAGCCCAAAGTCTGCTAAAATGAGAATTTCCATCTTCCACAGTTTAAATTAGGTCGGTAGTGAGTTTTTAAGACCTACTTTGATGTTAGGAGTTCCGGGGTAGCTTCTAAAGTGCGAGTACGGCACAGCAGCGTTGACCTACAATTTAGCAATAAGAACCTCAAAATAGACCACTATTCTACAAATTAGTCCAAGATGATGTGGGCTAACTTTTTGAGCGAAATAGGGGTTAATTCATAGGAAAAGTCTGGTATTCTCTGTTTGGGCCAATTTATGGGATCTGAATTTTAGCAGGATATTTTTCAACTTCTGGCTGATGATGTAGTACCTAGTGACTATATGTGGCCTTGTGACTTTAAACTCGCAATATCCACTTTCATGAAAGTAGTTTAGCTTATTTGAACACTGAGGGGAAATTTACAGTCTATTCCCATTATAACAAGACGCTTGGGGCCAAGCCAACTACTGTAAACGTGGAAATATTCGCGGTACATTTATTTTTGCGGATTTCGCGTTAAGATCGTACGGCGCGAATATATTAGCATGATTTCTTATGCATGCTTTGAATGGGGTTAATTGCGTTCGTACATAAATTCAGCGCGAATTTAAGAACCCGCAAATATGTTTTGCGGCCTCTAAGCGCGAAAATAACAGCGAATACAGTACCTTTCTTTCAAACAAATCTCACCATACTGAACAATGAGAGCATATATCGTATGAATTGGGATTGGGTGAATGGTCACTTTATAATGAAATCTTTGAAGTACCAGAGCTCATTATAGCAAGATTTGACTGTAATCCGGAATAGGGAGTTAATACGTAAAGAGGAATGTAATTGGAAATACCCTCGTCATACATAAAATAAATCAATTGCAAATCAATAGTAACCAATGAGGATCCTTGTTTCATAAACTTCTTGAATAAAAGCCTCTGTGAACCAATCAGAATGGTTGTTTCAAATATGCAATCCATCCTAACGCTTCATGTTACATGGCAATGGAACCCTGTGATAAAATTTAGTCCGAGCCCTGCATAAGGATCATTCGCTATATCTATTATCAACCTCCAAGAAATGAGTTAATAATTACCATTATATTTTGAGTAGTTTGGTTTTAATTCTATGACTTTGTATATTTGGATTTATGTTATATTGAAGAAATATGCATGCTAATGTAACATGCTTTTTTCTAGAACACATCCAGATTTAAACCATGATTTAAACCCTAGTTATATGTATACATCTTTAAAAAATTCAACCAGAGCGACTAGATATCATCATAGGAATGGCTCGATAGAGATCTCGAGCGCCGCGCAGGGATTGGGTAGTTCAAACTTGCTGACGACGTTTGGATGAAGTACACCTAAGTATCCTATGGACTGCCCCCTGACAATGACCTCTGCACACCGACCAGAGAAGTAGGTTGGGTCTAAGGAACAAAAAAGAATATGAGATAAAATATCATAAATTAATCAAGGAACTAGGCTCTACTAGCATTTGTACCAACTTCTATATAGTTTCTGTCGACAATTTCACCTTAAAAGAAATTTCTTTATGAGAAAGAACAATCCAAATTAATTAAATAATTAGGCTCTACTAGCATTTGTAGAAACTTCTATATTTTGTTGACAAATTCACCTTAAAACATCATCCATGTCTTACATCAAAGAAAATTAATTCCTGTTCAATCGTTATATTGGTTTTGCTTCATATTAATGAATTCATTTTTTTTTTGGAGCAGGGGGGGGGGGGAAGGGGGGCATTGCATGATGAATCATAATCTGTCATCAATATAATGTACAGCCCACTGCTGTTATTACAAGATCAAGGGACCATGCCAAATACTTCATTTTCTTGAAAACGTATTGGGTACAGACAAATGTACTGTGAACATGTTTGAAATTAGGAGTAGGAAAAATGCCTCGTTACAGTCTGTGTCAAATAAAATGGTACAGTTGGAAAACATTTTTTTTAAGTATGAAAATTAATCACATTCTAAAAACGTTTGATATTTCCATAAAGTTGGGAAATCAGGCTTTCTTCTTCAATTTTTTTTTCTTCATCCCATTTGGTGCGGTAGATCTTGAGATATGACCAGTTTTCTACAATCAATAAAAACTGTACTTTGCGCATGCTTCTGTATTGGTTTCACACGTAATAGCCATGAATCCAGCGCACTGAGACAATAGATGTGTGTAATTTCGATTAGCTCATCGCCGCACAAAATTTAGCATAACTTTTGTTTTACAAAAGCAGATTATACAAAACAAAGTGCATCAGCGAGAAGAATCTTTTGGCTTTCAGTTGGTACCACATTCACACATCATTTGAGAAGATATCATACCTAAATAATTTTTTTCCGACTGTACCATTTTTTTGACACAGACTGTATAAAGAGTTTCATTGTATCTGTGCTTGTTGACTGTATTTATTATCAATTCTATTTAACAAAATTAGATGCTTCATGAATAAAAATGATCTCTGCTGTTACAAGATCATTTACTGGGAATCTTCATTAATTGAAATCTGGTGTAACAGTTGGGTTTAAACTTACTCTCGGCTGCTTTGAGGTGATAACCATTTTCTTTTGAGAAGGGAACCTGTAAGAGTTGCATCGTCCGATCTAACAAACCATGAATAACCTAAAGATAGAGAAAAGAATGAACCATTGAACTCCAATAATGCTCTTTACATAGTGCATACCCAGTGACAAGTAAATAATCAAAATGCTTGATATGTGTACACTACATCACAGTGACAAAATGCATTTCAAGGTCAATAAAAACCGAGGTGGAAGAATTTCCGAAGTACAAAATGTAACAAAAATTGTAAAATTGTAAAAAGTGTCAATTTTGTTGACATCCTAAAACCCAGACGCTAAACCTTAGGATAAGCATCAAGTAACTTTTAGGGTTAGGACTATCAAAGAAAAAAAGAAGAAAAAAGATTGACTTCTGCACTTCTTCCCCTGCAGTATTAAATTATAAGCAGTTTTACTCAGTATGCAAACAAAACTTATCAAGTAAAGCATGTTGGGGCCTATATTAATAAAACCTTCCTTACGCTAGTTGCCAACTAATTACATAAGGAACGGTATACAGTTAGGTGATAGCAAGGCCTATGAAGGTTTTATGAATATGGGCCCAGGACAACTCCCCCTCCTTAATTATTGTTAGACAGAGTGTTGGGAGAAATATTTCTGATGAAAATTGTTGTCCAGGAGAAGGGGTACATGTAGTTGTCCTGGAACAAGTTAAATCTCCTACTTCCACTACAAGCAAACTCACCTCAAAGCCAGGTGATTTATTGTAGTGGACTGCACAGAAGTGTCTTCGATTCTCGGCTCCTACGTCTTTCTCAGGATTCTGAAGAACTATGTCAGAGATTTCGAAAACCTTGAGGGGGAGAGGCATCTTCCGGTTGTAGGCTATGGTTTTCAAGATTCCAGGAAGAAGGGTGGTTCTTGCAACCTTTGGAAACAGAATTACAACCATAAGGGAGGAATGATATGAAATGAATGGAATGCAACTGAAACAATCGCCATATCCTACTTGCAACCCTTTGTTGACAAATTAGATTAAGGTGTACTCTTTAGTTATCATCGCGATAAAATCCACAATCACCATCATCATCATCATCATCATCATCATCATCATCATCATCATCACTGGCTTCATCTTCATCATCATCATTTTAATCATCATCAGCATCAATATCCCTTCCATCGTAATCACTGTGACAACCCTTATCATCATCATCATCATCATCATCATCACCACCACCACCACCACTACCACAACCACCACCACCATCTATCACTACTACCACCACCACCACAATCATCATCATCACCACCACCACCACCACCACCACCACAACCAACACTACCACCAATACCACCACCAACACCATTATCATCATCATTACCATCATCATCATCATCATCACCATCATCAACACCAACCACAACCACCACAACTTTCATCATCATCATTATAATCATCATTATCACCAACACCACAATATCCACCACCAACCCATTTGCAGCACCTACCTGGAACTCTGCTGTCTTGGGGTTTGAGATGTGGACTGCCTTAGTCTTGGCAAGATCAACCTGCAGTTTGTCTGAGATATCATCCCTTGAGCACTGTATTAAGAATGACAAATGGATTAATAATGATAACAGAGTTCATTGAATATTAACTGGATTTTGCTATAACAAAATAAAAGTGTTAGATACAAGTTATAATGCTTTGAATCTCCGGCCATCAAAAATACATAAATACATGAAATTAAAGGTCAACTATAAATGTTGTGGAAGAAAAAAAAAAAAAAAAAATCAAATTTTATTGACACTTGTTTTACTTGTCCTTATATTGTTTCAATGACATATTAATATATGGGCAAAAGATATAATCATGTTTTGTGGATGTCTTGCCACGATACTGTTATAGTTAGCATAACCATGTGGACATGAGGCCAGTATTGCTTCATTCTCATCCCAGAACTCGGGGCATGCCAAACCCCTGCTGTTAGGTATAATAAACTCTGTGCATTCTGTGTGTATCAATGCCATATGATTTGCAAATTACCAGTGTTAATTTGATCCTACTGTGAGATCATGCCCCGGAGATAAATCTATTTCCACTGTTTTGTTGCTAAATTCAGGGTTAATTCAAGTATTCATTCATTGTGCTATGGAAGTAAAACACAACACTGTTCTCTATTCTCTTAAAATTTTAGATGAGCTTTAGGGTTGTATCTCACTTCGAAGAAACAAAATTGAGACAGATTTGCCAGCATGGCATTGCACTAAATCTGTCTCCTCTGTCTCCGCAATGGATTCTTTTGTGCCACAGGAGACAGAGTTAGTACTATGCCATGCTGGCTAATCCGTCTTTTGTGCCACGTAACCTTTTGTACGTGGCACAAAAGATTTCGTCGCGGAAAAAGAGGAGAGAGCAGGGCTTGCGCTTAACTTTTTTTCGCGATGGCCAGCAGGGCCACTTGGGCATGAGATCTGGGTGGCCAAATGGATTTTCAGGTGGCCAAATTTTCACGATTTCATTTTTTGCACTTTGCCAATTGGCATTGCACAATAATGGACATGGATATACATTATTAACATATATGTATTTACCTTTAAAACTGTATAAGCCGCACCCCCAAATTTGAATCCCTGCCCCCCCCCCCAAAAAAAAAAAACAAACAAACAAACAAACCAAACAAACAAACAAACAAACAAACGAACAAAAAACAAACAAACAAACAAACCAAAAACAAAAAACCCCAAAACAATTTGATTTAAGAAATAATTAAAAAATTCATTGAGAAATTAATGAAATTATTTCATTCTTAATAATTAATCTTGTTTTTACATGAGAAACGACAAAACAACTATCGCTGAAGTTAAGATTTAAAGGAAAATATATTGGGACTTTGTAATATTTGTTAAACTACAAATGGTCTGCATGTAGCATAGACTCTTCTTGTGCAATACAGACACAGCACACCACGCACACCAATCATCATCAATCAATCATTCAGCCATTCAAAACTGTTCTTATCAGAAGTTTTTTGGTGATTTAGGACCTGTCTAAAACTGGTTTCTCAAAAAGGTTATCTAGTGGTAAGAGTTCTTGTGTGTGAGTGTCATATTTGATGCTGCATGACACACTCAACCTGGTGGTTTGTCCAAATATTTGGGTGGCCTGCCGGGCCAGCAGGTCAAAGGTTTCAGGTGGCCAAACAGCTGTTTCAGGTGGCTATTGGCACCGGGCCACCGTTATATTCGAGCCCTGAGACAGATCTACTACAATGCCATGCTGGCAAATCTGTCTCCATTTTGTTTCCGCGAAGTGAGATACCACCCTTAGTGAGATCTGGTAATTTACAGGGGGATTTGAGCTGATGTGTCAAATGAGGTAAGAATAGTGTCAAGAGGATTCTGAACTTGCCTATTATTGGAGCAGATGTCAAAGAGTCGTTTGCATTTGGACCGTAAGTCATTGAATACTCAATTTTTCACACTATTTCTATCTAGGCTCTGCATCGTCTAATAGTCTTTACGAATATACCATTTGGTCTTTATTTATCAAATCAACCTAATTTGAACCTAGTTTTAGGACCAAGAAAATGATACCCACTTCAGATTGAACCTCTGCCTGTCGCAGGGTGCATTTTGTTTTTTTATTCACAGTAAATTGTAACAGGAAGCTGGAAGATTTAACTTGTAGGGCCAGGCGTCAGAGTTCAGAGGTCATATTACTCACCAATGCAAAGCTAAGAACTTCAGTGAACCCAGCCGCACAGATATCCAACCTCAACAGATCAGTCAGTTTATTGATGGGGAATTGCTCAGCGATGGTGTTGGTTTTGGGTATTGTTTTGGTGATGTTATTGTATCCGTGAGCGATAGCGACGTCCTCGATGATGTCACAGGCATGGATGACATGTGCAAGGTCATTACCAAGTCAAGGAAGAATAAAAAAAGATGCATAAGTAATGTAAACAAGATGAATCCTCAACCACGCGCGGTCGAAATATATGCCTTCACCATTGCCAATTCAGAAATATATGGCAACTTCATCTATTCATTTTCCTTTATACAAAGACATCTTTGACCTTGACATTTGACATTGTGACCCCAAAACTTATTACATCATAGTCCCTCCTAAATTTTTAACCTACACACTCCAATTTCCAAAATCTAAGATCGTCTTCATTTGGTGATAACTAAGTCAATACATGGAATTTCACAATTTGACTTCTGTGACCCTTGACCTTTGACCTACATATTACAAAATCCAATCAGATAATCTTTATATGCTGATACATACTACTCTTAGTTTGAAGCTCATTTCTCAAATGGTTCTTGAGATATTGTGATAAGGAACTCAATACATGGAATTTCACAATTTGACCTCTGTGACACTTGACCTTTAACCTACATAATCCAAAGTCTACTCAGATCGTCTTCCTAAGGCGATACATACTACTTTTAAGTTTGAAGCTCATATCTCAACTGGTTCTCAAGACATCGCGATAATGAACTCAATACACAGAATTTCACAGTTTGACCTCTATGACCCTTGACCTTTGACCTACATACTCCAAAATCTAATCAGATCATCTTCCTATGGTCATACATACTATTCCCAAATTTGAAGTTGATATCTCAAGTGGCTCTTGAGATATCGTGATAATGAGCAAATGGGACGGAAGTATGGACAACCCGAAAACATGAAGTTCGGTGGCGGAGGAATAAAAAAAGAAGAAAAGAAATGGCCTAAATTTGTTACATATGATAATAACAACATTGGTATTTAAGAACTGCTAATCACGATAGTACTTTAGTGCTGTACATTATACTTGTAATACACTGTACTGTACAAACATGTAGCAATAATACATGAGAACATACTATTATGATACATACAGCAATCAAACTTTGAGAATACAATCACTTAAGCATTAATTTTTTATTTAAACAGATAACTTTTCAAGCATTTTTTAAAGTTGGAGTATTTACAAAGGATATCAGATCTTGTTGGAGGTATTTCCACAGAAAGTGTCTTTCCTCCATCTGTTACTTTACTAGTCAGGCACATCTTGGTTAGGAGGTTCGCTATCCTATCAGCTGACTCGCTGTCAAGAAAAAGAATCAATAGAAATGCATCTTTTATCAAAATATGTTATTTTTATTTGAGGCAATTTGTCATAGACAAAAAATGAAAATATAAACCAAACAAAACAAGCAATGATTTTACTTAGCATTTGAATAAAGAGCAAGTCAAATTACTCAAAACGTTGATTCTCATTCTTGAATCATCTACCTCAGCCATTATGAATGCCAACTATGAAAAGGTGTCCCACAAGGCGCAGTGCTTGCCCCTATACTTTTCAACAACTACATTTCCAATATACCAAGTGTCCACATTGCACACATCACTAATACCAATGATGTATCCTTTCTCTACTGAATTTCCAAAACCTCAAGTTTATTCTCTCAGCTGCTTTTCTTTTTTTTATAATAAATTTTTAAAACCAATTTCTGGATTATCTTTTTTAAAGCTGTAAAATTTTGGAGGTTCAACTCCAAGTTAAAAACATTGGGTCTTAGATACCTGTTCCTATTAATGATGGGGGGCAGGCACGGATCCATCATTAATAGGATGATTATTAATGATGAGCCGAACAAGTTTCTATTTTTGTTATAAAAATTTCATTACCTGATTCCTATTCTTTTGTTGATGAGTTCTACGGGAACGTTTTCTGTCCTGTATTTCAGCTCAGGATAAAGGTCCTTGGTTCCATCAGGTTTGATCACCTCAACCGATTCCATTCTGAAGAAAGAGAAATTACATTTTGGAACGATTCATTAAACTATTTTTATACTAGGGACATATAATTATCCATCATCACCATCGCCCTCCTCCTCCTCTTCCTCCTCATCCCCAGAGCCCACCTAACTACCATCCCACTTGACTTAGGAATACAGTCTTGAATCATTTTGACAAAATTTATAGTACTAGAATTATCATAATGATAAGCATTATGCCTAAAATCTTAGTTATTGTCATTACCATCATTCTCATGACGATGATGAGCAACATCATTATCACCATCTCCATCATCACCATAACCATCACCTTCCTTATCGCAATCACCATCATTATCACGTTAAGCATTATAATTATGGTTTATCCCCTTCATCAGTACCATCATCACACAAGTCATCATAAGTCACCATTGTCCTTAATATCATATCATCCTACTAATCACCAATAAAATCACCATCCCAATCATCATCATCATCATCTTCATCTTGGACACCATCATCATCACTATCATCCTCTTTATCATTATGACTATAATCATCATGACAAGCATAATATTTATCATCATCATCATCATCATCATCAACCACCATCATCCCTTCATGCCAGTATACTTACACAAATGGTTCCTTGCAGTATTGGCTGAACATACCGACCAGTATATCCAGTGTAACCTTTATCTTATTATGGTCCGTGCCAGTGATTTCAATGAAGACATTTTTGGTGTTGAGTGTGATCTTGGAATGGTCACCTGGGAGGTAAAAAGATATAACAGCAAAACAAATGAATGAGACCACACAAAATGGCATATAAATGAATAAACATCTAAATAAATATATAAGTAGTAAGAAAACACAATTCTTTTCTTAGTACTGTGTTTTTTGTAATGAATTCAATTTGTATATTTGTATTTCTTCTTACATTGTATGTAGTTTTTTTTTAATACTGATTGTTGAAAACATATGAAATGAAGAAAAAAAATTAAATGAAAATTCATTCTGTCGATGCTTTTTACTCAACGATTATTAATTTACAATATAAATTTTTGAAGTGTCACGCTCCTTTATCAAGTGACAACAGTTATATGATGTGAACAATAACAAAATTATCAAACATTCTATTGCAACTTATTGAAGCTTGATAATTTTGTCATTGTTCTTAACATATCAAAGATGTCCTGTAAGGTGTTTCACTGTTGAAAATGACCGAGTCCTTTGTAGAGTTACGAATGACTGGAATATGTTCTCGGGTGCTTCATCATTCACATTCGCAATCATTAAAGGGAAGCTCTGGACCCAAAATAAGTTGCTTTTATAAAAAGCAGAAAAATTAGAAAAACAGAATTAAAAAAGTTTGAAGAAAATCAGACTAATAATAAGAAAGTTATGAATATCTTTAAGATGCACAAAAAATTGATCGCTGTACCAAATTGGCAACACTGTCACAAAGCTGTGATGTCACAGGGGCACAACTTTCCATGCATTTTTATATGGTTATATGATAAATTTTTACTTTATTTGTTAAGAAACTGATTTCCTCATAACTTTGGCCAAGATATATTGATGGCAATATGCTATTGCATCCTATACATATATTGTAAAATCAGCATCCCATCTCGAAATACAAAAAACAAAGATTTTAAGTGGTTTTCCGTATAGAAAAAAGTAATTCATGAATGTTGAATTTCATGAAAAATATCACTTTTCTTTTGAAATGTCATTATGATTCTCATTTTATCAAAATACATAGATGCAATAACATATTGCCATCAATATATCTTGGCAAAAGTTATGAGGAAAACAGTTTCTTAACAAATAAAGTGAAAATTTATCCTAAAACCATATAGAAAATGCATAGAAAGTTGTGCCCCAGTGACATCACAGTTGTTGCCAAATTGGTAGAGCGATCAATTTTTTTTGTGCATCATAAAGATATTCATAACTTTCTTATTATTAGTTAGACTTTCTTCAAACTTGTTTTTATATGTTTTTCTAATTTTCTGCTTCTTATAAGAGCAACTAATTTCTGGTCCAGAGCTTCCCTTTAAGCACAAGAACTGATCACCAGTCATACATAAAGTTGTCCTCAGCTCGAGAATGACTTGGAGAAACACCAGCCAAAGGTAGTTGTCTGGATACAGCCATTACATACCATTGACGGGAAGGCATGGAGAGGATCAACCCATTGCTATTTCTGATGATAGAGTATACTGGCTTGTTTGGGAGGTCATATTTGAGATGACTGTCTAAAGAGTAGATGGGCATGGGTGAATGGTCCAAGTAATAATAGTGGTTGTTCTAAAGGGTATTGTCTGACGGGATGGTTTTCATGGTGGTAATTGTCCTAGTGGTAGTTGTCCGAGGGTAGTTGTCCGAAGGCAGTTATATAAAGCAAGCTGGATGTACATGCTATCTTTCCTCAGCTTCACTTCAGAAAGATAGCTATCCAGCTTGCCTCTGAAGCGATAGTTTGCCCATCACTTTCATGAACGGTGATTATTTGCTCAATGACTGATTACATACCATTGATAATTGGTGGCATGGAGAGGACCACCCCATTGCTATCCCTGATGACAGGATATACCGGCTTGTCTCGGATGATTGGGAGGTATTGTTTGAGATGGCTATCTGTAGAATACATCGCCATCTGCTCAGGAGCGGTGTAAGACTTGGTCTGATCACAAAAAGTTTAAAGTACATTTGAAAGTTTTAAAGTTATAAGTTAAAAAAAAAAGAAAAAAAGAAAAAAAAAAAAGAAAAAAGAGTTTACCATGTGACACTGGTTATGACATTCAATTGTGGAAAAACTGTCGACATGATTGGGAAAGGTTTACTACAATGCTTGTAAGAATCGTTGTATGTTGTAGGATTTCACAAGTGCCAAATTAATAAGAATCTACCTCAATTCTGCAGAGAGTCGCATGCACTGTACATGCAGAAATGTCTTGGTAACTGATGCTACATATTTTGTTGGTAACGTCAGTAACCGATACACTTTTGCTTGTCTTTAAACATGAAATGCAGTTTGTGTGGAAGTATTTTTGGCACAATTCCTTCTCTATCATATTATTTAGCTGTATAAATTAAAAAGACTGATGCATTTTTTTAAAATGTAGCTACAATACAAATAAACTAGAAAATTATGTGTTTTTGTAGCGTCAGTTAAAGGAGGAGTCCGGGCGGAAATGAAAAAGCTCTGTAAAATTAAGTAAAATTCATCAAGCACAACACAGAAAATTTCATAAAAATCGGATGAAAAATAACAAAGTTATGCATATTTTAGGTATTGACTTTTTTGGAAAAACAGTTCTTGGCAATTGTCTCATTGTCTCATTTGAATATTTGAATATTCAAATGAGCAAAACTGATGATGTCACAGTCCCCTACTTCTTGTGTATTTTATATATATGAATCCTAATTATCTCATTTTTTCATATATTGCGTATACAGAAATATCTGTCCCCTCATACTGAAATAAGTATTAGCACTTGTGACCTTGAACATTCCACAAGGATTAATCCCTCTTTTTATGTCCTTGGGCAGAAAATCTTGAATAATTGGTATT
Organism: Paracentrotus lividus; assembly: GCA_940671915.1. NCBI lineage: Eukaryota > Metazoa > Echinodermata > Echinoidea > Camarodonta > Echinidae > Paracentrotus > Paracentrotus lividus. The sequence goes on along the minus strand of CALNVZ010003431.1, from coordinate 15,192,994 downwards.
TCATACAATAAATATAAAGAAAGTAGGGGACTGAGACATCATCAGTTTCCAATTTTGAGAACTGTTTCCTAAAAAATTCAAAACCTAAGAAAATTCATAACTTTGCTATTTCTTATCCGATTTTGATGAAATTTTCGGTGTTCTGCTTTTTTTATTTTACTTTATTTTTCTAATAATGCAAACTCCAGCCCGGATGAGTCCTTTAACTTGCAATAGCCCATATGCTTACCTGGTTGAGAGGGGTAAAGTTGATTTGTTCAGGAGTTTCAGCATCAAAGTAGAATGGCCCCTGGATTGTATCTAGGTCATGTGTTCCCATGGAAACCAAGGTTCTCTTCCTGGGGTAGAAAACAATTTGATAGAAATTATCGATATTGTATATTTTCTTTCGGGGGAATACATGCCACACTCCACATTCTACCTACAGTTGGGGCCAGAAGTTTACATACAAAATGGAAATTCAATGAAAATCTAACACCTGCCAAACATAAGAATTGACTGCATCTTAAAACATATTTATGTTATCATGACAAATTTGGTATCAAACAAATTATTATCCTGCTCTTTCATCACACTGGCATATTTAATGTTTACTGTCAATGTGCTATAATTTTTAAATGTTTCTAAATTGTGAAATATTGCAATTCAGCCATTGGCTCAAACAATATTTATCAATAAACCTTGGATTTAATAATCTACAGATTGCATTTGTTGCAGGAGCTCAAGCCAGTGCAAGAGACATAAAACTACTCCAAGATAACTAACCCCGCCAAAAATCTATGCCCTAACTACATACCTAACCCCTCCAAATAAAAAAAAAAAAAAAATAGGTTAGGGTTAGGTATGTAGTTAGGGCATAGATTTTGGCGGGTTAGTTATCTTGGAGTAGTTTTATGTCTTCTTGCACTGGCTTGAGCTCCTGCAACAAATGCAATCTGTAATTATAAATCCAAGGTTTATGTATAAATATTGTTTGAGCCAATGGCTGAATTGCAATATTTCACAATTTAGAAACATTTAAAAATTAATAGCACATTGACAGTAAACATTAAATATGCCAGTGTGATGAAAGAGCAGATAATAATTTGTTTGATACTCACAAATTTGTCATGATACATTAAATATGTTTAAGATGCAGTCAATTCTTATGTTTGGCAGGTGTTAGATTTTCATTGAATTTCCATTTGTATGTAACTTCTGGCCCCAACTGTAGTGTAGAATGTGGAGGTGTGGCATGTATTCCCCCGAAAGAAATATACAATATCGATAATTTCTATCAAATTGTTTTCTACCCCAGGAAGAGAACCTTGGTTTCCATGGGAACACATGACTAGATACAATCCAGGGGCCATTCTACTTTGATGCTGAACTCCTGAACAAATCAACTTTACCCCTCTCAACCAGGTAAGCATATGGGCTATGCAAGTTAAAGGACTCATCCGGGCTGGATTTGCATTATTAGAAAAATAAAGTAAAATAAAAAAGCAGAACACCGAAAATTTCATCAAAAATCGGTAAGAAATAGCAAAGTTATGAATTTTCTTAGGTTTTGAATTTTTTAGGAAAGTTCTTCAATTGGCAAACTGATGATGTCTCAGTCCCCCTACTTTCTTTATATTTATTGTATGAAATACCAATTATCAAGATTTTCTGCCCAAGGACATAAAAAGAGGGATTAATCCTTGTGGAATGTTCAAGGTCACAAGTGCTAATACTTATTTCAGTATGAGGGGGACAGATTTTCTGTATACGCAATATATGAAAAAATGAGATAATTAGGATTTCATATAATAAAATACACAAGAAGTAGGGGACTGTGACATCATCAGTTTTGCTCATTTGAATATTCAAATATTCAAATGAGGACAATGAGACAATTGCCAAGAACTGTTTTTCCAAAAAAGTCAATACCTAAAATATGCATAACTTTGTTATTTTTCATCCGATTTTTATGAAATTTTGCTGTGTTGTGCTTGATGAATTTTACTTAATTTTACAGAGCTTTTCATTTCCGCCCGGACTCCTCCTTTAACTGACGCTAACAAAAACACATAATTTTCTAGTTTATTTGTATTGTAGCTACATTTAAAAAAATGCATCAGTCTTTTTATAATTTATACAGCTAAATAATATGATAGAGAAGGAATTGTGCCAAAAATACTTCCACACAAACTGCATTTCATGTTTAAAGACAAGCAAAAGTGTTCGGTTACTGACGTTACCACAAAATATGTAGCATCAGTTACCAAGACATTTCTGCATGTACAGTGCATGCGCACTCTCTGCAGAATTGAGTAGATTCTTATTAATTTGGCACTTGTGAAATCCTACAACATACAACGATTCTTACAAGCATTGTAGTTAAACCTTTCCCAATCATGTCGACAGTTTTTCCACAATTGAATGTCATAACCAGTGTCACATGGAAACTCCTTTTTCTTTTTTTTTTTCTTTTTTTCTTTTTTTTAACTTATAACTTTAAAACTTTCAAATGTACTTTAAACTTTGTGTGATCAGACCAAGTCTTACACCGCTCCTGAGCAGATGGCGATGTATTCTACAGATAGCCATCTCAAACAATACCTCCCAATCATCCGAGACAAGCCGGTATATCCTGTCATCAGGGATAAGCAATGGGGGTGTCCTCTCCATGCCACCAATTATCAATGGTATGTAATCAGTCATTGAGCAAAATAATCACCGTTCATGAAAGTGATGGGCAAACTATCGCTTCAAGAGCAAAGCTGATAGCTATCTTTCTG
>CALNVZ010003431.1:15145140-15187787 GCA_940671915.1 Paracentrotus lividus | reverse complement strand
ATAGTTCCGAGATAACATCAATCGTGATTTATCTACTCTAAAATGTCTCCTTACCACTCTCATCCAACTCCAGGCCAACTCAAAAGCACAGCTCATCAACTCTCATCAGCTGCAAATTCCAAAGAATAAAGCAAATTTGTTATATTGGACTTTAGAAGCTTAGACTAGTTCAGAATGAATCATTACGAATGATTTAACACAACTTGAATAACATTCACTTGCAGATTCTACTCTATAGTCTAGATCTATCTTACTGTCAGGAAAGAAATATATACAGAGCGAAATGACATAATGTAGATTACTAGGCAGGCATTTTGGAATTGACCGGGTTTACGGAAATAGACAAGAAGGGAATGTAATTGTTACGTCACAGGAGCTTGAGCATGCGGGAAGAAGGAGGGCGAAGCATGATTTGACTTCGTTTAATTTTATAATTTACTCCTGTTTCAAAGACTTATTTTGGTGAAGACTTATAATTATTTCATCAATTAATTGTTACCGATGTTCTGCGATATCTAGTCTTATTTAGTAACTCTACAATGCTAACGTTAGTGCGAGTCGTAATTTCTACAGCGGGGAATTCAACTATGGATCGAGAGAGATCAACTTAAGACGGCGGAGGCTTCAACGAGACACGGGGAAGAACGAACTGGAGGGATCAACGCAGCAGCTTTCAACCCGGAGCCGTGGCGGTGGACATCAACAGCGGGACTAGACAGTGGACATCTAGATTGCAAGAAACTTTTAATGATTAAGATGAGTCAATATTGTATATTTTCGTTCAATTGTTCATTGAATTTTATGTTGAGATGAGGACAAGCATTTAATAAAATCTCAATCATTATTTCATTTCAGATCAAAGGTTCAATGTTTCATTGAAGTGAAACCAAGTTTAATAACAGTAAGCAGCGGTCAAGAAAAAATAATATCACACCCGTGACATCTAACTCTACACACGGCGGCAAATTCCTGTGTACAGATGGAAGCCAAAATAGGCAGAATTCCTATGGAGTTTTAATAGACAGGGTCAAAATCTAATGCAAAGTTTTAAGAATTAGTGGTGTCTGAATTGAAAAAACTGACTGTATCCCAGTTGATTGATTTGAGTGAAAGCTTCCGGACAGCCAAGTTTCAGCATTCTCCTAAAATTGAACACTTGTTTTCCATCACTTACACTTATGCATGGTCAATTCATAATGACCTTGGCCTGGGAAGTACCTTATTGCAGCAGTTTTTCTTCCAATGGAAAGTCAATGCAGAGAAGTGTCTTGAGCAGCTTATGCAAGTCAAGGTGGCATATTCCAAAAAAGGGTTTGAAAAATTCTACTACAACAAAATTAAAAATATCATATGAAGAATTAATATTGCAGTGAGGACTATAGATATCTTTAATTTATTTTGAGGTAGGTTTAAAGCTGGTTTCGGTATTATTATATAGAAGTTTCCTCAGAACCAGAGGGCGACAGACAGCATTTTTCAACTTAAACTAAGGCCAAAAAGAAAATATGTTGGTTGTCCTCACCGAACCGAACCTCTGAAAACGGCCGACCCGACCAACCTCTTTTTTTTTTTTTTTTTTTTTCACCAACCCGAAAATACACAGCTCATAATTAATTTGTATATATTTTTCATAAAACAGTATTATAACATGGTTATTTTTCCATGCAGTCCCATTTACATAACTCATAAACGTAAAAGTGATCTCAAAAATGGAGTCATTCGTTTCTTTGTTTTTCTTTGTTTTCAATGGGAGGAAAAAAAAACAAAACAAAACAAAAAAAACGACCGACCGACCCGATTTTTTGAAAAAAAGGCATTCATTGGGACAACCAAACATTTTTTTTTTTTTTTGGTGTCTGATTGAAAAACTGACTGTTCCCAGTTTGATTATTTGAGTGAAATCTTCCGACAGCCAAGTGTTCAGCCATTCTCCCTAAATTGAAACTTAGTTTTTCATCACTAACACTATGCATGGTCAATTCAAATTGGACCTTGCACTGGGAAGTACCTTATGCAGCTAGTTTTTTTTCCAATAACAGTCAATGCAGAGAAGTGTCTTGAGCAGCTTAATGCCAAGTCAAGGTGGCATATCCAAAAAAGGGTTGAAAAAATTCTACTTAAAGCAAAATTAAAAATATCTAAGGAAAGAATTAATATTTGCCGCAAAATGGGAGAACCCTTTATAAGAATTTTTCAATTTATTTTGAGGTAGGTTTAAAAGCTGGTTCTTCGCTAATTTTATGAGAAGTTTCCTCAGACAACCAAGAGGGGCGACAGACAGCCATTTTTCATAGTATAAGTGCTTAATGTTGGTTTGCGCTGTATGTGGGTTTCTCATAGGCAATTTGCCGGAGTACTCTATTTCATAATTATTTGATTCCTATGCTATAAGTGTAAGTTGTATTTCTTCAAAGCTTTAATAGATCTTCTATTTCATCATCTTTTGCCTTCAGCATACAAGTCACATCTGCTGAAGTTTTCATTTTTTTAACTTTATCAATCACAAATTATCTCTTGTTTCTCTAACTGTTAAGCTCCTTGAACTTGAATTAACTGTTAATTATAATAGATCTAATTTTATAGCAATTTGCAATTGAATCATGTCACGGAAATGAGAAACTTTTAGAAGTTTCAAAATAAAATTAATATATTATTCATAATTCCCCGGAATTTTCATCTTTCCTTCTTCCTCTCTATTTGGATTGGTTCCTTTTCAACATCTTCAGCCCACGGCTCAGTCACGCATCTCGATTCTCATCACTTCTGAGTCTATGATTTAACAAAAAACGTAAAGTAAGCACATGGGGCAACATTCAAAGAAGCAGTTCGTTGATCGGCGACACATGCAATGTTTTTCTCATTATCATACTTACTATAAGTTTTCCTAAAACCTGCAAACAGGAGATCCTTTGCCACCCGACGTAGGCATGATTGTTTTTTTGAATTTATCCCAATATATCACGAAAATGTACTTTGATGCTCTGCCACACTCTTCAGAATTGAACGTAGGCCAGCCCCTTATGATGAAAAAAAATATTTTCGATAATAATTTGATAGGTAGTCTACTGGGTATTCCTAAAGAAAGGTTAATCATGCTAAGAAAAGATAATCTAGATTTGTTTAAATTATCATTATTATCAAGGTAAGTGCATCTATATTTTATTATTGGTTTTCAATTTGTACATTTGCATACAATTTCACTATAGAAAATGAAAAAATGCACATTTTACAATATTGATGGCCAACAGAGATGAGTCCGTGAAAATCGAAAAATTTTCAAAAGATGTTTGCATTGGGGATAAATAAATTATAAATAAGAAATCTGGTGACAAATTGAAGAAATATAATTTTGGTCATAGACCGTTATCAAAAAAATGCACAAAGTGACAACGCCGCAAATAGCAACCATGGATACATACTTTTTGAGCGTTGCAAATTTTGTGTTGATACTACTCAATAAAATCCATTTCTGATGAGGTCTATGACCGAAAATTATTTCTTCAATTTGTCACGGATTTCATTATTACAATTTGTTTATTACTGACTCTGATTCTGATGCAGAACTTTTATTGATTCTTCAATTATATATTATTACTATATATATTATATATATATATATATATGATGATATCTATTATATATTTCAAAATATACTTTATATTATGTGTTGTAAATTGGAAAGAGATAAAAGAACAAAAAGATAGAAAAAAAATGCTGAAGTTAATTTCTCTATCTGTAAGTCATTGGCAACAATAGCAAAAGCTGATTGTCGATAACCATACACCGAAAGAAGAATAAGAAGAAGAAGCTTTGTGTATGAAAAATAGTTGCATTAATTTCAAACTCCACCATTGAATCTCACGCATACACATGAGAACAGGGCAAGTAACAATCTCGGCAAGATACCCCACGCCACATGCATCACCATTGTGAGAGGCAAATAGCATTTCATTACAAAGTGCACAAGCGCCATCTCTTGACGTTTGTTATCGGATGATTTGAAGAGGGGGGGGGCAATAAATACATTCTTTGTCAAGTCCTCCAGAAATATCAGCAAACAATTATAGAATTAGACCCAGTTGTCATTGAAATGCCTTTTTTTAATTTAAGCGCCTGGTGATAAGGCTAGGCAGGTTTGCGGAGAGAGCTTTTCAAGGTTAAATAATTTGTACATCAACCTGTCGGTTGATCTTGATTTTCTCTAATTGTGTCATTCAAAAGACGAGTATTATATTATTTCACCATTAGTTTATGAGGAATTTAATATAAAATGTTTAGGAGCATTTCTGTTTTTGGCCTATTATTCTTCCTAAGTCAAATTCTAGGATCATTTTCTCTTGTGACCGCCAGCGAATTCAAAGTCGCGCTTCGCCGTGTACTATGTAGACTGTATAGGCTAGTTCATTTGTCGGATACAAACTTGTTTATTCTTGGCGAACATAAACTAACCTTTATTTCTGCTTCATGGATTCGATTCCTACATGTTCTTTCATCAAAAGAGCATTTAATGCAAGAGATTGTTTGTGTGTGGATTCTAGGGCTTAAAACGAATGGATTAGAGTTAAAGTGCTTAAATGGAAAGGAACTTATTTTATTGCGTTGTGATGGGGATGTTTAAAGGGCTGGAAAGTAACAGACGATCAGTATTACGCGGAGGGATATTTAGAAGAATCTCGGGTGATTCGTCCGTGTCTTAGGCTTTGAAAAAGTTCTTTTGTATGTTATTTAGAATGTTTGGCAAATTACGCAAAGAGTTTCTGCGAATTTATGCCTTTAGGTTTGTTGATTGATTTTGACCTTAACAATATTCTAAAAGGGATTATTAATTATTAAGGGTAAACTAACTTTCGTGAGATTACTTCAAGTACAGACCAGACATTGAAAATTGCAAATTCTTCTTACCTTTATTATTCCAGTAACTTTGGAGTTTTACAATACAATTGATAAGACAACGTATACATTGCTGTCTTAATTATCATAAAAGCATTTCTGATAGCATCTTAGTTGGGTTTATGAAAAGACCCTTGAAAAGTGAAGTTTAAATGAATACTTGAAGAGAATGTTTTCGATTAGCAGAATAACTTCTTGCAAAATTATTTGTTCTTACAAGAAATTGAGACTTATGATATTTCTCTATCTTTTTGTTTACTTTATCAAGAAATCATACACGGTTGTCGAATGAATATACTACTGTATAATAAGGATACATGCTGATTGCTAATGAATAAATGAGACATCTCCTAATTACAACAACTGTGAGCCCTTGTTAACAGATTCTCCAACAGCTTCACACAACCAGTTGTAAACACTTCTACTCCAATACAATCATGGCTGATGTCAAGAGTTTTAAAACTTTCCAGAAGAAACTTGAAAAGGACAAACTGACAAGAACATTGTCAACTATCGACAGTTCTCCTTACAGGGGATGGTACCTTTACTGAAGCAGTACATCGATAAGGCAGAAGGAACAAGTTTTTCCCAGATTGAGGCAAAAACAATGGAACTAGCTGAGCTAAGTTGAGGAAGTAAGCCTTCGAAAGTGAGGAGGAATGGATGAGAACCTGTCGAGATGGACTTTGTCCAAAATGTTAGTCCGGGCCAAAACAAGGTCGTAGACCACCATCCGCAACCCACACTATGTTTCTAAATACCTCTGAATACACAAGATGATCATCAAGGAGGTTCTGTTCCAGTATGTGCAAGTTCTTCATCTGGCAACCCACTCCAATCCATGCATGCTCCAAAGATGGGCCAGGATCAAATTTCCTACTTTTAATGGCGAGATCAAAAGAGTATCAACACTTCAAGCAATGTTCGATCATTGCACCAAGGTCTGTCGGACACTCAGAATGCTTCTTCCAGTTGACAGAAGGATGGTTAACCACAAAGAGAGGAGCATTGGTTAAAAGCTGCGTCAATGTGCAGAGGCCTGGCAAGTGCTGGACGAGTGTTTCTGGTGACAGGGACAGAGTCGTAGACAGTTTGGCTCACAAGATTTGTCTAACCTTAAACCGTATGAGCACAAGGAAAAGAAAACACATCTACTATGGGTCAATTTGTCCAGACTTTGCAGAACTTCGAGTGTCAAGCAGAAACTATTGGTTTGTTCTGCGGAGCTTAACAGCAAAATTTATGTTGCGCCAAATTAATGCAGAAGTTGCCAGAAGTCATCGAATGGAGTACTACAAAGAATAGAGATGGTAAAGTTGGTGACCTCCCTCTGGACTGACTAAGTGGCTTTACCACAATATTTGCCTCCTAGAGAAGATCAAGTGCTCTTGCAGAGGTCGCAACCACACATCAAGAGTTGAAAAGAGTCCAGCGAGGTATTCTAATGCTGCCTTCATTTGTGATCACTCTAAGCAAGAGAAATGGTAAAGGAAGCAGTCTGGTTGTGCCCTAAGTGTAAATGTGCCGCGATGAGAACTCTAGCACCCCATTATCTGAAGACCTGCAATAAATTCAGATCCTTGCCGACTTTGATGAGAAGTACAGCATAATGGAAAAAGAACAGACATCTGGCACGTTGTAGGTTCACAATAAACTGTGTTCAGGGAAGCCCCTTAATGACCTCATGCCATGTTCAATTTCCCAGCACCTTGCAAACCCCCAGACCAATCGCGGCAGTGATCGTCTCATTCTCTGCTATTTGTCCGGTCATCTACGAAACAACGTTCAAGTCCCACCTGACAGAGATCCAAGATCGCTCTACCACCTATGCAGCAAGCGTGAAACATCACCAACAGAGATGCAGCGGTGTTGCATGAGCATCTTACCTACGGGTCTGGGTTACATACGTCATGGTAATACCAAACACTTGGTGCGGATACCTAACTTACTGTGGTAGCCAAGCGAACGCTCCTGAGAGAAGGGATCTTACTTACGACTATTAAGGATCTACCAAGACTATGAGTTAAACCTGGTCGGAGTAGAATGATTACCAAGAGAAACTCGCCTTTGTAGAATGTTGCATTGAGGGAATTCTTAATGGGAACTGGTCATGTCCTTTGACAGTCACAGAAATATGAAGAAACTCCTGCGGTTGATGCCCCGATTGTACAGCCTTGAACACGTACAATCTTACGATCATCTGAGAGATATTGATCTTCATGATGCCCCATCAGAGACAGTTGAACCTACTACTTGGAGTCGAGAATACCATTCTGATGGTTTGGAAGAATTACATTGTTGGTGACAAACCAGATGATTCAGTAGCGGTTCGATGTCCCCTTTTGGTTGGTTTCTCCAAGGAGGCAAGTCATCCAACTCAACACGCCTACTGAACTATGTCAATGTTGTAGCTATTGCTAGCACTGAAGAGTTCATAGGTTTGGAGACTGTGGGACGGAACCTAAGGATGCAGATGCGGGTTCTGATTCCTTAGACAAGATCTATAGAGGCTATGAACAGAGTGTGACCAGAACGTCAAGATGGCTCAACGGAAGATCACACTGCCATGGAAAAGTACCAAGAAGTTTGCCTGACAATTATGACTATTGCGTTCAAGCGATGTCAAGCGGCCTGGAAAATCATCAAGGATAGGACCCGCAGATTGAAGGTCTACTGTAAACAAATGGAGGAACCAATTGCACAGAGGTGTCTCCGTTTAGTTTCCGAAACGGAGATCCAATCTGAGAAGAAGATGGCTAAGATATGTGGTTTCTCCCACATTTTGCTGTGAAGAAGGACTAGTCACCACTCCAAGTTAGGTAGTCTACGACTCAAAGGCAAGGTTTCAAGTAACTCCCTCAACGAGATACCTTCAAAGGGACTACCTGAATTCAGAGCTATTCAACGTTTGCAACTACGCTTCAGGGAGAAACGAGATTGGAGTATTTGCAGATATTCGAAAGATGTTTCAAAGCAGTTAAGATCAGGAGCTGATGACGCGAGGTACATCTGCTTTGGTCTTCAGGGAGAAACCCTAGTCGCAAGCTATCAGAGTGTAGAACTTACTACTGTCCACCTTCGGTGACAAACCCTCCCGTCAGCAGCTATTGTGGGCACTCAGGCATTGTCATCTCAACAACATGCATCAAATATGACAGCGTTAGGAGAGTGGTAAGGATATCAATTCTACATGGATGAACTTGAATGAAATCCGTAGTCTAGTGTTTGAGGAAGCATTGGGCTCAAGTACAAGCTGAAGGAGGACGCTGAAAAGGAGGGAACTTTGATTACCAGGGAAGTGGCAGTCGACAGAAGGAAGTCTGTGGATGAAACAGCAACACAGACAACAAACCACAGTCTTAGGTTACCAGCGGAACGCAAGGACATGTTGAGTGTGAAGCCGGTCACTCTGATATAACCCAACACTGCGTCACCAAGTCGAAAGATTCTTGCTCAAATAACAGCATCGTTTATGACATATTTGGAATGTTGTCGGGAGTGTTTGGTCGCGTTCCGAAGATTCTCCTCCAAAAGGGCTATGGCGGTTAGAATTTGATTGGGAACATCGCCTATTGATCAAGGCAGTGATTGGCACTCTTTGATAAAGAAAGTCAACCAAGACCTCGAGGGGACGCAAATAACCTTTAAAATCGACAGGTGTCTAATCCCAGAGCCTTACAGGGGGAAAGAGACACTACCTTCAGTGAACAGATGCATGGTGCTAGTAACTTCGGAAGACGCTTATGGGGTTTGCTGTATGGTTTGAGGGTGGTCTCACATGATGAAGGCCAAGGAAGCACATCTCTCCTTTGTCTGTGGCCAGAATCGAGATAGTGACGCCCTTGAAGCAGACAATGTATGCCAAGGGAAGAAATTGCCAGGCATTAACTCCTTTTTGGTCAGACTGATGGTCACTGTCAAAGCAGCTCTACGTTCAACATAGACGGATTGGAAAGATTGTGGACAGACAGCATGACAAGCAATTAGTTGGCTAAAAGGACAGTCGAAATCCTAACCGATCCTATGTTGGCACTAATCGAGTTGGGCGAGATTACTTTCAGAGTTGACCACCTACGGGATAATGCTTAGTTACCCTCAGATCAGAATGCTGGGACCTTGCTGTCCAGAGGAGGCACTGGCCAAAGAGATGATGATGTCATCGAGGGCCCAAAATTAACTTGAGACTCCCTCTCAGTCTTGGCCAGAGACACAGTAAACATAACCCATGAGACCAAAGGAACCCAGGAAGATTAAAAGAAATTCCACTCCAGGAATGCCAAAGTCCTGGGATTGGCGGTGAAATGCTGGCTTCCAAGATTCTCGCAGTAATAGTGCTACCAAGTTCTCTGATGTTGGTCGGCGAACTACGGATGGTTACAGCCAGGGTACTCTCTCTCAAAGATATTCCCCGAAAGCAATTGGCTGAAAAACAACATCACTCAAGCAGATCCATTGTGGGCCACTTCTCGGAAGACTATCAGGGGAAGCAGAACTCTATTGGGGTTAGGCAGGCTCAGAGGAGAGATCGCTTTCGAAGACCCAACTTCAGAATTGACCCGTTCTATGATGAGGCGATGAAGTTACGTGTTGTGGTGGGCGTCTAGATAGAGACGCACTGTCTCACACATTCGTCCCCATATCTTCTTCAAGAAGAGTCACATTAGTTACCTGATCGTACAAATGGACAGACACCTGCATGCCCTCACCATGGTTGGTCATTGAGGACTGCGAATGAAGTCAGGAAAGAAGTTCTGGATCGTCGGGGACTGAACATTTGCCAGACGTGTTGTACGTGAATTGCGTCACATGGCAGGAAGCACAAGGGAAAACCTTCCCACCCAGACGGATGGCTGATTTTTACCAGATTTTCCGGGATCAGCCCCTGTTCACCACCCTTCAAAACCACTTTGGTAAGACTACTTTGGTCCAGTCAATGTGAAGTTGATAAGGAACACCACGACGAATGGGATACTAGGGGTGGCCTTGTCACACTGTGCAGTTACCAAGAGTGTTCCACCTACTGTAGTCCAAGACTCTCAACCCAGGCATTCCTCAAGCCTTGGAAAGGTTTGGTTAAGTACTCGAGGAGCACCAGCGCTGATGGTTAGTGACAACAGCTAACCTGGTTTCAGAGGGGCTGACAATACTATCAATGACTAAACCTGAAGCTGAACCAAAAACAGCGAGGTCCGAGAGCAGCTGTCTAACGTTACAATGTCCAGTGGAGATTCGGACCACCTAGTGGAAAAACCTCATGCACCAAGGAGGACAGTTGAACGGATGGTCCAGGAGTGAAGAAGGTTTGCCCCCCCCCCCCATAGTTCCGAGACTACATCAATCGTGATTTATCTACTCTAAAATGTCTCCTTACCACTTCATCCAACTCCAGGCCAAACTCAAAGCACAGCTCATCAAACTCTTCATCAGCTGCAAATTCAAAGAAAATAAAGCAAATTTGTTATATTGACTTTAGAAGCTTAGACTAGTTCAGAATGAATCATACGAATGATTTAACACAACTTGAATAACAATTTCACTTGCAGATCTACATCTATAGTCTAGATCTATCTACTGTCAGGAAAGAAATTATACAGAGCGAAATGTACATATTGTAGATTACTAGGCAGGCATTTTGGATTGACGGGTTTACGGAAATAGACAAGAGGGAATTGTATTGTTACGTCACAGGAGCTTGAGCCATGCGGGAAGAAGGAGGCGAAGCATGATTTGACTTCGTTTATTTATTTAATTTACTCCTGTTTCAAAGACTTATTTTGGTGAAGACTTATAATTATTTCATCAATTAATTGTTACCGATGTTCTGCGATATCTAGTCTTATTTAAGTAACTCTACAATGCTACGTTAGTGCCGAGTCGTAATTTCTACAGCGGGGAATTCAACTATGGATCGAGAGAGATCAACTTAAGACGGCGGAGGCTCAACGAGACACGGAAGAACGAACTGGAGGGATCAACGCAGCAGCTTTCAACCCCGGAGCCGTGGCGGTGGACATCACAGCGGACTAGACAGTGGACATCAGATGCAAGAAGACTTTTATGATTAAGATGAGTCAATATTGTATATTTTGTTCAATTGTTCATTGAATTTTATGTTGAGATGAGACAAGCTTTAATAAAATCTCAATCATAATTTCATTCAGATCAAGGTTCAATGTTTTTCATTGAAGTGAAACAAGTTTTAATAACAGTAAGCAGCGGTCAAGAAAAAATAATATCACACCCGTGACATCTACACTCTACACACCGGCAAATTCCTGTGTACAGATGGAGCCAAAATGGCAGAATCCCTATGGAGTTTTAATACAGGGTCAAAATCTAATGCAAATTTTTAAGAATTTGGTGTCTGATTGAAAAACTGACTGTATCCCAGTTTGATTATTTGAGTGAAAGCTTCCGACAGCCAAGTTTCAGCATTCTCCTAAAATTGAACACTTAGTTTTCCATCACTTACACTTATGCATGGTCAATTCATAATTGACCTTGCACTGGGAAGTACCTTATTGCAGCAGTTTTCTTCCAATATAAAGTCAATGCAGAGAAGTGTCTTGAGCAGCTTATGCCAAGTCAAGGTGGCATATCCAAAAAAGGGTTGAAAAATTCTACTAAACAAAATTAAAAATATCTAATGGAAGAATTATATTGCAATGAGACTATAGATTATCTTAATTTATTTTGAGGTAGGTTTAAAGCTGGTTTCGCTAATTATTATTGAGAAGTTTCCTCAGCAACCAAGAGGGCGACAGACAGCCATTTTTCAGTACTAACTAATGTTGGTTTGCAGCTGTATGTGGTTTTCCATAGGCATTTGCCGGAGTACTCTATTTCATAATTATGATTGACCATGCATAAGTGTAAGTGTATTTCTTCAAGCTTTAATAGATCTTCTATTTCATCATCTTTGCCTTCAGCTAGCAAGTCACATCTGCTGAAGTTTCATTTTTTAACTTTATTCCAATCACAAATATCTCTTGTTTCTCTAACTGTTAGCTGCCTTGAACTTGATTAACGTTAATTAATAAATAGATCTAATTTTACAATTTGCAATTGAATCATTGTCACGGAAATTGAGAACTTTAGAAGTTTCAAAATAAAAATTATATATTTATTCATAATTCCCCCGGATTTTCATCTTTCTCTTTCTCTCTATTTGGATTGGTTCCTTTTCAACATCTCACGCCACGGCTCAGTCACGCATCTCGATTCTCATCACTTCTGAGTTCATGATTTTAACAAACGTAAAAGTAAGCACATGGGGCACATTCAAAGAAGCAGTTTCGCTTGATCGGCGACACATGGCAATGTTTTTCTCATTTTCATACTTACTATAAGTTTTTCCTAAAACCTCAAACAGGAGATCCCTTTGCACACCGACGGTAGGCATGATGTTTTGTTGAAATTTTCAATCCAATATCACGAAAATGTACTTTGATGCTCTGCCACCTCTTCAGAATTGACGTAGGCCAGCCCCTTATGCTGAATATTTCGATAATAAATTGATAGGTAGTCTACGGTATTCCTAAAGAGGTTAATCATGCAAGAAAAATAATCTAGATTTGTTTAAATTATCATTATTATCAAGGTAATGCATCTATAGTATTTATTATTGTTTTCATTTGTACATTTTGCATACAATTTCACTATAGAAAATGAAAAATCACATTTTACAATATTTTGATGCCAACAGAGATGAGTCCGTGAAAATCGAAAAATTTCAAAAGAATGTTTGCATTGGGATAAATAAATTATAAATAAAGAAATCTGTGACAAATTGAAGAAATAACTTTTTGGTCATAGACCGTTATCAGAAAAAATGCAAAAAGTGCAAACGCGCAAATAGCAACATGGATACATACTTTTTGAGCGTTTGCATTTTTGTTGATACTCAATAAAATCATTTCTGATGAAGGTCTATGACCGAAAATTTATTTCTTCAATTTGTCACGGATTTCATTATTTACAATTTGTTTATTACTTGACTCTGATCTGATGCAGAACTTTATTTATTCTTCATTATATATATATATATATATATATATATATATATATATATATATGTATATCTATTATATATTTCAAAATATACTTTATATTATGTGTAAATTGAAAGAGATAAAGAAACAAAAAGATAGAAATGCTGAAGTAATTTCTCTATCTGTAAGTCATTGGCAACAATAGTCAAATATGACTGATTGTCGATACCATACACCGAAAGAAGAATAAGAAGAAGAAGCTTTGTGTATGAAAATAGTTGCTTAATTTCAAACTCCACATGAATCTCACGCAACACATGAGAACAGGGCAAGTAACGAATCTCGGCAAAGATACCCCACGGCCACATGCATTCACATTGTGAGAGGCAACATAGCATTTCATTACAAGTGCACAAGCGCCATCTCTTGACGTTTGTTATCGCATGATTTGAAGAGGGGGGGGGGGGGGCAATAAATACATTCTTGTCAAGTCCCCAGAAATATCAGCAAACAATATACGATTAGACCCAGTTTCTGGCCAAGATTTTACCACCCGGGGGGGGGGGGTGTTCCTGTAGTATTGCCTCCGCGATAGATTTGTAAGTTAGAAAATTTGTTTGTTTTTTGAATTTATGATCGAAAAGTCCATAATCTTCATGACACGGGCGGTTTCTATGAGACGATTTCGTAGGAGAGGGGGGGAAAAAAAAAATCTCCTTTTAGGCCTAAGGATTTGATGAAACATTTAATGTTTCGACTGACTTTTCGTATTTTGGCTTTCACCTGACTGCTGAGCAATAAGATGTGCATATACTGAATTAAGGTACCAACTTAAGGATATATATACTTACGGTTAAAAGTCATATCCAAAGGACTTTTCAAATGGGACTAGCGCATAATTTTGGTTTGAACACGCGTTCAAACAGGGGCCGCAGAGCGTTTTTGAAAAGTGGAGGGGCTGAGCCGAAAGTGTGTGTGTGTGTGGGGGGGGGGGGGGCTGAACAGTCTAAAGATCACAAATCTATGGTCATTTTTTGCGTTTTTGTTCACGGTTGCTGAAAAAAAGTGGGGGTGGGGGGGGGGGTGAAGCCCCACACCCCCGGCTCCGCGGCCCCTGTACAACTCTTTACATTACTTCTACAGGGTGGACTTCCCTTAAAGACTGAATGAATAATGTCTTTAGCTAAATTATGTTTTCCATCATACTAAATAATTCATGCTACATTATCACAGGGTGTAAATCTGGTCTTTGGAACAGCGCATAGTCTAATTTCCCAGAGGGAAGGATCACGCAGGCTCTTTAAAAATGATACATAAGATAAAAATGACCCGCAACATTCAGCAAGGTCATCTGTCCATGACCCTACCAATATGACGTTAGTGCTAATGCCACATTCACGCTCGGGTGGAATTGAAAATAGAATTATGTGAAAGAGAGCAATAAACAGATCACAGCAAATTTAATTTACCCGATTTGTTTTTTACGCATTTGCCATCAATACTTCTCAGTTGACATGGATGACGCTCAAAATCAGTCGGAGATTCATATTTTCGTCGAATCTTTGTACGATGAGCGCATGTAAAGTTAACAAAAAGGGTGTATTTTCTTTCTCTATTTCTTTAATTTCTACTTGAAATCTGTTTTCCTATTGAAATACGAGACGGTATTCGAACTTCATGAGTTCATAGACGGTCATATTTGCCTCTCGAACCTCTTTCCGTTTCCTCGAAACCCGGCAAAATAAGACTCGATTGCAAACCAAGCACGTTTCCCCGTAATGGATTGGACGAGCTGAGTGTTGACACTAATTTCAATCGCAGAAATCACAGTCGCACATGACAAACATACATTATTATTTCTCTGACTTTATATTATATCATGTAGGTATAAAACCTAAATGATTTTATTTAACAGACATCTAGAACAGAAATGTTGTAGGGTGTATATAAGGTTATACTAAAGAGAGTAAAAACTTTTAAGCTCGTTACTTTCTTCCCGATTTGTTTTGTTTGTCTGTTCTTGTTTAGTTTCTTATTATTTGTTTATTATTCCACATATTAGTCCTATAGAAAATAAATGAAATTTGTACTAAAGTTAAGAGAGTAAACGTAAGCTAAATTGTGTAGAGCTTAGTTGCAAACAGGGTTGTTTGTCCCATAATTTATAGGAATATACTCCTTAAAAACAATATTATTATTATCATCATCGATTAGTCAAGTTTACTTTTTGATCAATATTTCATATTCTCATATGACATTGGTGCAACTTATAGAACTACTAATAATCAAAACAGTAAGACAAAAAACAAATAATAACAACAACAACTACAACCACAACCACACAAAAAACAAAAACAAAACAAGAAACAAAATCGAGTTTTGATGAAAAATCGATGTAGAGTTCGGTTGAGTGAAACATTGACCACTCGAAAAATATGGTTATTCCTCAAGTACCTCATTGTTAGAGTGACAATTTCACTCCATTTCTTTTTCTTTTAGAGTATTTTATGTGCACTCTTTTATATAGAAAACATGATACAACATGATTCCTGATCAGTCATTGTCCTTACCAGACTTATATGCGCCATCTTGCCAGTACCATAAGGACGTAAACGCTATGTAAACATTTAGAAGTACCCCCTTCTTTCACTTACAAATCAATGTTCATTATGACCCCGTCGACGACCTCGCAGACGATGCTTCACTCGTGCTCCATTTCCCTGTCTCGTTCTAATGTTCAATCAAAACCAAATGGAAGTTCTGAGCCGGAAATGTGACTTTTTTTCTTATTCGTTATGGTATCTATATCACTAGTACCTGATGGCTTGGAGATATTATTTCAAATGACATTGCAAAATGTCAGTTGTATGTAAGACATTATTCTTGACTGCATGCGACTACTGGGGATACAGAAATGTTGTGATGTGATGAGAATAAGGCATAGTCCTGAATGACAAAGCAAGAAAGAAGAAGCGGGAGATTAATTGTCATAATAGTTCTGAACAAAGGGTGAAACTGAGCAGAAACATATAATATGGAAAAAAAAAAAAAAATTAGGAAAGAAAATTGGAATCCATCAGGATTCGAACCCAAGACCTCCTTGTAACTAGACAGGCGCTCTACCGCCACAGCTATGGAAAGCCCTTAATGGCAAAGTCAGTTGAAAGCTAAGAGGTTTTTGGGACGGACACGCCATTAGGGCTTTCCATAGCTCAGGCGGTAGAGTTATCAGGAGTTCTTTGGTCCGATTCCCAATGGAATCCACTTTTCTTTGCTCATTTATTCATTATGATAATTAATTCTCGTACAAGGGCCCCAATAAAGATTTCATCACCACACCCCCCCCCCCAACCTGGCTGTGGTGAAAATCAGAGTGGAACCTTCGGCAATGTTTCTACAAGCCCCCTATATACGAGTCTACGATTTTACGATAATATATATATATATAAAATGAAGTTTTTTTCTCTCTTTCACCTCCTTTAACAAGGAGCTTGGGGGTAATATAACATCATGCAGGGCCCACTGGGAGAACAGTTGTCAGAACTGAAGTGACTACCCTGGGTAAATAAACGATATTATAGGTTTTCCCGGCCAATTTCATTGGTTTGTCAATCAATTGCATATTAGGGGATTCATTTTCGGAAAAAACGCTGATGCATCGAAATGTTGCCAGTCAGAATCGTATTCAATCATAAAAATTAACGATTATTGTGATCGATTTCGTATTTGCGCATTCTACTTCACATAATAAGCATAAATTATACATTCGGCAATAACTATTCAAATTCGTCTTCGTCCTGTCGGCATTTCATTCCGTATACTCAAATTCGCACTAATTTGAATGCACAAATAATGAAATTAAATGCCTATATCCGAATTTGAACTTTGCAACCATTACTTTGTGTGCCTAAAAACGAATTTGAGAGCATGAACACGAAATTGTGTGAATAAAGTCAGTCTGTCGCATCAAACACACGAATTTGAATACACATTAAATGAAAACAAATGATAAATGTATGAAATTGGCCGGGAAAACCTATATTATATTATATTATTATTACGAGGGACTTTCTTACAAATATTCAAATATTTACGTGAATACAAGAACAAAAAGTAAATGGAGATATCTCTCTCTCCCTTACTCTATTGATTCATTTTCTTCTTGGTTGCCCCACCCTCCTCTCCCCTCACGCTCCCTCCTCATTCATTTGTCATATTACAACTCCATGCTCATGTTGATATTTCCCCCGCATTGTATGTCGCCCGACTTACATTAAACATGAAAAATGAGACCAGTAAGTGATTTCCTCTGAGAGATAAATCACCGAATGTAGCAGAAGAACAAGGAAAGCAAAAATACCCCAGTAAATCTCAATATTGGGACGGGTCGTTGACCGCGGAAAAGAGATACCGATCCGCAATGTGCTGGTAATGAAGCCCAGGTTGAACTCGGTCACATTGGTGACAAGGAACATAAGCTTACATTGCCCCGAATGCTCAAATTTGTGTCGGGTGCATCAGTCAGTTTGTTATCGGGAAAACCGTGTAATTGGTATGATGATAGGCATAAACAACGATAAAAAAGTATTTGAATCAAGTGGCACGACTAAAAAACAAAGAATGTGGATCCTGTGATCATAATGTTTTGAGATTCATGCGAGTTCAAGAGAGTATAAGGTATACTTGACTTGTTTTTTTTTATTTTTTATTTTTTTTATTTATTAGGTTTATTAATTTTGTGATTATGTTTAATCGTCTCTGTCGAATCACAGAGGAAAGAATATTCGCTCCTCCTTGGTCTAATGGTAAAGTATAGAGACAAAATAGCGCCAGCTCACTCATTCACGTTCCAATTTATATCTCGTATAAATACATTATTTTGTAATTATTATTTGGTAAAGTGTTATGTAAAGCCCGCCTCACACTGTGCGATTTGCTGCGATGCGATTTTTGGAACAAATGGCAATTTTCCTTATATGTGACATATTCCAACATTCAAAATGATCTTATGAGATGCAGAAAATGTATTGGAACAATGCAAGCGAATTTTTTTTTTCAATGCGATCCGTTGATTGGGAGTAAATGTCAAATTAGCTTAAAATCGCAAGATCGCTGTGACGTCACTGCGATATAGAAACAATTTGATTTTATACAGAGAAGGGGGTTCATAATAGCCGTGAATTACAATTTTAGTATTCACATGAATACCAAGAACTTTGGACAGCATTAACTTCCTTGTTTGAATGTCCATATCAAACAATATAACAGTTTTCTCAAAAATCGCATCGCAGCAAATCGCACAGTGTGAGACGGGCTTAAGCCACAGAATTGTGTTTGGATATATATGATGTAAGCTCATATCAAGTGAAATCCTATGTTGTAATTAACTAATAGTTGCATGGCCTCATTCTGAGATACGTTTACAAACAAAATAATAATCACGATGACGTTTACCTGAAGAAAAAAACAAAACTTGTTGGTAAACTTGGACGAAGCCATTTTGTAATGAGATCTGCAAGGAAATTTAAATCGCCAAGAGCCCCGTGTACCCCCCCCCCACTGGTATATGACCCCAATGTTCCGAGATTTAGAATGCGTAATTTTACAATATTTGATTATCAACGATTCAATTTCATTGCATTTTATCGAAAGGTTAAATTTTTATTTAGGTGCAAAACCATTTAAATTGACATTATGCAATCAATAAAATTAGGCTACATTTTTGAAAAATGGTTCAAAGAACATAATAAAGACGAATGAAACTTGAACAGGACGTATTCCTATAACCCCGTTATCTAAGAATTGGAAGTTCAGAAGAATGATTTATGATGGTTTATAAAGTGAATCTTAAAGGAAATAAACCTATCTAAGATACCACAAGATATACAGAAAGACGGAACAAAACAAGGATCCAAAGTTAGTGATGAGCTATTGGGTTGTTTGTGATATTCTAGAAGACGGGCTAATCATTGTAAAAAAAAAAAAAAAAAAAAAATAAATAAAAAATTATGAAATTAAAATACACTTATCAAATCGTTTATCTTTACGAAATCATATTCCACGTTAAAAAAAAATTACATTCTAAACCAATGCATATGAAGTTGCCAATTTGACATGATTGAGTATACTGAACTTCATGATTACTATTGATATTTCTTTGCAATGTTATACGCGAACCCGGAGGCATTTTACTTCTGTTTAATTCAAATAAAGTTGATGTCATACGGTTTGCTTTTCGTCTAACCTTTATCTTTCTTGCAGCAGACGAAATCTCTCATGAATATGAGCGCAAGATGAGCAATTTCCGCGAAGCAATTCTGAAGATGAGTGCACTGTCTTCAATTATCTTAATCAGAATCGTAATTACGGCAGCCATTTTAGAATAAAGGGGTTCTTATCAGGACCAGACTAAGGATAATTAGCTCGTTACGCGATTGGTCATGGACATGACTGTCATTAATGGTAATGATGAGAATCATTTTGAGGTATATTAACCCATTCAGGACAATTACCCACATGTTGTGGTTTGGGCCAATAACTTTTGTTTCAGAGCTCTAAAAAATACACCGGGTATATCGGTAGAGAGAGAAAAGAAATCTGCATACATTGTGTCCATTGTTCTTGCATGACCATACTACATTTGATGCCAGGAATTTTATTGATAAGAATATTCTTTAAAATCCTTAAAAAATTTTGTTGAAATTCCTAACCATGTGTGTTGGTTTCAAAGACATCACATTCAATTAGAAGCATGTATAGCATTAAAATAAAAATATTGCTGTTGCCAATTTGAGGAACAAAATGAAAAAAAAATAAAAAATGAATGAATAAATAATAATTAAATAATAAATAATTTCTGTCGTGAATTATTATTTGACAAGGAATGGAACCGAGGCTATTGTGTTCTTCCCTTTTTCTTTCTTCTTCTCTCCCCAATCTATTTCCCTTTCTCTCCATCTTAAAAAAAAAAATCAAATACCCCCCCCTCTCTCTCTCTCTCTCTCTCTCTCTCTCTCTCTCTCCCTCTCTCTCTCTCTCTCTCCCCTCTTACTCTCTGTCTCACCCTCTCTCCATCCCCTTTTCTCCAACTTTACTTGATTTGAAAAGAAAGTTCCTTCAATCTAAAATGGGAAAAGGGGAATTAGGTAGAATTATTGTGTAAAATCATGGATATACAGGGTGACCCAGAAAAAAGGAAACCCAACTTTGATCATCAATAATTTCAAAAATATTACCATGGTGATTATAAAATTTAATATACTGGAGAAGTGCAACTCATTACCATTTTAATGATACCTTGCTCAGCTCACCAATGTCACGCATCACTGAACCCCATTGTTTTGAAAAATGTCTTGCAAAATTGTGAGTGGTTCACTTCACGCTCATTGAGATGGGTTGTTGCAATGTGCCTAAAAAGGGAACCCAACTTTCATCATCAATCATTTAAAAAACATGACAGTGGTAATTATGACGTTTATATCACTAGAAAGTGCCACTCATCATTTTATTGATATCCTTTCAGCTCGCCAATGTCACGTATCACTGAACCCCATTGTTCTGAAAATATCTTGAAAAATTGTGATGATGCACTGTCATGCTTCTTACATTCTCCACGGAGAACTAAAGGTTCTCTGGCTTGTTGTGAGAGTAACATGATGAAATTACCTGGATGGTAAGATTAACGCACTAAATAAGTAGACATTTCCAACCCATTTATTAAAGTCACCGGAATGCTCTACATTAGATTGTTTAGGAACCTATAAAACAACTCATCTCAAGGAGCATGAAAGAGAACATATCCCAATTTTGCGAGAACAATTTTCAAAACAAATGGGGTTCAGTGATGCATGATATTGGTGAGCTGAGAGAGGTATCATAGAATGGTAATGAGTTATACTTTCCAGTGATATAAACTTCTATATCACCACTGAAATATGTTTGAAATTATTGATGATCAAAGTTGGGTTCCTTTCCAGGCACATTCACAA
Organism: Paracentrotus lividus; assembly: GCA_940671915.1. Classification (NCBI taxonomy): domain Eukaryota; kingdom Metazoa; phylum Echinodermata; class Echinoidea; order Camarodonta; family Echinidae; genus Paracentrotus; species Paracentrotus lividus. Next base: position 15,166,918 of record CALNVZ010003431.1, on the reverse strand, counting down.
CAACCATCTCGAGTGCATGAAAAGTGAACCACGCACAATTTTACAAGACTTTTTCAGAACAATGGGGTTTCAGCGAAGCATGATATTGGTGAGGTGAGAGGAGATATCATTAGAATGGTAATGAGTTATACTTCCAGTGATATAAAACTTCTTAATCACCACTGAAATATGTTTGAAATTATTGTTGATAAGTTGGGTTTTCCTTTTTCTGGTCACCCTGTACATGTATAACCAGATGAGTCTTCAGACTCCCGTCTCGTTATATAAATGTGTTGTACTAACCGTATTGGATTGATTTGAATTGAACACCCCTTCAGCCACCATCCCCCGAGACCTACCCCCCCATTTCTTGTCTGCCCTCCCCCTATTTTACGTTGTCCGTGTCTCACTTCCATGATGGTCTTTTTCTAGAGATTAGCTTGCTTTCTGTTTCGACTCCATAACTCCTCGCTTATGAAAGGTGTTTTAAGGGGAAAATGCGCCCATGGCCCCCCCCATTTTGATTCATTATCTTTTTCTTTGATTTATAATGACTATCTCGTCATATTCACAATTCAATTACATTCTCTCTCTTATTTGTTTCTATTCTCAACATGGAGAAGGAGTGGAAGAAACAAACGGAAACATCATTGCGATATATGTTATGATGTATACCTTGTGAATAAAAAAAAAAAATCGAGAATGATATATTGTGTGTGGATTCAAATCAATAAAAAATAATTGGAATTGGAATTCATTCTCTTTCATGGTAACAATTGGTACTATAGGTAAACATTCCAAAACAATCATTTGTGGTTGAAAAAAAGTATTTCGAAAAATATTATGTCCTTGGTAATTTATGGATCACACAGAATTTTATTCATTTTTTTTCTTTTTCACCATAGCTAACATGAGAATATACACTGTTGAGGTTCAATTCCATTTCAGATAGGCCTAATGGTACTTACAGTCTTCCATCGCTAACGTAACGGACAAACGTTATATTGCGGTTTGGCTAGAAGTTATTACGTAATCCAAACCAGATCTGATCCAAACACTCGTTGCGGTCTGGCTGTCCATTCATGAAGATGCTTTTACCGAGAAATTAGAAGAAGATGCGTGCGAAGATAATGACCTTCTCATCATTGGGATAACGTACAAGAAGATAGTCTACACAACACTCGTAAAAACGCGTCATCGGGGCAATGCAATTTTGTTGGAAGTTTTTTTAGGCCTATCTCTCATTTGTCTTTTGGGTGCTGTTTTGTTGAGAATAATCAGGCGTGGCTCTAGGGGCCTGTCGGACTCTGCCCCCGACCCCGACCACCCCCCCCCAAAAAAAAAAAAAAAAAAAAAATAAAAATAAATTTTAAAAAATGGGGGTCGTGAATTTTTTATTAGGGCCTGAAAAAGTATTTTTTAAGGAGGTATAGGGAGGGGGTTGTCCGATTACAATGTTACTGATTATGCACAAGTTCCCAAATTACCATTTTACCAATAATAATTGAATATTAAATTCTGACAATGAAGGTAGGCTCAGGAGTAGTTAGGAGGAGGAGGGGGGGGGGTTAGATGTTATAAGCCATCAATGCATTGGGTAAATGGTTTATTTGCCAAATAATTTGAACCGAATTGAAATGGGCATGAAGACATGCACGTTGATGACCCATGACTTCAAATCATGACGCATGCGCACAAGGAAATCTCTCCATTATTTTCGGTAATTCACTCGATCCCCTGAACATTGTTCATCAAGCCCATCGTAAACGGACATCAAAATAATTGTTCCAACTATCTTTTTGGTCTTCATTAGTCAGATTTAATCACGATGTTTTGCTCCATATGACGAAGTCGTACAGATAAACGGACAAAAAAGAAAGAACACTTTTTAATGAGGCTCTTATTCGTCGCAAATATTTAGATCTTTGTCCATATTATTGTTACGTCATCTATCACGCAGTGTACTTCTAAAGGTCGTCTAGCAGATTCGACAACTGGCTCCTAATGACCATGATGACCATATTTCTTCACATTTTCTCCAAAAAGCCCATAACAAACAGACCGTATGAAAAAGAAATGTGTTGATAAAAAGGCATCTTGTGCAAAATTGTGTTTGATTTTTGAGACTAGACTACATAGGCCTACTTACTCCCAGAGGACTGCATTTGTTTCTGTATGGCTGGGCAATGATTCACTCAATACACAGTAGGCCTATACACTGATTCATTTTTCTTACTAATCCGTCAAATTAGAGTCTGTGATTGCACAGACTATCCGATTATGACTGGCATATATTCAGACTGAAGTTCATTAACTGATCTGATGGGGCAATGCCTTCAATCAGGGTCATTATCTTCGCTAACCTTGATTAGTGGTCCCAGTCAGTCTACTAATTGCCAGCTGGGTATTGCTGAATTATGCTAATGAACATGCTTTCTTTTACGAGGCATCTGGGAAAAAGCATAAGAGAAGATGTTACTCAGCTCATTGCTAGTCTTTGATAAAGTTCCCATTATTATTGATGTTTTATGTAGAAGGAGAGAGAGAGAGAGAGAGAGAGAGAGAGAGAGAGAGAGAGAGAGAGAAAACGATTTTGCCTGGATTAAGGACTAGCCGCGAGCTGTTTTCGGAACAACGAACCTTCGGACAATTGGACCTTCGGAACAATGAGCTGTAAATGGTTGTATCTCATTTCGCGGAGACGGGGTTGAGATGGATTTGGAACTACCTTGAGACGGTTTTGAGACAGTTTTGAGATTCCCGAGACTCATGTGGGGACTCAGGAGACGTCTCGGAGACGTCTCCGCGACAAGTTCCAAAACCGTCTCAAAGTAGTCCCATATCCGTCTATCCGTATCAAACCCGTCTCCGCGAAGTGAGATACAACCATTATACAGCTCATTATTCCGAAGGTATTCTGTCCTGTCCTCCTGTTTGCGTGTGAAGTGCAGGTGGTGAATTCGGCATTTGTATACAGAGAGACTTGGATACTGTGTTCATTTGCTTTGTATAATAATGACCGATGACTATTATCGCTAGGATTTGCTGAACTGTCAGTACGACAATACACCAGACGGTGGCCTGTACTTTTTAAGAAGAAGAAGAAGAAGAACTGACTATGCAAATATAAAGATGATAGCCTACAAATTTGTGTAAAATGAAAAACAAAAAACAAAAAACAAAAAACAACAACATCAACCTCCTTCCTCTCATCTCTCTTCACCGCAAATCATCTTCTTGTTACAGCAGAAAAATAAACAAATAAATAAAAAATAGATAAATAATAAAATTTGAAAAAAAAGAGGGACTGTGCTTATGTCTTAGTCTTCCCATGTCTGTCATATTATTCTTCTATATTTTATTATTCTTTTATATATTATTATATAAAGATGCGTAAATTTGATGTTATGTTCATGAAATGTATTTTGTTGTGGAAATAATAAATTCAATTCTATTCCATTCAATCCATCATGTTCAATAAGCCTATACTCTTGTAAATGTTAAATCAAAATAATGTATCATATTCCGTCAAATATAGAAAAGAAGAATGACAATACGATGTGAAAATCAGTCTTGTATTTTATCATAAGTGTCATTGAAAAAGAAAAAAAAAAAATCAGATAGCCTATATAACACAGAAAGCCTGATAAGAGGCTATTCTCATAGGTTATTACAGGTAACAATTAAAATTAAACATTAAATAATGGTGCAACCTTGAATATGACTTTGCACCCGGTTCAATAAAACAATGAACCGCAAAGAGAATGGTTCATTAACCAAAATGATTAATAGCAATTAACATGCAACACTTGCTTTTATCAATATAAACGATATTTTGTCTGACATGAATAATGAAACGGCTTTTTCATTGAAATTGAAGGTAGCGATATTGATTTAACCATGCATGTAAATTGGTATGATAATTTATGAATATCATTAAGTTAATTTAGAATGTTTGGCGCCATGTCAATGCTTAATTCACTTGCGGAGATAAATTCAACCGCTTCTATCATTATACAGTCTGCATGTCTGTATCAAAATAATAAAATGGTTCAAGTTGGAAACATTTTTATAGTCATGATAGTATTTAGATTAATCACAATATTGTTTGGTATTTCTATATAGCAAGAAAGATCAGACTTTCTTCTGCAATTATTTCAACAAATTAGTACTGTAGAACTTGAGATATGATTAGTTTTATACAATCAAGAAAAACTCATTTTCCACAGTCGTCAAATGCTAGTATGAATAGGTTTCGAACATAATCAGTCAAAATGACTGCATGTGATAGAACAAAAGGTTTGGGCAGTTTCGATTCTTTTGTCGTTGCACTAAATTTAGCATAACTTGTGTTTTACAAAAGAAAGTTATACGAAATAGATTGTATTAACAAGAAAAATATTTGGCTTTAATTTGATACCACATACACAAGACGGTTGAGAAGATTTCATACCTAATTTATGTTCCCCCTGTTGAACCACCTTTAAAAAAAAAATATAGACTGTATTGTTTCTATGTGCATCTTTTTTTGTTATTAGTTGAGCCAGAAAAGGTTATACACTTCTCTTATTCCACAATCGGTTGATATACACGTATACATGTTTTCCTCTTCCAATTGGAAGCCTATTATTCCATATGTGATCAAGAACTATACTCAATATATCATGAGTCAAAGTTATTTGGATGTGATAGTTCTTATATTATTCCACTTCGTATAGCAATTGCCATGGTTACAACGTATACGTAAGAAAGTGCAATTTAATATTTAAGCCGTGCTTTTCATATGGAAGACAATTAAAAGTACTGTTTTGTCTCTCTCTTTCTCTCTCATCTGGCCTTGACACACTTAAAATATATATGGGTAAAATGATATGAATATGATTTAAATGATACTTTTAATCATTTCTTTATGAGGACATAGCTGTCATTTTGACTACAAAAAATAAATTCTCTACTTTATTTTCTGTCCTCACTCCCTCACGTTTTCTTCATCTCTCTTTCTCTAACTATTGCTCTTACCATCCCTCTCCTCATTCTTCGTATTATTCTTCTTCTTCTTCACCTTCTCCTTATTCTTCGTCTTCTTTTCCTCTCTTCTGCATTTTTCTTCTTCTTCTTACACTCTCCTTTTCTCTCTCTCTCGCTCTGTCTCTCCCTGTCGCTCTCTCTCACAATCATCTCCCTCTCTTCTTCCTCTTCCATCACGTCCATCTCTCTCTCTCTCTCTTGCGATTCTAACTTTCTCTATCATCTTTACAGTTTCTCTTTACTTTTCTTGAGGTGTCAAGTATTCGGGGAGATATCTTCTTTCCATCTATATTTATCATGATTAAATAAACCTCCAATCCTTGAAACGGGATTACCGCAAGTTCTTTGTTCATATTTTAAGAATAGAAAACGTCTTCATTTAGGCCAATCTCACTGAACATGAACTCTGCTAAAGATGGGTTATATTTTAGGTAGCAAAAAGAGAATTTTTATTAACCCACGGTAACAGAATCGTATTTTGCTGGCGGAAAGATAATTTTAACTTGAAACTGGTTACATATATTTTTTAAAGATTATATATATAGATGGGTAGTTTAGACTAAAACTATTATTAGTATGAACCATTTTGAAATTACTTTACACTCGGCACAGTAGAACTAATGTGGCCCAATCAGTTTATATGTTTAGAATTATGATGATTATACCCAGTGGCGTAGACAGGTCCTCGAATGTGGGGGGGGGATGATTCGTGGTCCAGAGACTCATATTGCCCAAAATTTTGAGGTAAACGAAAGGTGTTTTTTGTATGTAAACACACAAAGAAGGGGCAAAAAGGCCGATTTTGGGGCTTGCATCGAATTTCCTCAGCAATATATACAATTCCAGGCGAGCGCGAAGCGTGAGCGGAAAATTTTGAGGTAAACAAGAGGTTTTTTTTTGCATTTATACACACAAAGGAGGGGCAAAAAAAAGGGCCGATTTAGGGGGTTGCGCGCCGAATTTCCTTAGCAAATCTACAATTCCAGGCTAGCGTCGCGCGAGCGGAAAATTTTGAGATAAACGAGAGGTGTTTTTTGTATCTATACACACAAAGAAGTGAAAAAAAGGGCCGATTTTGGGGGTTGCGCCTAATTACCTCAGCAAATATATACAATGCTTGCATAATAAAAATAAGAAATTAAACTAACATGCAGTACCAGAAGGGTTTATGTGCAAACGTTTTATTTCCTGTAAGCGAGCGCGAAGCGCGAGCTAAAAAAAAACAATTTAGGGGCCTGAGCTCGATTTCGTATCCACAAAGGAGTTATTCTGCAAAATATACCGAGAGCTCCATAGGCCTACACCTCTTATATACACCTCTGCAAATATTATTATATTAAAAATACAATTATAAGTACGAATACAATTAAAATAAACATAGGGTATATAGACTAATAGAAATAAAGCTCTAGGAAGAAAAACAAAACAATTTCCCTGGAAGTAATGAAATAAGTATAGGCCTAAATATGAATAAATATATAAAGATATAGAAATAATCTGGATTTAATAATAATAATAATAATAATAATAATAATAATAATGATCATCATAATAATAATAATATCAATAATAATAATAATGATAATAATATTAATATGCGAGCGCGAAGCGCGAGCGAATTTTTTTAGAGCTCAGTGGAAGAAAAAGGAGTGTGCAAAGCCTATTTCAGCCTTTAAAAAAATTACATATCACCCGTGAAAAGTGGGGGGGGGGGATGATTGTACATGCCATCCCCCCACCTTTTGAGTTGGGGGGGATGCATCCCCCCATCCCCCCCGCTGTCTACGCCCCTGATTATACCACATAAGTATTTGATTAATCAGGCAATTTTGGGTGCGAAATTACAAAACGACGAAAACGGTATGTAACACCAAAATTATGTAGGCCTATATTTAAATGGTGCGAACCACAATCAAATTTGGTTCCAATAGGCCTATAACAGAAACGGACAGCGACTTCAATCTTGACAGCACGTCACAAATCTCTTGAATATTTCACCCCAAAAGAAATTAATTATTCGAATATTAGCATAAATATTTAGAATTGAGTGAAAAACATCAACAACAACAACAACAAAACCAAGACCATCATCAACAAAAACAACGACAATCATAACAACATTATCAACAACAAAAAACCTAAAACAATACCATCAACAGCAACGACACCACCACCACCACCAAAAACAACAACAACAACAACAACAACAACATTAATATCAGCAGCAAGATGGACGAACAGACGGAACCGTCTGTTGTTGGTTATGAACAGTCTGCATTTGGGGGGGGGGGGGTATGAATGTCTGATTAAAATCGATGAGTGCATTATGACCGTCGACTTGACGGGTTTTTTGTTCAAGTGACCAGATGACCGTCGGTATTCGATTTTTATCCGACGATCAATTACTTTGTCCTGAAAATAAATTATGATCGATTTTTACTGGTTAAACGTCTTCCTTTCATTGTGCTTTAATATAAGCCTCTGTCACACTGTGTTAATCTGCATCAAAGGTATATTATCATTTGGTCAAAATCCTTTTTGGTCTCCATCCACATGATCTAATTCCATTTCGTCTACAACCAGCTCGTCTTATTGCCGTTTGCTCTAATTACCACCTAGACAATTCCTTCAACAAACTGGTAATTGACTCAATATTCATTCGGGAATTAACCGAAAATGCATCTATATAACATGGGTATTAGACGAATTGTCAATCAGACCAAGTGCGAAATAGACCAAATATATTTAGACCAAAGGGAAACTAGACCAAATTGTTAGTACCAATTTTTTTTAAAACCTGGATCTCATATCAGTCCGAGTAAAAAAATATTAAAAAAAATATAAAAAAAACATGCATGATCCCACGTGATTGTGATCCAGGACTTTATCCAGCTGCAAACAGATCGAGAAAATACGCTTTTCAAATTTCACGAGATGAATTCCAGGGTTTACGTATATAGGTCTATAGGCCTACTCTCTCAAAAAGATAATGTAAAAGGGTAGAAAATCACTCAAAATCAGATGAATTCCTGTTAACAGAAGATCTTTTAAAATAATTCAACCTATGTACTGTAGTTTGATTTCGGATGGCATTGTTGAACTTTGGTAGCAGTCATCATTTTTCACCAAAGTATTGTCATGATTGTTGGAGTTGAGTAACGCTCATTTTCAATGCTTTTACATCTTCGTTAGATCTGGAGGGGATTCTTTTATTTTGCATTTATTTTTTAAAAATTACTTTACAAACGATTATGGAGAGCAAAATAGGACGTTCAAATCATTTCAAACATTATTAGCTAAAATAAAATAATAATAATAATAATAATAATAATAATAATAATAATAATAATAATAATAATAATAATAATAATAATAATAATAATAATAATAATAATAATAATGATAATAATAATAATAATAATAATAATAATAATAATAATAATAATAATAATAATAATTAAAAAAAATTAAGGTCTTTCGTCTTATTATTAATAAAGCTATTTCGAGCAACAATTTTGAACTGAATTATCGGAAGTCAAAAGTTAAAATTTGGGAAAAAAATTGGGGCATAGGATTTGGCTTTTCATTTCTCAAGTGGTTCGTAAAATTGTTCGTAACTTATGAACGACTGACTCTGTGTGTCAGACTGATTAGTTGTAACCGGGGAATACTAGTAATAGGGAGTAAAGACGTGGGATCAGTGAACAGAAAAACTTGGCTAGGACCCAATCGGTATTGATCAATAACGCGGTGGAGTTCGTAGAAATACTAGGACCTGCCCAGTTCGGTCGATAGGGTCCGCCGAAATTTTCTCTGGCCAAAATTGCTCTTGGCTTTATTTCGTCTAAGATGAAGGGTTAGGATTGTGATATGATTTTGTGTTATGTATATATCTATATGGTTTAATATGATTATGTAAAAAGTGAAAAAGCACTCGAAATGGAGTGCAATTATTTTTTTACACCTTAAATAAAGATTTAAATGAGAAATAACCCCTTTTCGATTGAAGAGAGAGAGAGAGAAAGAGAAAGAGAGAGAGAGAGTTGTGCCTGTATCAGAGAAACGTTTGTCGTTACAAACTGTATACCATTCTTGATTGTTTAAAAGATATAAAACTAGTGGTCATTAAAAACCAACAACAACAACAACAACAACAACATCGAACCAAGGTCTTTTTAATCAATTCATAACTTTTATGGCAATTGATCAAGACATATTATAATAGTCTACTGTTGTCTGCACCTGTCTCCACTTGTTTCCACGAGTGTAAAATAATGTTCACCCTGCATAATGATATTGAGGATCATAATATTGAGGATAATAGGATCACTGTGTCAGCATAGTGAGACGCTTTACCAATCGATTTTGAGGGAAAGTTCTCTCTCACTCTATCATCAACATTATTTTATTTTATCATTATTAAAAAAATAAATAAAAAAAACCCCATAAAAAATAAAGAAAAAAAGCAATCAACATGAACAAGGGGACAGTTTAATTCTAAACCGTGCCTGACTTAATTATCAACAAAAATATAATAAATCTAAATGCCTGCATAATCAAATAATACAAACTCACATAGCCCAAATTTATCCACCAAACTATTTTGATTCGAGCTCGTTGTACAATTTCTCAAGTGTATTTTAATCAAATAAGATATTGAAAAGCATGAATACCCCCCAGGTCCAATTTGCTTATTAATGTGAAATTGTTCAATTAACCTTGATATTTTTGCTGGGAAGTATAATTCTTGAATATCCCGTATTTATTGACGAAAAGAACGCGGGAAGTCTGTCTTTTCAAAATCGAGCAAACATCAGAAGTCCCAAAGGGTTACTCCCATTTTTCATACCAGATTGCGCAAAATATTCAGAAGAAGGAATTTCCACACAAATTAACAATAAATTTTCTTCCTCTTTCTCAAAAATGAATATTGCGTACAGCTGAATGGATCCACGTTTTCTCTTTCATCTCATCTCGGTCATGTCGGTATGGCATAATGGTCTTCTCTTAATATCATTTATGCTGTAAAAAATAATAATTGGATTACCTGCTCAAGTTATTTTCTAATGATGTGCACACGGTATTAGTCTTCAATATCCGTACTTTTAAAACAGGTAGCATGAACTTTATACTTATTTATACGTAAACGTAATTTGCTGAAAGGGGGTGGGGTGGGGGTGGGAGAAACTTCAAGGTATCCCTTGGATATGAACATGGTGAACGTGAGTGAAAGACACGAGAGTGCATGCTGATTTTTATTTATTTATTTATTTTTGACGAAATGGATAAGCTGAGGAATTAAATTTTGTTTTAATCTGATCTGAAGGGTAACAGAAGAAAAAAAAAACAAAAACAAAAACAACAACAACAACAACAACAACAAGAAAAAAAAACCGTGGATGAAACATTGCAAAAAAAATAAAAAAATAAAAAATCTGGAGAAGGAAAATTTCCCCCACGATTTGAACAAAAAAGGGGAAAAGTGAAACGAGAAATAATGACGTGATGTCTACATGTTTCACTTGGTTACCTAACCCTTCTTTCGAGAATCATTAAAAAAAAAAAAAAAAAAAAAAAAAAAAAAAAATCACAATTCGCACCGCCCTTTTCTCCTCCCTTTTCTGCCCCATTTTATATTTGTGTTGGGTTTCCAAAACGCCTATCGCGTGCCAGCCTGTGTTGAAGAGCGATGCATAATGACATTGACCCACGCCTTGTTTTCATGTCGGGCCCAAGGAGGCTTTACAAATGCAGACAAAAGCAAATAGAGAGTTGTGAGCATAGCTGGTCGGCAAGTCTCTCCATCCATGTCTCGTAGTTTTCGGCTCTAAGCGCAAATAATTGTCCAGGGTAACGCCGAAAATGCAGGAGCGAAAGGGGATGCGACAGTATTTACGTCCGTAAAATAATGTTAAATAAAAAATTTGATGATTGATACAATTTACTTTCTAAATTTATTACTTAACCCCTGTTACAAATGCCATTACGAACGCTGCCGCACGAATGATTTACAGACCATTTCATTAAAAAACTTCGTAAAAAACTTCAGGGGAACTTCGTAAAAAACTTCTTAAGAATGCCGTACGAAACCACTGTTTGCAGACCATTGTTCGAAGATTTGTCGATGGTTTTGTCCAAGATTTGTTTCAACTTGATACGAAACCCCCTTTCTGAAAGACGATCTTACCAACGTCGCAAGAGCGTCTCTCCCTCAACGACTGCTTACAAACTCGTACGAATTTCGAAGTATAACATTAAAACCGAAGTCTAGCCGCTCGCCACCCAGGTTCTTAATGGGTACTTAGGCTCCTAAGACACCAACGTCCTTTGGTAAGACATCAACTTCCATTTAGCCGCTTGCCACCCCGGTTCTTAATGGGTACATAGACTCCAAAGACACTAACGTCATTTGGTAAGACATCAACCTACATTTTGCCGATCGTCACCAAGGTTCTTAATGGGTACCCGGGCTCAAAAGACACGAACGTCCTTTGGTAAAGACATCAACTTACATTTTGCCGATCGCCACCCAGGTTCTAAATTGGTACTCGGACACTAATCTCTGGGAAGAAGTTTTCCTTTCGCCTCCCAGGTGCAATACTCGGATTTGAAAGACTCTACACTGCCCATTTTAAACTTTCCACTCCCAACTCTGCCTCTAGTGATGAATGGACTTACATTACCGGAATATATTTAACCCGTATTTGAACTTGACAGGGCGGTCGGTTAAATAATCCCACATGACAACATTTACTGCGACACCTCTGTCAGCTCGGGTGGTCGCTAATCGTGGAAGATTGGCGATTCTCTCGAAGCTAAGGCTTTGCGTAGGCGGGCATACAGACGATGGTAATATAAGGACAGGAATAGCGCAGACATTTAAATGGTATATTGACATTGAATCTGAGAAGGAAACTAGAAAGAAAGACGCACAATAAAATAATCAAACAAATATTACTGTATATAGGCTAAAGGGGAAGGATGAAATTAATAATGATATTATTTAGAATTAAAATCAATGTACATATAGTCCTCCAAGTATTGACCCCCCCCCCTCCAAGGAAGGCTGACCCCAAACAAACAATGAATGATCAGAAAGCCAGTGCTGCTTCTGAGAAAATTTGGTACAAGTGGTTTCTGACCAAAGTTTTCAAAAACTTGAGTGTTCAGCCATCCATGACAATAGGCCTACAGGTATAATTTTGGCATCATGGAGAGAATAGGAGTTAGTCTTTGTCATGATGTAAAATTAATGACACAAAAGTTATACAATTTTAATACGAGGCTCTCAAAGTTGGGTTTATTTTTTTATCTGGGACGCACTGTACAGGGTGACCCAGAAAAAAGGAAACCCAAGTTTGATCATCAATAATTTAAAAAATATTACCATGGTGATTATAAAATTTATATCACTGGAAAGTGCAACTCATTACCATTTCAATGATACCCCGCTCAGCTCACCAATGTCACGCATCACTGAACCTCATTGTTTTGAAAATGTCTTGCAAAATTGTGAGTGGTTCACTTTCACGCTCATGGAGATGGGTTGTTGCAATGTGCCTAAAAATGGAACCCAACTTTCATCATCAATCATTTTAAAAGCATGTCAGTAGTGATTATGACGTTTATATCACTGGAAAGTGCCACTCATTATCATTGTATTGATATCTCTTTCAGCTCACCAATGTCACGCATCACTGAACCCCATTGTTCTGGAAATATCTTGCAAAATTGTGATTGATGCACTGTCATGCTTCTTACATTATCCATGGGGAACTGAAGATTCTCTGGGTTGTCGTGACCAGTAACATGTTGAAATTACCTGGATGGTAAGATTAAAGGACTAAATAAGTAAAAATTTCCAACCCATTATCAAACTCATTTATTTTAAGTCACTGGAATGCTTTACTTAGATTTGTTAGGAATCTTTGAAGCAACTCATCTCAAGGAGCATGAAAGAAAACCTATCACAATTTTGCGAGACAATTTTCAAAACAATGGGGTTCAGTGATGCATGATATTGGTGAGCTGAGAGAGGTATCATTAGAATGGTAATGAGTTGTACTTTCCAGTGATATTAAATTCTTAATCACCACTGAAATATTTTTGAAGTTATTGATGATCAAAGTTGGGTTTCCTTTCCAGGCACATTCACACAAACCATCTCAAGGTGCATGAAAGTGAACCACGCAATATTTTAAAAGACTTTTTCAAAACAATGGGGTTTAGTGATGCGTGACATTGGTGAGATGAGCGAGGTATCATTAGAATGGCAATGAGTTGCACTTTACAGTGATATAAATTTCATAGATACACGACTGTAAACCATGTTTACAAGTAACAAGCCGTGATCGTCTAGTGGTTAGGACATTGCGTTGTGGCCGCAATAACCCAGGTTCGAATCCTGGTCACGGCATTTCTTTTTTGTCAGTCATAGCAACTGATTTTTTTTTTTTTTTTAATTTTTTTTTTAATTTAATGGATTTATCAAAATTCTTTCATAAAAGTAAGATCAGCATTTGGAATGTAATAGCAGGGTCAATAGCCTACATTTATCGAAGTGAATTATGATAGAGAGAATAGGGAGAGAGAGAGAGAGAGAGAGAGAGAGAGAGAGAGAGAGGGGAGGGGAGGAAGTGAAAATGCAGGAAATATTTGTATTTTTTTTCAGGAATAATTAAATAAATACTTAATACAACAATTTTGATGTAGTTTTATTGCATTCCTCCGTATTTTTTATTTTTTATTTCAGAATAAATGGCGACTCTTTTGACACCAGCTTTACCGTAAACTTATAGGCCTACATGTATTTTCTTTTACAGTGTTAGAGAGTACAAGGGAGGAAGGAAAAGAAAGAAAGAAAGAGAGGGATATTAGTTACAAGTTACGTCTGACATACGCTCAGGCCGTGATCGTCTAGTGGTTAGGACATTGCGTTGTGGCCGCAATAACCCAGGTTCGAATCCTGGTCACGGCATTTTTAAAAAAATTTATTTATTTATTTATTTATTTATTTTTTTATTTTTTTTTTTTGGGGGGGGGGGGCTGCGGCAGGGGAGGGAATAGCTTTTACGTTTATGCGTTCTTCAATTTATTATAATGCAAGATCATCATAAAGGAAAATTATGGTATTTGGGGTCATGTGAATAAGTGAAATTATAAATACAGATTGGAAATTGAAGGTAAATAGATAGATAAATAGATACAGATAGTAGAGAGAGAGAGAGAGAGAGAGAGAGAAGGGTGGGGCAGAGAGAGAGAAAGGGAGAGTGAGAGAGAGAGAGGGAGATAGATATAAGAGAGAGACAGAAAGAGATGGAGATATATTTTGAAATCTGTGTTTCTCATCATTGCGATCCAATGTGGATCTTTTTTTTCTTCTGACTGATGCTTATGAACATACACTTTTATTGTGGACAAAACGCAGCTATACATATTGAATTGATCAGAGATGAATTTTTAAGACTGCCCACAGACTTTGTTTAGAAAAAAACACATACTTTAAAGATAAGTATTACAAATTCGCCTTCTTGTGTTTGGAAAATAGGCAACGAGTTAAGCTGAGTTAAGAGTATTATCTTGAAAATTCCAATTATTGAATAGGATATTCTTTACGCTTATACAACTGCATTGTATTGTTATGGTTTAAGAGTGTCAACGGAACGGTATGTATATGTATAGATATTTTTATAGACAAAATACGACTAATTATATAGGTCGACAAGGCTGGTCGGAAATGCCTGTCTAGTCTCCACCAAAGACTGTCATTCGATTTAATCATTTTAGACGTCTGAAGCACACCAACGCCCGACTGCAAGCTCTTTGCTTTGAACTCTAATCTAAGTAAATCTTTGCTAAATCCTTACTTTACCCAATTATTTAATCAATTCGACCAAATTTGGGTTGACGTATTTTCAACAAGCCTGTTCCGAACCGGACCACATCAGAAAAGAGCTGCTTCCCCCTCGTTTTTCAGGTCAAAATCTGATATTATCCTCATTTTTTTTTATCGGATCAACAACTGTTCTGATCGGGTTTCGTTCCATTATCATGATTATGATCCTATTATGACTGAACTAGGACAGAGACAAGTAATGTTTGTAGAAATAAAAGTGACTATACTGTTTCCTATTTTAACGTGACAAAAGAGGAAGACCCGGTGGCAACTGTGAGAAAAGTATATGAGCCGGAAACCAGGGCACTATTTATAAAAAAATGGATTTTATTATAAGCCCTGGGTGATCATTAATGAAACGTTTCCATAATATACACACTAGACAAACGAGTCAAATTACCCCCAGTTCGCTATAATCATGAAATTAATGAAACGTAATTTGAATCAAGAAGCTTCAAGCTCCTTTGTTTGGATATACGAATTTTCAGCAGGTGGAATTTTATGTTTGTGTTGTGTCTTGCAAATTGATCTATGTAAGGTTGTAAATATAAATATTTTTACAGCAATGTAAATATATATTTTAAAAAAAATTAAAAAAAAAAGGACAAATAAATGGACTGAATTGAATTGAATATATATCACTGCATCTGAAATATGCCATTCCTAGCAATCTAAAGAATGTTAAAACAATAAAAACTACCAGTAACCAGTGTGATTTACATTTTATCCATTCTAAATATTGAGTGTGTATAAACAACAGGTTGGTTAGCCTATCTAATAATTATACGCCGGGCTTGTGGGCAAGTTACTGGTCGCGCGAAGGAGACTGACTGGCGGACTCGGGCTTCGCCCTCGCCCGTCAGTAGTTTGCCCACTAGCCCGACGCATATCGGATAGGCTACCGGTTGGTATAAAGGTAATGATAATTCAAGAGGAAGGCCTGTTAAAAAGCAATACCCTGACTATGGTTTCAAATTAGATTTGGAAGTTTACTAAACAATAATTTATCATTTATAAAGCTATATAACTTACGAGTATACAATGGTGGATCAAGGGAGACACAACAGGCATGCATCCCCATTTCCCCCAAACCCACTCATTGACTGAAAATTTCGACTGCCCTTATCTTCCTTTTTTTTTGTGGCTGTGTCCCACCCCTATTTTCAGATTTTGGATCCACCTGTGAATAATGACCAAAATACAAAATACACTGAACTATCATGACTATAGCAACAATCTGTATTGTTATCATTATCAATGCAATGTGGATACGATGACCAAATAACTCTTAAAGAAAAGGGCTTCTAAAAAGTCATACATAAAAATTATCAGTGAAGATATCAATATGTCATGTGCAGTTAAAAAAGGTATAAAGTATGCAGTAGTGAATTCCATGAAAACCCTCTCTATGGATGCATGATGCGAGAGGTCCGGATTTAGTTCCCGGACAAGCCCCCAAGACAGTGCAGGTTTTGGCTGAAGATTGCACCACAAGAAAAATTGTTTTATAAAATGTACAACTCCAAAATCTTAACCTCCATCTCCTCGATCGCGGACAAACTTGTAACAACTCGTCTATCTTAATATCATGCTTATACTCGGTACAAACTGTAACATCAACCCTCGTCACATCAGCATCTTATTTGCTTACCAGTGTTAGAGCTGGAAGATGAGGGATGTGTGGGAATCAGGGGGTACACGGGGTTGAGGGCGACTTGCCATACAAACTCTTGCGGAAAAAATGCTTTCAAAACCGTTTCTATGATGGGCTTATATCCCCGCCACTGACAAAATTAACTAGGATGGCGGTGTTGGGATTTCAAGGGCGTTGGGCAGGGAGGGGATTTGACGGGAGCTTGCCATATAAACTTGAATGTGTAAACTCTTGGGGAAAAAAAATAATAAAAAAAAAAATCATTAAAAAAAAAAAAAAATCAAAATGGATCGCCACAACTAATATTTAGTTTAAGTGAATGGATGAAGAATGTGAGTGCGTGAACCCTGGAAATTTACAAAAGTCAAAAGCCCCTATCAACTTTCAATACAAGGGTATGGAGGTGTGCGGGTGCCGGGGGGGGGGCTTGATGTGGCTGAGGCGGTGGGATGGAGTTTGGGTTTGAGGGGGGCACTTGTTTTATAACTCCTTAAACGACCCGTTTATGTAAAAGGGGAACCACTGTATAATAAAAAAGGTTGTCACTATAAATGGGCTGGAGGCTGTAAAATGTCCATGGTTAATAATGTCTGAGAGAACCCCTCAGACATGTTACAAAGTCAAAACCCATATCCCACGCCCCTCGGTTTTCAGCTGAGGTGATAATCTTTTAATCATGTTAATGATGCTCAAAATAAAGAGGCTGTCACTCAATCTAGCATAGACAAGCCTCAAAACATGTCATCATTTTCATCACTAATTTCCGTCTCTTTATATCTCTTTATTGCCCCGTGTCTTCTTAACACGCGATCCCAATCGTCAACATGGTCAAAGCACGACAGTTCGTGTCTTAAAGGTTACATTTTTCCCTTCTTCTTATAAAGGTCAAATAATAATACAATGCACAGATATTGTATAACAACTTCATTACATCATTTTTATAGTTATACACGCCACGGCAGTATTCTAATTGAATAGTTCGATCTGGAAAAACGTCGATAGGAAATTAATATGTCCTTTTTTATTTCATTACTTTATTTATTTATTCACTTATGTTTGTCTTTTTTCTTTTTCTTTTCTTTTCTTTTTTTTTTTTTTTTTTTTTTTTGGGGCGGGGGGTATGGAACTCCAATTTTATGTCCTTTGTCCATGCAAGATGGGGTGTGTGTTGTTTCATTGCTTTGGTTTTGTGATTCCTGGTTTTATTATTTACAGAGTGGTGGATCCAGGGTTTGAAATTAGGGGCAGGCCTGAGTGATAGGGGGTGCCGCGGCCGAAATGTTCCCCTGCGCCCTCGCCGTGATCCGCTACTGATACACTTACATCCACATTTATATACAACTAATTTTATGAACTTACATTCATATTGCTGGAAATGGACGGAAACGAAATGGATCAAAGATTAAATTAAATCTTCTTTTTTCTAAATATACTATTTAAATGTTCATAAATATCCTCATCCATTATATTGTTCACATTCTAAATGAAACTTAGGATATAAAATTACCAAATTACATTTCAACGTGTTAATATCAATCATTTTCATATCCGCAAAGCAAATGCATGCCTTGTGTTTCTTATTTAACTAATTATTATATAATCTTTGAAAATAATACCGATCATTTTTTTTTAAATTTCATAAAAAGAATGAAATTTATTCAATTTCAGAATATCCGGATCTATAAAAATGACAGTTGTGTGACTGTCTACCGTCGTGATTTAAATTCGGGAAAAACGAGGGAGAGAGAGAGAGAGAGAGAGAGGGGGGATACGTTATTATTATTATTAAAAAAAAAAAAAAAAAAAAAAAAAATTTTTATAAAAGACAATCTTATTGTTAATTAATAAGTTTGAAAGAATGCGATTGGATTTTATTATGTATATAGATTTATAAAAAAAAAAAAGAATAAAAAATACACGTCAATTTATTGTGTTTAGGATTTCGGTTTAGGATTATTTTATCCTTATGCATGAAAGGAAGGATTTGTCAGAATCAAAACGATACTATAATCAGAAAATGTTCATCATCTAGTATTCAAAGAGCTTTTTAATTTGTATTGTATAGAAAATTACCCGACTATAAACAGTTATGTTTGGTTTTCCAAAATTAGGCGGGGGGGGGGGGGGGGTGCTGGATCTACTATACTGATGTGTGAGAAGTCATTATTGAATCAAAGTTACATGTCTGCAATTTCCTTTTCTTGAACTGTGAGTGGCTGATTAGATATGTCAGACAAAATAGCGTTCACCTTTTTGTACTTTTAATCCGTCTCAATATTGGATCGAACTCAAATGTCAACCTTCTCAAAACTGTCAATCATGTTAATGAAAGGTTTTTTTTTTCATACAGACGCAAAATTCTTTATATGACATTATTATTTTGTAAGAATTTGATTTATATTCGGATGATATGCATTAACGTGCAGGAACAATGTGGGTGTGATGATACTTTTGAACTTGTTGTTTCCATGAACATGAATATTGGCAGAGACAGGCACTTATTCAACCTGGCAGTGCATGCATCAATCATGTCAATAAATTGACATAAATAAACTAAAAAGGTTAACTCCATGAAAAAAAAGGTGGTATCTAATCTGCAAATGACACGGGCTTGCGACTAGTTTGCGACTCCGAGATTCAAGGAGACATCTCGGAGACGTCTCCTGAGTATCCGTGGCTGTTTTCGCGATATATCTTTAAACGCAAGAAGCTATAGGTGTGTCATTTTTTTTTCGTTTGAGACCAAATTTGTGACCCTCGAATTCAGCATAGTTTGAGCTTAACGAAGTGCATTAGATTAGGGCCCTGTTTACAAGCAGTTCACTGCTTTTTAAGGGTCCCAACCATTATGTTATGTTCAATTATTATGCATTATATGTTTCATATTGTATGTTTTACTGATGGTTAAATAAATATGAATTGAAAATTGAATTGAAATTGAAAAATTTAATTAGAACCAAAAGTAAATTCAATGCATAAATTAGCATCATTAGCAAAAATTTATTTGAAAGAGATAGGCCTATTGGTGGGTGGGGGGGGGGGGATTAATAGATTTTGGGAGTGAAGAAAATGTAAGTAGACTACTTGGCAATTAGACCTAGTGGTCATCAGTCAGAGGTATTAGGTCCATGATTAGACCAAGTGAGGAGTAGACAAGGTATGTTTTAGACCAACATGGTAAAGGGGGAAATTGGACCAAATTTTTACAAATGTTAGTAGCACAAATGGGTTTAACCCAGACCAAGTGGATGTTCTTACAATGTGGTGTGGCATTCATGAAAGACAGATTGGGAGAAAGCGCTCTATTTTAAATCATTAAATAAATACGAAAATAATATCGCGAACGTTTTAATTACCAATCGAAATACCGAAGTTATCATGGTGAAGCATCTTTGATCTCACCGCGTTATTGTCCACGGTTGGAACTTTATTGATGAACGCGGACATCCGAATCGCGCCACCACGTTCATGGTCAATAATGGACGATGTCTGCCCAGTGCCCAGACTCGGACATTGACCGCGACCGACGTATTTAAATATTTGAGGATAAAGGAAGGGCTGGGATACTCGGCTGGACAGGCTATGGTGGACGGTCGCTTCTTATTATGGTGATTGAATGTGACTGCCGTTGGATAGAGCAAACTGCATGCGTAACATGCAGCAGTAAAATTGTCTAGCCATGGAGCTATTTAATTCATGCATGGTGCAGTCACATTTCCCCTACGGTGGCCGTACGGCAAGGCGAAATCAACTGTTAACTATTTTCGTACTGGGCGGTTCGTACAAAAATATATAAAAGGGCTGGTTTCGACTCGCCGTACGGGGGTAATGTGCGAAATAAGGGAAAGTTATTCTGTGGTGTATTATCCAATGGAAAAAATCATTACATTTATAAAAGGGAGAGCAGGAAGTTGTCAACTTCATGGGGAGAGGGTAGGAAATGGGAAAGGGGCAAGGTATGAGTCGATTATTATTATTATTATTATAAAAGTCTTATAAAAATAAAATATAGGTAAAGGAATCAGGCGATTGAATAAGGAAAAAATGTATTAAAAAATTCAAAATATTAGACGCGGAGGATTTTTTTTTAAATATGTGTAGTGTTCCGATCTTGTTTGGCATTCACAAGCACTAAAACACATGGAACGTTATTAATACCCATATAGCAGTGGCAGTGGCGGATTTGAGAGGAAGGGAGTGTGAATAGAATTTGTCTTTGAATGTATGCTTCTAGCTTCAGTGGCTGCATTGATTACTGTTCATTTTAGTAATGGAAAAAAAAAACTAATGCGAGCGCGAAGCGCGAGCCGAAAATTTAAGCTATAAGTTGGAGTTATTTGTGCATTATAGTTCCTTTTTTAGTATCAGCGAGCGCGAAGCGCGAGCCGAAAATTTTAAGCTGGAATTGGATATGTTTGTGCATTAAAGGTCCAATATAGAATTTGCGAGCGGGAAACAAAATAAAAAAAGAAAAACAAAAATATGTAGTAGAGGCAGAATGGATTTGAAAGTGGGGTCTCGATGTAAAATAGGGCAATTTTTCTATAAAAGGGGACACTTTCAGAGGCATTATATAGACCTAAAGAGAAATGTATTCGAAGAGGGAGGGTTACGAAGAAAATTTGTCTTTGAATGTATGCTTTTAAGAATCATAATGGTAGCCTTGATTCCTGTTCATTTTAATAATAGAAAAAGGAATGCGAGCGCGAAGCGCGAGCCCAAATGTTTAAGCTAAAAATTGGAGATTATATCCTATTTAGCATCAGCGAGAGCGAAGTGCGAGCAGAAAATAAATTAGTATCCATTTAGAAGATACATTTTACATACTTTGTTTAAAAAAAAACAGCGATAGAAAACGGATCCACAATCTTTGCTACGAAAATTCTGTGGGCTGCAGGCCCCAATTAAACCCTCCACACATCTACATCAATGTTTTTGATTGTCAACAACACCCATTCCTAAGGTTTGTCCCCAGACGAGGAGAGGGAGTGTATTGGGTTTTGGCAGACGTATATCAATCAAATACATTGGATCCAACTATTTTACTTAGGTTACTGTTTGTTACTTAGTGCGAGGTCGCATAGCGACCGAGCAGAAAAAATTTGGGTTTTGGGGGTAAAAAAGAGGCATTTTAGAGTATTGAGAGCGCTATTTTAACCAATAACACAATTATCTAGTGTAATTTGTTTTTCATTTCTTTCTTGAAAACTGGGGGGGGGGGG
>CALNVZ010003431.1:15110204-15136748 GCA_940671915.1 Paracentrotus lividus | reverse complement strand
AAAAAAAAAAAAAAAATGATTACTTTGGTCCCTCTTTTATATTTTCATTTTTTAATTTTTTTTCCCGTTTTCTGGGAAGAGTTAATAAAATGTTCTTAAAACAGGATTACTTGGTGATGATTTCAGTCAGGAAATTGACAAAATTGATTATGTTTGTTATCTTATAAAATTAATGTATTTCATATTCTTTTCAATTTTTTATTTTGTCTATTTCCATTTCCAACAGTACAAATCAAAATGCATAAAATTCCGAAAAAGTACGACTTTCAAACAAACAACTGCCAAGGTTATCTTATCTCTGATGAATATTTATAATCTTTCGTAAGCCTATATACCCAAAATGCATTTGCCCTTGTGTGCCCTATAGCTAGATGGGCTCTTGTCACTCCATTTATCATTCAATTTCTATATAAACTGATATATACCCCGGGATATTTTATGAAATACACCAGGTGAATAAATTTACATCAATTCCTGATGTGACTCTACAGAAATCAATAAAAAGGATAACAGGGGTTCGAATATTTTTTATCGGGAAAATAAGTACTGTCCTTCCTCCCTCGTGCCTGCTATATTAGGGGAGGAAGGACGAAGAGGATATGATACGTTATTCAAAGGAGTGGGGTGACGTATTAAAACAGGCCTATTCATTCACTTGGGTATAGGTATATAAAGGGATAAGCGTGCCACATGATGGGGGGGGGGGTTCGGGCAAATTTTGTTTGACAAATCGGTAAGTTGTTGGTAAAACATGGAAAATGTAGGTCAACTAATTCTTATACTGAGGGGGGGACACGATGAGCCCAGTCCCCTAGACCCAAAGTAGACAGGTGCCATAAATCGACATTTTGAGGGGCTGTACCATCCCCCCCCCGAAGGACTACAGAAAAATGGTTTGAAAACATGGCTCACCTAAAAGGAGGCCTACATTCCCCCATGGAAAGATGGATAAAATTGAGTGAAGACAAAATATTCACGAATGAACGAAAAAAAGAAAATCAAAGCCTACAGCCCCCCCCCCGTGTGACAACAATTTTCGCGGGTCTGAGACCCTACCCCATATTCTAAAATTCCGGATACCCCGCTACCCATCCTCTCCCCCACCTCTCTTTTCTTTTTCTCTGGATCATGTGATAGGTCAGGGCCTCATGCTCAAGTCAATAAAAGTGGAACCCTGATGGAATGTATGGATATGAATAGCTCCTAGAACGGACAGGTAGCAACGGGCCCAACCCGCCCGACTTGACCGGATTACTCATCCTAAGATATAGAGAGAAGAGAGAGTGAGAGAGAGAGAAGAGAGAGAGAGAGAGGGAGGGGGAAGGCGTGGGGGGGTTTAAAGATAAAGGGGTCAGTCCCAAAGGAATTTGGTGATGAGGGATAGAGGGGGGGGGGTTCAGCAGGAGTAAATTTGAACCAGGAGTTTCCAGTTTTGGAGAGAGAGAGGAGAGAGAGATGAGAGAGAGAGAGAGAGAGAGAGAGGGGGGCGGGTAGAGAGGAGTTTTAGAGAGAGCTGAAGTACAAGATAGAGAGAGGGAGGAAATGTGGTGGGGTGGGGTAAAAAGAAGGGGTCAGTAGAATAAATTGAGTCCAAGAGTTTGAATTCAAGGTGTGTTATTAATACCGCATGATTATTCATAGCCACTCCGACAACGACCTTTTCCTCATTACGTTACGGTAAGTGGATGAGTCGTCAGTTTTGCCATGGATCTCTCTTATATACATGTATATCCATGGTTTTGCCAAGATGGACCACGAAAGAAGAAACAAAAGATGAACTTTTACCTTGGTATTCTCCCTTCGTCCTCTTATGTTGTCTTTTATAGCCATGATTTGGGTTTAAAATTGCAGAACATTTTTTAATTCTCCTTTAGGCCTATATGCCTTTCCGTGAATTTGATTTGATCACATATGATAATTGGGATTGATTTAACAGTTTAATTATATTAGTTATGTTATCTTTTTTAAAGAAATCTTTTCTTTTGAAATTAATCTTAAATGAAATAAAATCCGATCATTTCACGTAATGATCATTCGACTTGTGTCATAATTTACAATGCTCAAGTGCATTAGCTTTTAAGATAACAAGTCCCATGCATGGTTGCACTTTTGGAATATAAAGAATTACACATTCCCAAAAGAAACGTGAGGAATAAAGTGGGGATTTTAACAATTAGATACTCAAATATTATGTTGCAATTGATCTACGAAACAATATTATGAGGACGTGCAAAACCGCACGAAGTCGGAAATAATTATGTTTCGTTCCGATTATGACATCATTGTACATTTTAGCATATAATACTGGAGAATTTGAATAAAATTTGTCATGGTTACGGGACTACAAAAGTATATCCACGTGTATCGCTTGTTTATGTTGTTGGGGGAAAAGACAAAAATCGCATCAAAATATGTTTTTGAAGTACATGTATCTAAAATTTCATTACCGCAATATTCATTGTTTGATTTGAAAAGAATCCAAATTTGTCAATTATTTTTCAGAAGCAGGGGAAATGCATTAAAAAGGCGCGTATCCAGGATTTGGCACCCCGGGGGCCCGATGTGATTTTGGCCCCCCCCCCCAGTGGTGGATCGAGAAAGGTAGGGGAGACCGGGGATGGAAGTTACAAGGGTCAGTTGTTACAGTTCTCAGTGTACTAAGTTGGAACAAGAGAGTTCGTGCTAACTGGCATCCATATACAGCCTACACATAGCTGTGATGAACTGCCGGTCGTGAGGTTTCTCCGTTGTTTTATTGAAAAGTAAATCAACAAAAACCATTTTTTTACAGTTCCAAGTGAACTTTTGACAAAAATTAAAATTTATAATAATTCTTACAAATGAAGGCACATGATGATAGTCTGGTATTGTAAATATAGTTAGGTGTTCAAATTTTTTTTTCGGCCTTCGGCCAACCATAAGGTCATATATCAACTGTAGGGGTAGGTTTAAGATGTCAATCGGTTCAAATCATGTATATTTTCAGGTTTTTTTGTTTTTTTTTTACATTTTGTCAATTTTGGCGCCCCTATGGTCAATTTGGGGCCCCCAAAGGTCAATTTGGCGCCCCTTGAGGTCATTTTGGCGCCCTTTTGGGCGCCCACCCGAGGGGCCCGGGCCCGTAAAGCCCCCCCCCCCCCCCCCCCCGCAGAATACGCTCAAGTATAGTTAGGGCATATTGTAATCTGCGACAGAAATTACATAACGGTTGTATATTAATTTAAAATTGGATGATCTCAAACCTGATAAACCCCGTTAATCACTATCATGATTATTGTGGTTGATATTATTAAGTCGAAATCCCCAAATAAAATTGGAAAAGAAGAAAATCAAAGATGGATTGCTCATGGTATCCAGATTTTGGGTTAAATATGGGCACCCTAGGCAATGAATCTTTACACCATACACACGGAGCGGGGGCGGACATCAGATTTATCTTATTGCCATTACCATTGTCCTTGGCCGTTTAAGTTTGCCTAAATCTAAAAAAAAAAATCTAGTTTCAAATTACGTAAATTTGTAATGATTTTTAGATCTAATATTCAAGTGATGTTTTTTCATTCTTTCCTAGAGTAAACTCAAACTTTAAAAGAAAAATATTTTCAGATTAGCCAAAACTATATACTCCATGTTTAAAGAACGGGCAAGGACGATTTGACAACTACTTCAGTATTAATTATGACAATAGCACAAATTATACGCCACTGTATTTTTTAACATGATTTCGTTTGGAGGAATTGCTCGCCTCGAACTTTATTTTTTTACTTCCATATGTTTTATTTTCCTACTCGCCAAAAAGTCATAACCAGTTCTCTCTTTTTTTATTCAGAGCAAACCACAATAGAAATGACAACATAGCAAAAATTTGTAAATTTTAAACAATGTTCCTTTATAAAATAATGTTCATTGTTTCGTGTGATCAAATCCTGCATATTTTGATAATATTCATCAAAATGCGGTGGAAAACCAACATTTTTTTTTTAATGTCCAACTCCCATCCTCTTTTTATAACCGCGGGCGGACGTTTTAAATAGAAAGACAATCATTGTTCATTATTATAAAATAAGTTCAATAGGAATAAGAGAGGACAATAGATGATGTGGAATTTTTTTTATAACTCTTTTCATCATTATTGTGTATGGAATGGAATAATCGGATGCGGAGTGAATCGTGTATCTCATATCAAAAGCAAATTGTATGAGTTATCCCTGTCCCTCCCCATTCATTATTCATTTTAGATATTTGTTTTGATCATGAATGATTTTAATAAACATTCCCTTAAAAAAGATAATGTGTCACGAGTTACGCCTAGCATGCCTAGTAGTAGAGCTTTCTATCTTTGTCTATCAGATCCAGTGTGCCTATGATTCAGATGTTTCAGACCCCCTAAAATATGCCATCTACTTTGACCCAGCCGTCTATAATCTGACTAAATGCTTATAAAATATATTCAGGGTCGCGGTCAATGTCGAGTAGGGCTCGGGGTCAATCGGCTAGACTTCGTTTCATACTCGGACATTACATTGATGACTCACCACCCCCTCCATTCTTCGGACATCTCGGCATGGTCAACTCGAAGGCCTTTTTTTTCATATAGGCCCCTATAGCAGGGGGCTGACAACCCCCTGCCTATAGCTTCAAATTTTGAACACGAAATCCGTTGAACTTGTGACAGGAAAGCGTTATATATTTTTTTTCATTCTTACATTTTTTTATTCGTACAAAAAAGAAAAAAACAAAAACAAAAACAAAACAACCCTCCACCCAAAAAGCAAAAATGAGACTCCTGTTGTAAAGCTATGTTTAACGCCCTCTCCTGGCATACTCATGTATATACAAAGCGTTTTATGTTTTGCCATATCGATCATATTCTTGTGCATATACCTGGTATTGTTTTGAGGTATTATAATAGGCCTACATGATGGGAATACCAATTCGACATGAACATAAGAATACCTACTACATGTATCATAGCCATATTTGTTATCGTTGTTGGGTCTATCTTGTATTTCCACCTTTTCAAAATGATAAAACATTATCACAGTGAAGTCTCCACTGACTTTTGATCCGTTCATAAAAAAAAAAAGGAATTATAAGCATGGTAAATCATAGGCCTAATCGATAATTTATAATCATTATTAAATTCGAGGCATTTTTTCACAACGGAAAAATAACTTCTTTTTTTTTGCTTATCTGGGGGGTGATTCACTAACATTTAAAATCAATCCCAACTACGGGCCTATGGAACTATAACACAGATATTGATCCTAAAATTGATTTGATCCCAGTTGGGATTGATTTTAGCCGTTAATGAATCACCCCCAGATGGTTTAAATTTTGTCCCCGTTTATAATACCACAAATTATAATGATGATGATGATGATAATAATAATAGTTTCGATTTTAGAGCACCTAATATGAACAAAACTATATAATATAGGCCGAGACATATACTTACCCTTGGCCCAAAGCCTACTTTCATGCATTTAGCGTAATGAATCAATCTTGTTAAGCCTACTTTTATCGTAAACTTACAAATTCAAGCATGAAAAAAAGAGAGAGATAATTTGAATAGAACACAAAAATACTCTTCATACCATTGTTGGTCGCAAACCCCTCCTACACACAACACACACTCTGGTGCTCACTAGCCCTGGTTTCCACACTGATATCATGAAGTACATGTTAGTAGTTAGCTACATGTTAATGAGTATGGAGTTTTAAAAATGTAAACAGTCCCTAAATCATTGTGCAGACACATTCCTCTTGTTATGACAAGTTCAAAATACAAATTCAATCTTAAGATGATTTTCATATTTTCTCCCTGAATCACAAACAAGTAGTAAGTAAAAAGAGAAAGTGAATCATAAGTGCTTCGCGAGATTCTCACTCCTTCTTTATCCTCCAAATTAGTTTTACAACCCGTTCCATTTAAAACGGAGGCCATAAATATTGCCGACGCCCCCCTTATTCATTGATTTTATTTTTGTTTATCAATTTTTTTTTTCCTCTCTCTCTCTCTTTCTTTTTTTTTTTTTTTTTATTTTTAATGTATTTATTTTTATTTATTTTAAGAACACATACCCACAATGTAGGTTACATTTTATTGAAAAAAGTCAGCCATTTGTTTCATTTCTACAGAGTCTTGCAACTATAGACTAATGATCTGCTACACGCTCTGGTCACTTTCATTCATACCGCAAGAACAGACAGCACAATTATCATCTTCCCTAACGTCCATACGGACCGAGCAACCAAAGGGCCGTTACTAGAGCGCAACCAGACATTATCTACTAACCCCATGAGGCATTTATATTCAGAGAAATAAAAACATACGCACAAAGTAGAGAAGCAAGGACATTGAGAAAAATAGGACAAAAAAGAAAGAAGGGATTTCTTTTTATTTTTGGTTACTGTTGACCTTTAATGGTGTTTTCGGAGAGGTGTGAAGACAATTACTTTCTAGAGTTTTTAAAAACCTTACGTAAATAGGAGAGGCCTTCCCTTTCAAATAGAATTGAACAAAATTAAGAACAGATAAGTCATCTTTGTTGGGACCTCTTTCTCAACGATCATACATGGTTTTGTAAGAGAGACTCACTTCACAGGAAAGGGACAAATTGATGAGAGAATAGATATTTCCTGATGTTTTTCTGATCTCAAAGTGTTTCAACAAGGGGACACTCCTTTTTCATAAAATTTATCTTTTTGACGACAGAAAGAGAGAGAGGGTGGTGAAGAGTTAATAAAAATTAAAAAAAGGAAAAATTCAGGAAGCTTTCTTTATATCCTACAGCTTGTTGTCCCAAGACTAAGTCCATTTATTGTATTTGGTTTATAGGGTTATTTATTATTTGGAACCAAGAAACAAAAACCTATTACATGAAGAAAAAAAACATTAAAAACTATGTTATGGTTGTGTTTTGTGGTGGTTGTCCTAGAGATTTTTTAAAAAAATCTTAACAAAACTGCCTATATGGCCAAATTAAATATGCTTTGTAACTTTTGTCAACAAAATTGCCCAAAACATCATGACGCATGTACATGTTGCAACAAATTGTGCAATGCATTTCAAATTTCGTTTACAATAAACCAAGACAAACTGGAGCTGAATTGAAGCCAAGTTTTCCACAACCCGATATTTTCAATAAAGATTATGAACTTTTGTTTAGGATAAAAGAAACCACTTGAACAAAAGAGGATGGCAAAGAAAGAAAATCATTTAAAAGAAATAGCAATAAAAAGCATTATTCAGCATAAACAATGTAGGCCCTAATTACCGTCACCCGTAAAACTTCAAACACCAAAAATAGTTTCATGGAATGGAAACAGGAATGTTTGCTTTCCTGGAAAAGCACAATCAACCTACACTGGTTAAATACATAGGAAATTTCTATATTGCGCTGTTGTATACAACCTTGCAATATGCAAACAAAGTAATTAGAGAACCCATTGTAGTCCTCCTCTGCTGAATCAATTATTTTGTTTCCTCCAAATTGTATTTAAAAATGGAAACAATAAGTTATGTTTGAATAATTTGATTGCCTTATGGAATGACTTGTCATACATGTATGTAGGCCTACAAAATGTACAATAAAAATGTAGGCCTACGTGCCAAATCAATTCTTTTTTGTTTATGTCAAGCTTCACCAAAAAAAAATGGTCCATGTGCACACACAAAACTGAAGTTATCGTAGAACTAGATGAATCCTCGACCGCGCAACGGTCGAATATATGCCTCCGCCATTGGCCAGATCAGAAATATATGACGAAATGTCATCATTCATTTTTTTCAATTTTATTACACAGACACCTTTTGATCTTGACCCTTTTTGACCTTGTAACCACAGAAATCTAATCAGATAATTTGTCACCCTAGTAACGCACTTTATTCTTATAAACATTGTACCAATTGAAAGATGAATCTGTCAATGGTTTGTTTGATTTACAAAAGAACAAGCTTTTTAAAACCTATTTGAAACCCTCCTGACCTTTGAACCTTGTTGAACCCAAAATCCTTCTTTGATCAATTGCCAACCCCAGTTTGCAAACAACAGGTACTAAATAAAATGATTAGTAAAACGGTTGAGTTATTGTGAGAATTAGCTAATTTCTCACCTATTTTATTTGACCTCTGTGACCTTTGACCTTTGACCTTGTGACCCCAAATCTAAATCAGATCATTGTCACCGTCCGTATGCAACACATGAACCAAAGAAATAGGATAATCCGTCAACGGTTTCTTGAGTTTTATATGACAAACAAGCTATTTTCACCTAAATTTATTGGACCTCTGTGGACCTTTGGACTTTTTGACCTTGTGACCCCCACAAATCTAATCAGATCATTGTCACCTCAGTATGCACACATGTTACCAAAGAATGAAAAGATGAATAAAGTTTGAAACAATTCCTCCGAGTTTTAATTGTGAGAACGAGCTATTTTCACCCATTTTATTTGACCTCTGTGACCCTTTGACCCTCGTGCCCAATCTAATCAGATCATTTGTCACCTCCAAGTATGCAACACATGTACCAAAAATGAAGATAATTCCGTTCAAACGGTTCTTGAGTTTATTAATGACAACAAGCTTATTTTCACCTATTTATTGACCTCTCGTGACCTTTGAACTTTTTGGACCTTGTTGACCTCCAAAATCTATCAGATATTGTCACCACAGTAAAGCACACATGTACCAAGAATGGAAGATGATAAGTGAACAATTCCTGAGTTAAATTGTGAGAACGAGCTATTTTCCCACCCATTTTAATTTTTGAACCTCTGTGACCTTGAGAACCTTTGACCTCATGACCCCAGAAATCTTAATCAGATCCATTTGTCCACCCTCAGTATGCACACATGTTACCGAAGATGGAAGAAATCAATCCGTCACACCGGTTTTCTTTAAGTTATCGTGAGAACGAAAGGTGGGAACGGACGTACGGACCGTACGGCGTACAGACGTAACGGACGTACGGACGTACGTAACGGACGACCACCCGAAAACCCATAATGCCCTCCGGCGAGACTTCGTCCCGCGGAGGCATAAAAAATGCAGCAGAAGCCAATTTTGAAAACAGCAAAAATCCATTTCACAATGCCTACTTTCATTTCCCCCTACATCTATGTCCAATAACGGAGGTCAACGGTCTGACCTCTTAAGGAACAAAGCAACTCTGGCTCTAGCACAGTTGCCATAGTTACGACCATGGCGAGACTCCTCCGTCATTCCACTCCCCATCCCAGCCGCCCAGGAGGGGCATGGTCCACGTGACCAGGGGAGAGGGCCCGAGACGACTTGGGAATGCAGCAGACAATGACGTTGACGGAAAGAAGAAATTACGGAAATGAGATTTTCGTTGAGCCGAGGATAGGCGGGTTGCACACACGCCCATGCTCCATGTAACTACTTTGCATGGCATCCCTTAATTCTGCCTACATAATTGTACAATGTACTAGGGGCTGTTTGTTCCCCTGTACATTAGAGGTCGTTGATTGAATAACAATAAATGAACCAAATGCTTCAATAACACGATTGCATGTTACAATGTAACAGTATGAACAGCATTGGCTTTCGGGTTTTTAGGACTCTGAAATTAAAAAGGACAAGCCTACCCCCCGTAATCACTTTAATTGCTCCCTAATATTTAAAATAATAATTCCATTACGGTAATACAAAAATTAAAAAATTAAATAGATTCTGGCAAAATGAGTATTTTTAAATAATACAAAAATTCTTTTGCTTTAGAACTCTGGCTTTGCATTATTAACTTGTCATTGTAATCAAATGGTCTTTTTGAATTTGGTTATAAATTGGGTTACATTTTTAGAGGGGCAGTGGAATTAGGAACCCTCTAAGGGACATTGAAGCACTTTTTCTGATAATTTAACATTATTATCGAAACTATGTTGTTATACTGTACTTATCAAAACCAATTCCAGCTTACCCCCCCCCCCCCTCCATCCCCCCCTAAAACCAATAACCTTACAAAAATGGAAGAGTTTTTTTCTGTACCCCCAAATGCTTCCATAGCTTTGTCCTTTCATAATTTTTCCTTCCTCTAAACCTTTCCTCGTTTAAACTTGGGACGAGGTCTTTTCCCTTCCCCCTGGTTCAAGACATAAAGAACTGCAGACTGGTAGTCCTACAATAATAAACAGACTTCCTTTGTCCCTCACTTGTAAAATAATAAAAGTCCCTGTATTTTTGAACCTAAAACTTAACTCCAATCTTTGTGCGAAATTTTTTTTTTTTTTTTTTTTTTAATTTAAGAAAAATTTTTAAAGAAAATTTAAAAACTGCAGTATTTTTGGAGTATAAATTTTCCTGAATTAAGGGAAATTTTCCTGAAAAGTGGCATCTCTGAATTAGCACAGCTGCATTGTAAAGGACCCTACATAAATGTTACAGTACACAATGTATACTGGTACAGATGAGTGTAGGTATAGTTTTACCAATGCAGAACCGCCAATTTTGTTCCAGCGCAGGCCCTACAAGGGTTTTTACTCAAGTGGACCCTTCTCAGTCCGGCCTGGCCACATGTTCACATTTGACAACCCCGCAGGCAAGCTACTCAAGAACTTAATCTGAAGAGCTGGCCTAGTCTAAGGACCCCGCCGTACTGTTGATTTTAAAACGCTCAATATTTCAACAAATCCCTTTTTTATGCAGGATGGAACTTTTGAAAACCTCCAACCTTGTTCAGACAAAATTACAGGCCCAATTAGTCTCCAGACAGGCAGATTCTAATTATTCTTATTCCAATTTAGAGGTTTGTCACACATAGTCGGCAAGTAAATACCATGAATGCGAAAGCACACATGTTATGCTCATGTAATTATTTCGAGGGAAAATTGGTTTCCACACTATAAAAGGAAAGATTAATTTTTGA
This sequence comes from Paracentrotus lividus, assembly GCA_940671915.1. Taxonomy (NCBI): domain Eukaryota; kingdom Metazoa; phylum Echinodermata; class Echinoidea; order Camarodonta; family Echinidae; genus Paracentrotus; species Paracentrotus lividus. Next base: position 15,125,856 of record CALNVZ010003431.1, on the reverse strand, counting down.
AATTGCACCTTTTTTGGAAAATAGTGGCCAAGTAAATGATTTTTTACAAACTCGTTTTAGCGATAAGAACATCCATAAATTCTAATAGGGAATTTTATTTCAGCTATTAAAGATAAAATAGATAGAAGAGCTTTCACTTCAACTTTTTTTTGTCAACGGTAAACAAAATTAATTGCAGAATCTAACATGTAATGGTAAACATAGAAGTGAAGGCCCTTTCATTTATTATAAAATAATATAATGTAAATTCCTTTCTGGATACAGACTACTTTGCCACAGTCCAATGGTTTTACCATGGTTTACATTAGTATTACCTCAGTGACACAGCCCTTGTCTGCAGAAATAATTTTGGACCAAACAATAACTTTCAGTTGGCATACAATGTACATGGACAACTTAGAAATGGGTCAAAAAGGGTATGATTTTTTCTGCCTTGGCCTCCTTTTTTTACAATTTTTTAAAAAAGCTCAAATGCATTTATTATCGGCCTTAATATGTTCACATGTGGTGGGTATATATTTTTGATGATGTGCGACATAATATGTTTTTGTAAATTAAAAATATAGCATATATAACAGTGTCATTAGGGCCTATCCAGGCTCGAATTTAGCAGTGGGCCCAGTGCCATGGCCACCTAAAACTTCATGGGGGGCCAAACCTGAAATATACCAAAAACTCCTCCATTTCCAACCATGTGGATTGGCGGTACTAATGGGGCCAATGGCCCCACCCAGAAAAATGTTAAATTCGAGCCCTGCTTATAATACCGTTTTTATTCTGGCCACCAGGAACATGTTGGAGGGACAACAACCATGTGTAGGACTTACTAATTGATATAAATTTGATTAATCCATCTTTTTACCACCATATCAAAAATGCTATCTGCCAAATGAGGAATTCAAAAAACTAGTTAATAAATTCCCAATATATTGGATTTATCCTAAAATATAATTATAATCATGCCTAAATGCAGACTTCCCTTCTTATAGGCCTAAAATATCATCCCCTTTTTAACGAATAGTCCCAAGGCCTCAAAGCATATCTTCCACATCCTCTCAAGAAATTATGGCTTTTCTTTTCTTTTTAATCTCATCATTAGACATGAAAGATTCCAAACGATTTATTTAACGTTTCTTCATTGGGGATATTAACATCCAGGCTCAAGGTAAGCCCTATCCGATAATGCGTCGGGCTAGTGGCAACTACTGAACGGGCCAGGGCGAAGCCCGAGTCCGTTCAAGGCGAGGGCGTCAGCCCGGAGCGCCTTATCATCACTGGTGAGACGAAAATATGAATTTTCTTTTATTAACTTGTTTCGTTCGTAAAAAAAAATCCTAACGAAACCCAGCATACGCTTTGATATGAATATTATAACCTGATTGCGACACGGGACAATAAGCGATGAGATTGAAACATGACGTAGTCATGAAATATCAATATCACTGACTCGTCTTCAAAAATTCGAATCGAAGAAAAATGGCGTTTGCCGAAGAGATTTCCATATAGTTTTGAAGTTTGAAATATGCAGCTCAAAGGCTCAAATAGATTGATTTTAAAGGATCTGCCAGGCTTCTGCAATATATTCGGTGGTCTTTAGTGAGAGGATGTTTTTGTGAAGTTTGTGCCTAACTGGGATTCTTGAAGAGTGGCGATCTATCAGGCTTTACCCATGCCATTGTCTTTTGACTTTCCTTCGAAATTTTCGTTCTCGACCCAGAGGAAGCTGAATGCCGCCCCGAAGCTTCGGCAGCTTAGTGTCTCAGGGAAGACCCCTCGATCCTTAACTTCCACGCAGTATTTTTGCTGACATGGCTAATGTAACTTCTCGACTACTTCGAAGCCGGGTACGACATGTTAGAGAACAAATAATTTGTTCAATTAATACTCCAAATAAAGTAAAATGTTTTTGACACAAAGAGGTTATTTATTGTCACCAAAAATTATATAACAATCAGAAATTTGAAAGGAATATTAGGAAACAAAAATTTAGTTTAATTTTTCGATCTTCTTAATCTACTACCCATGTATGAATGAACCTCGACCAAAACCCGAGCTTTGTGATGAATATTTGATTGGGTTTGAATAAATAAGGTCGATCGTCATATAAGGGTCCGTCTCATGAATGATGCATAAAAAGAAGTACGTCACGCATACGATAAAACATTATGCATAATGATGACTTTACCGTTGAATGAGTAGGCCGCTCGGGCTAACGCCCTCAGCCTGACGATCTCGGCTTTTACGCAGCCTCGCCGTCAGTCAGCAGTCTCCCTTCGCGCGAACCAGGTAACTTGCCCCTAGCCCCGGCGCATATCAAGATAGGCTAAGCCTCAAAGGCTAAATGGACAAGGATCTTAGCATGAAAACTGTTTCCACTTTCTGCAGAGACATGTCTAGTCAAATTTGAACTAGATTATGTGTTTCGAAGAAAAAAAAATGGGGCCATTTCAAATCGTTGTATTACTTGGGCCAAGCTCGTTCCACATGTGACAATAATTGGTGGAATAGTCTGGGTCTCGTTGCTATGAGGAAGGATTAGAGGCAAATTCACATCGCACGTTGAATCCAATGGGCTGTAAAGCCTAACATGTATTCCCACTGCCCTGAAAATGGAGCGCCATGGTGTGGATTTGGAAAAACGCTATCTGTAGCGGGAATTAATTGAAACAGCGCTTGACTATTGAATTTTGTCTGCCTGCTTTTTATGTACATTCTGGCGCAGCAATCAATTTTGGCTCGAGTCACGCGAACCAGGGATCGCTTAGCCTCACTGACAGCTTCGACTTTCAGTTAACACAGGACTGCAATTTGTTGTAAAGCGTATGTGCAAATACCATGCACAGGAGAAGGACCCTACTCCATTGTATTTCTAGCAAGCCAACCTGACCCTCAAGTCAATTGAACTAGTAGTAGATTTTTTATGTTGATAGTAAAATGATGTAATACTTTGCATTGTACACCGTACTATACATATGCTGCACTGGACTATGTACATGTATAATAGAGCATGATAATCAACAAAATGGCTACCCAATATATATGTATTTTGTGGATAAATGATAATTGCATAATTAATTGTTAATTAATGTTCCTGTAGGTGCATATTATTTTTTTTTTTTACAGGAAATAGGCCTACATGTAGGCCTTCTATCTAGAAACATAAACATATGCAGGTCCCTAATACCTTTTAATGAAATCTATTTTTACAAACAAACATAAATAGCTATTTTTTAATAAATTACAATGAAAAAAAAGGACCCAATATCAAACAGAAAAAACAATATATGCCTATTTAAATTGTAACCCTACATGTATCAATGCCCTTTTTGTTGTGTACATCGTACAATACTGAAATTTAGCTCTGACATTGTGATAATCATTGCCTTGCCCTCAGGCAGAAAGAAGCATAGCAGCTTATCATATACATGAAGCAAGGTCAGGCTGCTCACGTTCTCAGCTTGCTGTTGCCAATTTGCAGGCAACACACCGATTATCTAACAGAACAGACCCAGACAATTTGCAAAAAAATATGGGCAAGACGTATCACTTTTATTGCTCCACATTAATTGGAAGGAAGGACAGCAAAATGGATGTCTCAAGTCAATCTTAAAATAACTTTTTTGGACTAAGATTTGGCAAAGGCTGGCGATCAAAAAATTACAATTCAACTTTAGAATAGTATACATGTACATACATGTACAAGCACACACACAGGAGGCTAACAATGTACATGTAGGCCTTACAATGTATGTAACATATAGGACTATACATGTACCTTACATTTTCTTTTCGGATCTACAATGAAGGGCCTACGAAATTAAAGAACATAATGACCTCCAGTAAGAATTGTAGTTTAGTTTAACAAATTTCACACACATCCAATTTTTCATATATATCTCAGCAACAATATCTCCCCCCCCCAAAAAAAAAAAGTCTTATACAAACATGAAAACCTTAAAAAGAAAAACATACCATGTCTGGGTCACAGGTCTATTTAATGGGTTTTTAAATAATAACAATTTATACTGTGAGAATTTTAGGAACAAGTGAAAGCTTGTCTCCTGAATAGTTCCCATGGTTTCCTTACGAAAGCAACTTTACTGAGGTACTTGACTTTTTTTAACGGGTTTTAAGCACTATATTTGCAGTAACATCAAAAATCATTATTGGTTGATTGGACACCTCGCCCTTCCCTTCCCTAAAATATTTCTCGGCCTTCATCCCATTTTATAATGAAAGCCCTGTAGGGACTTCGGGCATTGGTTAAAGAAGACAGTTTGGATGACATGCTTGTACATGTAACATCCACAATACTGCTAGACATGATAGGGATTGGCAGAGTATCCTTTATTGAACAATTTGTAACACATTTCTTGATCCATGAACAGACCACCAACCTCTGGGTGTGGGAGAAATGTTCCACATAGCCGATACACTGGCTGAGACATGTTTCAACCTGGTAGAATTTGAAACCCACATGCAATTGTACATCAGAGCTGGAAATTCCGCACTCGGTTTTGCATACAAATGTACATGTAGGCCAAAAAAAAACTTTACAAATTGAACATGATTTCTGATTGTCGAGGACAGGAAATGAATTTCTGTACATAAATGTGTGCAACCTACATGTGTATACAAGAAATTTTTACCACACCTCAGCAAATGAGAACAACGCCCTTCATGAGGTAATGCATGGGAATACAGATTGAGACTTTGCTACATGAAGTACATGGCATTGACCCAGGAAAACAATTAGCCTCTTTTTATGTGACACATGAGTCAAACAAACAAACTAAATCAAATGAAAGGAAAGCCAGGTCCCTCTTGTCACGCAACTGACACTAGAGAGAGCTCTACCTGATTAATGTGCCGGTTATGTCATGGGAGCAATTTGTACCCACATTTTAGGAGAATTAGCCCAAATAATTCAATTCGTCGCAGCCGAAGACAGATGGAACGCTAGAATGGAAATTACATTTCCATCTTGGCACTGACTCTAGGAAAAGGGAGATAAGAGAAATCAATTGGGGTCGATTTAGCTTGTTTCAGAACCCCATGGCAGGAGACTGACGCAGAATGCCCTTAATTCGGAGAGGAACTTTCTGAGAAAACAAAACATTAGGAAAGGTTGGGGCTTCCTTTACGCATTTGAGATGAATTAAGTCCATAACCTGTGGTGCATTGAAGATCTGAATTTCGCATAGTCTCCACCATTATGGCCATAAATTCATTGTATAAAAGTAGACCAACAGTACATGTAGAATACAAACAAAATGAATGAAACAACATATTTTTACTAGAAGAAGGGTACAAAAAAGTTGGTCAAGATTTTGCAATGATATTTATTCATAGGCCTACAAGATTCAGTTATTAGAATGAAACACATTTAATTGGTCTTTTGTGACCAAACGAGCAATAAACCGTTACGAATTAAAAGCAGACCATCACAAAACAAGCCCATGTAATAATGCTTGAAAGTATCACAGCATCATGAAATACCAAAAGAGTGAAAGAAACGTCGGTTTCAATCAGCTTGCTCCGTTTCAAGCAACAGTGAGTTGGCACTTTCATCAGCCCAGACAGAGCGATTTGGTTTTAGATTTACTCATTGGTTGGAATCATATCGAAATTCATTAACTTCAGGAGACAGCTTTGCTCTCTGAGGACTTCACATGACTCTCTCCCTGAAGATGACGACTTTCTCTTTCCCTAGCTCTTGTTCATGTCTGAATGCTTTCTCCTTATAATCACTTTCTCTCCACACTAGTCTGCAAACGCAGACATCCATTTTACACTTTCAACAATTTGTACGTATTGAAGTCTTGTACATTCAGACTCTGCATTATGTGGAAACTGGGTATGTGCCTGACAAATCTTTACCCTGCAGGCCTCTACAAAAAAAAAAAAAAAATCACTTTGCCCTGTTGGGCAAGTGGATTTTTTTTTTGGGCTTGCCCGAGAGAAAAACCACTTGCCAAAATTTCTTTTTATGTTCTTTGTTTTTCCATGACTTTTTTATTTTTTGCAGGAAATATAGATCCTCTAGGAGGTCTAAATCTAATTACGAGTCAATAAAAAACATTTGAAGGACAGTATTTATGTTAAACACAAATTCGTATTTTTTTCCTCTTTTTCTTTCGTCGCCGCGACTGTTGGAGGTAGGCCTTTCGAGTGTTGCCTGCTCGCGGCCTTTTCTTCTGCATTCGAGCTCGCTGGTATTGCTGGAGCAGCCGCTTGTCTTTTGTTCCGTTTGTTCAGTTGTTTTTTTTTTTCCGTTGTTGGTGGTTTTGAGTGTCTTTCTCTCCCGCTCGTTGACGTTGTGCGCAAAAAAAAATCTCCTAATCTTTCTTTTGAGCCATGATCGTCTTCCCTCACGCTTCGAGTCGCCGTCATCCAAAAACACACACGAGACTCGACGCGCAACACAAGCACACGGACGTAAACGCTTGCCCCTCGGATCCCAGAAAGTCCTCGCCCTGCACATGCACAAAACAACAGCGATCTCCGCGCGCTGATGGTTTTAATTTTTGCAGCAATCTAGCGCCAATCTATCGGCGAATTAGCGCTAATTGATTACGTTTTCAATAATATGGAAGCCCCCATGCAACGGAGTCCGTTGCGTAGAAATTTTACTTTCTTTTTAGTTGATTAACTAAACAAGAAGTCATGGTAATCTTTTGATATGTGTTTCTGTTTTTCGCACCGATTTGTGATTACTTCGAAATACTGTGATTTTAACCACCTCAGTACTGAAGATAATGTCCCCTTTTAATTTCTATTTTGAAAATCACCGATCGGGCAAGTGTTATAAAATTTTTGCTTGCCCCCCATGGTTTTTCACTTGCCCGGCCAAGCGGGCAAGCGGGTTTGTCGCGCGCCCTGGCCCTCTTGTCACGTCTAAGTATAAGTACAGTATTTAAGCATAGACTCTCATTTGGTATTTAACAAATTGAACCGATGTTGGGGGGAGACTAGATTCCAACCCATCTTTAATTGTAGCCTATTTGTAGACTTGGAGATTCAGACTCTGTGATCGGACATGGGGTAATGTACCTACAAACTGTTTCCCTCTGTCAAATTTGAATACTTTCAAGAGCATTTTTTGGCATTCCTGTTTTTTTTTTGTTTTTTTTTTTGTTTTTTTTTTGTTATTGCATGTCAGTTTCTTTCCCAATGTCTCTGCCCTTTCTGCCCTTTAGAAGGCAGTATAAACCAGTCAGGAATCAATGCTCCTGGGCCCAAACAAGCCAGGATGTGATTCACAATGCAAGGCTGCCACAATTGGGCGACAAATTTCTGCAAATCATTTTTCAACTCTGAAGCAATGTTCAGCTAGCTTGAGATATTGGGAGTCTTATGTAAAAAAAAAACTCATTCTCCATCTCATTTTCCCAATTTGCATAGGCCCATGCTTGTTGTGAAATGTGTTTCCATGTGCATGTTGTTTTTTGTTTTGGTTTTTAACCCGTTGTTGGACACTCTCGTCTTTTTGACCTAACGCACATGTACATGTAACAATGTCTGAAAATTATTTTGTAATACATGTACCGCAGCTACATGTAATCTTTTTATCTGTATAAAATTTGGGCAACTTCTTTTTTTTTTCATGACATCCTTTTTGATTCTTATTTATTGACCGACAAATCTCTCTCAGAGTTCTTAAATTACTGATTTCCAAACGCTATTAAACCTTTGAATGTTGAGCATAATTAAAAACGTACATAAATCTGACAGCAGGGCCTATATTGAAACTGCAAATGATACAGGCGACATGCTGAATGCGGTAGCCCTAATAGACAGGGAAGGAAGAAAAATCCGAGCGAGTGTCTACTATTTAACAAGCACACAGCAAATAGCGGACCTAATAACGTGTTTTACACAGTGACTCGACTCGCGGGTTCGAGCACGGCAATCATGTTTTGACATGGCATATTTATGTCGTGTAAACGGGATTCAGTGGTGATCCGCGACCCGAGTTTCGACAACGTCTTTTTTTGCCCTACACAGAATCGTAGGTTTTTTGATTCCGGGAAGGTTGTTTTCGGCGCGGCCATTTTTTCTGTGTGTCGATGACCTTGAGGTCAGGGTGGAATTCAGCTATACATCACAACCCCCATTAATGACGTCTCTCTACTTCCAGTCGTGATCTGTGAGCCGTGTTGAACACGATCACAGGTTCACTTTTTTGCAGTGTCAAACCCTTCCTTAGGATTCGACACAAGAGCCGAGTCACAGTGGTAAACACGGTACTATTCGCCACTGCCAGAAAGGGGAAGCGCTACTCAATTCACAGACAGGAAACTGAGTCTGATATCATCTTCCCCGTTCCGGACCCACAAATCAGGGACTAGCACGCGAATACAAGGCAAGCTCCCTAGCATTCCAGCTATAGAACAAACCGACTACCTGGAATCTGTACATGTACACGGAAAGTAATGAAAAGGATTATGAACCCAAGTAATTACACATAATTTGAATCTCAAAAGTCCTTCATTACTGACCACACATAAACTAATTTTTTTTTTTCTTTTTTTTTTTTTTAATCCCAATAATATAAACGAAAAAGATAAGAATACGGCAACTACAGTAAGGCAAAATCCAAAAATGACCACCCCCCCCCAAAAAAAAAAAAATAATAATAATAATAACAATAATAATGATAATGAAGAAGAAATCTGTGCATTACATTGGGACACATCCGTTTGGCAGATTTGCCGGATCTGACGACCACTGACCATAATGAGCTTTTATACATGTAGGCCTACTAATGGTCATAATGGATTTTTTTTCAACCACAATCACGTAAAATCCCTAAATCCCGGGCTGCTTTATTCTAAAAGTTCCACAGAATTAAAATACCAAGTATTGCAATAATTTCACCTTGGAATGGGGTTGTATTTCTCCAAGCATATTTTCGGACATACATGTACAATTGTAATTACAAAAGATGCCCCTGAACATCAACCAAAAGGGAGCTTGATTTTCCAAATAATATAACATACTAAAGCGTACATTATAAAATATAGGCCTACACTGCTGCAGAAGTGTGTTAAATAATGGATAATTCAAGAAAAATGTATCCACTGGTATAAAAGGAAAATAAAATTTTATTTTTAACTTGTTGTCAGACAAGTCTTTGCATAACTTTTGGTGCCAAATGTCTGCCTCCGCATTAATCTTAATCACTAAATATTGATAATAAAATGTACCAGGGAAATGGCATTATTTAACATGGAACATTGGGTAAAGCCATCCAAGTGCTATTAAATGAAGCAATTAAACTTGTAAAACCATGTAACTAGCAGTTAAGGACCTATGTTCATGGCTCCAAGTAGGCCTCCAATACAAACAAAGAAAAATGCAAATTGTTGTTGTTGTTTTTATATTTTACGCGCCTTTCATTCATTATATGAATATTTACATGATAGTATGTCTGTAGTATGTCTGTAGTATGTCTGTCCTGTCTGGAGACTAGATCTACATCGTACAGAACTCGATTGCAGGTTTTCATCAAATAGAAACTAAGATAAACAAGGTAAATCTCTTCACAAAGAGAATATAATTTGTACCACAAATTTACAACTCAACCAAAAAAAAAATTGAAATGTATTAGTCCGTCTATGTTTCAGGACATACAATATAAGACATTCACTGGACACAATTTTTATTATCAAGCCAGCTGAAAGAGCAAACCAAATCGCCCACAAAGCAAGAAAAAAGGGCGCATGCCACTTTTGTGGCCGAAAACCAAATCTTGTTCCTGTATGTACATGTACATGACACTGGCATTGTATTCAAAAACAGCATGTTAACTTTTGATCCCCACTCAACATGGAGTTACTACACCAGGGCAACCATAATAAACGTTGAAAGTGTGGTATTTTGTGTGCAATACAATGTATCACTCCTGATCAAACATTTTTTCTTTTTTTTTTTTTTTTTTAAAATGTTGAGGGTGCATAGTTCATATTTGGGTGTTTGAGCCCAGAGCACAACAATGGGACCCACTTCTTCTCAAGTGCCTGTAAAACTCATGGAGATGTTATCTAGGCCTACATGTACACCTTAAATATGGGAGTATTTTGCTTCAAAAATTCATGAGCACATTTTTAAATTTACAGCAATTAGATTTACAAGACAGAATTTCCAACCACTTAAAAATTGAGTTGCTTTTCATTACAGGACTTGTAATGTAGGCCCTATACCAGTAAAGGCTCTACAAATAACTTGTTTATAAAATTTTGAAATTTATGCTATTCTGAAAGGTTTCATGGTGCTAATTTGGGGATTGAACATAGCCTGAATTAATTATCTCACAGAATCTTGGAACTGGAAACACTTAGATTACCGACCCCATCCTTCAACAAGACCTTCTGCGCACAATCAGGGTACATATGATATCATTTCCTCCCATTTCGACTGGGAAACATAAGCCACCGTTTCAACACTCCTGACAGCCCCCTTCTCCTTCCCCGTGACTTCTTTTTTAATCTCCACACTCTCCAACTTGACATATTTGGCCACCGAAAACTGAGAATAGCCTTAGACAATTTAGGGAAGCTCGCCTGTAGAATTAGCTTCTGTCTTTTGTTTATCTTTCACGTCTGTAGCTGTGAACAGGGTAAGGATTTGCGGTTTTTTTGAAAGGCTGGCCTGAGGAAGCCAGGAAGATGAGCACTTCCGTAGAAGGTTGACTAAAGTCCATGGCTCCATTAACGTTGTTCAATTCTTCTCAATCCTGATCAAGGAAATATTCTTCCCATCCCTCCATATTCAATATTTCAATTTGGAGAAATCACATAGAATTTCCAAATGTTTTTATTTACGACTGCTGGGACAAAGTCCGCCCTAACCATACAATTTTCATTAAAAACACTGATTCAATGCAATAAGTTTGTGCTTACAATTTTTAAAGGTTTCAGGACTGAAATCCCTATATTGTTAAAGAAACACCGCATTCAGAAGAGCATTTTTCTTCTCCTTTCTTTGGATGATATAATTATGTAGCTCTTATTTCTCTCTCTTTAATCTCTCTCAAGCCATCAGTCTACAACTGTTTCTAACAATGCCATGTTGAGCAAAGCTTCTGACAGATCCACTTAAATTGGTGACATACATTTAATTTGCAGGATCGTGAGGAATTGGGAAGGGAGGGTTATTTTTGGCACATGGTGAATGCGCCAAGACTGTCAGCAGTAGCTAGGCTACCCTCTCTCAATTATCAGAGACACTACACTGAAGTGAAGGGGTGGGTACACAGTGGAGGGGAAGGACACGAAAAGCTCTCTTCAGAGGCACTATTTGAGGGAAAAAATCCACAGGGAGCAAACTTTGATAATTTGTATTTGCGATTTCATAAATCCTTTACATTTCAGGCTTCCAATTCATATTGTAAAGCTTTTCAACGTGTTAAAACAGCATGTTTCTATGATTATTTTCTCCTCCTAAATTAAAATGTTGTATCAATCACCTGGGTCTCGTATTCCATAAACTATACTCAAGCAGTTTGTCCTCAAGTCTAAATTTTTTTTCTAAGATTTTTTGTCCAGGAAAAAAAAACTGTCTTAGCCTTTATTCCAAACACATTTGTCTGAGCTCAGAAAGCATTAAGCAAAGGTATGATATTTTATTGTCAAGTTTTAATTTGTGGTCTCAAATGAGCTTGCCAATATAATCAACATCCAAGGTAAGGTAGTACATGTAGGCATAAAGTTTAGGATAAAATTATCCTTTTCTTATAACTGTGCGTATTTGTAGGCGCAACTCCATTTAAGGCGTTTGACTTAGCCGACATCGAAGAATTTATTGCTTAACCTGTCAAAAATAGGGCCTTTAGGCTATAAAGGCAAAAGAACAAAAATTAATTTTAAGCAAAAGTCTTAAGTCCAACATTTTTATGAAATACGGACCCTGAAACAATAAGTTTTAAAAATTGACAATGTGATGTAGATAGTTAAAACGCATCCGTGAAAAATTCCATCTAACAAAGGCCAGTAGGGGGCCTAGTTCCTACAATCTTAATAAAAATAAGTTTATTTACAAACATTGCACTCACACCACACCTCAACCTCACTCTACCCAGGTGTAGAATCTACTGATGTAGATTTGAGGGTCAGGAATTTTAACATTTTTTTTATACCTGTTTCCTCTTGTATTGCAGGTGGGGTCGAACTTGGCCTTCACTTTCCTCTAATGCCTCCTTGTATTTATCCTCTGGATTCTGGTCCCTGGCCAAGAGAAGGTAATTCCTCCAGTTGTCAGAGTCGAAACCCCCAGTGACATGTGCGTGTTTCTCTCCCTTTATGTCCATGGACTATGAATTTCTAGGTGTAAGCATGGCACTAAGCATTCGAGGCATTCGATGCACGGGCTTATTGGCAGTTTCGTAGAGTTTCTTGGCGTGAGGAGACCCCTTGCATTTCCCAAAGCATTCGTGGATAGATTTTCATGCTGTTTTCGGTCGGGTGCTTGGGCTTCTCGTCTGCGGGCTGAGACCCATCGACTTTGGGGACCGGGTTTCCATTATTCCGTGGAAGAGCGTTGCAGAGAAGGCTGGCATCGGTTTTGGTGATCAGTCCCACATGAAGGAGCGCTATATATGGCAAGATTCCTGTAAGTTTTGAGGATTTCAAGCTGCTCGGGGCTGCACCGGGAACAGTAAGATGTGCAATTCTATTCAACAAACAGAATTTATTTTTGCTGGAGGCCTAAAATCCCGGAGAACACTGTTCAAGATCTGTGGCAGACAGAGGCGCTTCTCCCGCCGACAGCAAAGCACGAGATGGCCTCGTCCTCTCAAAATAGTGGCATCTTTCTCGCTTTTTCGTCTGATCAATAGGGGTAAAGACTGGCATTTGCTGAATGGAAATGGCGGTGGATGAAGCAAGGGGTCATATTTCCATTTTGACTGCTGTTGCACTGGCGGCCATGCTTCGATGTACATGTGCTTGTTTCCAAAAAGCGGCCGCCTTGCTGGCCGACACGCGAACCACGGCTTCTTTCATGATCGGATCAACGAGTTGTTTACCAGCCAAACTTACGGCGGCCTCAAGCCAAACTTGGACGATAGCTGCTCGTCCCTCCAACTTGACATCGCGACAGTCTGATAACTTTTCAGAACCTTCTCCTCAAAGACTTGGATTATAAACTTGAACTTGAGGATCCCTCACATCCTCCGGTGAAATGGGGCAAGAAATTGCCTTTCTTGTCTTTTTAGGTTTTTTCTCTACTCGGCACTAAAATGCTTTGAGTAAGTAATCACGATAGTAGATTCAGTGTTGTTTTTGTCGCCTTCGTGAAGATAATCTGACGAGTCCCTCTAGAAAATGCATTATTAGTGCGGCCCGTACCACTATACTGTGCATGAATATGTATATACAACAGTTACAGGGCCACATACACAACACTACACTCAATGTGCATTCGCAGCATGCAATATGGTGAGCTGAATGTTAATAGTCATGTGTGTTGGTCTCGTTCGTAGACAACACAAATACACACAGCTACAGACCAAGACTTGTGTATACAAAATCGTTGGCAGCCGTCTCGCCGACAGCCCGACTCAAGCTAGCTTACAGGCTAGGCGCTTATCAACTTGCCATTACATTTACATGCTACTCCCCCCTGGAAACTACATGTTATACCTCAACGTAAACTAATCAAAATAATCATGTTATATTTTTGAACCAATTATTTCGTGATTGAAATTTACCAATCTAACAACGGAACGTAGTCGTTACTTTTTCACACAATGAAAATTAATCATATAGGCCTACAGTGACTCCACTGCTACGTTTTCAATGAAAAGTATTCTTCATTAGGAACATTCTTAACGTTTCATCCACACAATCATACGTCACAGCCCAGCTTGATTGTCTAGCCAGTGCACAGTGATGTACACACGTCACGACCGTTTTAAATATGCTATCACATCTGTTCATTTATCATTTTCATTTTCGTAACTCGCACTCGCTGCAAGCATAATTAATGAATTACAATACATTTTCCACCCAATCGTATGCTTTCCAGGCAACCGAAAAAATGAACCCCTTTTTTGGCCAGGGCCCCGGCCCCTTTTCCAGGGGCGTATCCAGGGGGGGGGCGCAAAGGCCGCGCGCCTCCCTATTGGCCGACTAAAAAAAAAAAAAAAAGGAGGAGAAAAAGGGAGAAGAGGAAAAGGGGAAAGAAAGAAAGAAAAGAAGAAAGAGAAGGGAATTTTGGTTCTAAAAACGACCATAACTAAGGCCTTTTAATTGTGGGGAGGGCCCACGAGGCCGACTTTTCTCATATTGTATTTTTTGCAATAATTGCTCAAACGCCCTTTTTTTTAAGAAAAAAGAAATACATTAGTGACGAAAAGTAAAAATTATTTAAAACTAAAGTTTCAAAATTTCACAAAAGAAAGAGGCCTCTTGGACCCTCTGCCTCCTGGGGCCCTCGCCTCCTGGGAAACATAGTTTGGCCTCATGGGTTTTTATTAGAAATGTACCCCTTTATTAATTCAAAATACTTTTTGAAACCACAAATTTTTTGGCTCGCGCTTCGCGCTCGCTGATGCCAAATCAAATGCACAATAATAACTCTAAATTTTTACCTTAAAAAAAATTTCTAAACCCAAATTTTCGGCTCGCGCTTCGCGCTCGCTGACACCAAATCAAAATGCACAATAAAATAGTTCTAAATTTTACCTTAAAAATTTTAAACGCCCAAATTTTCGGCTCGCGCCTTCGCGCTCGCTGATACCAAATCATAATGCAACAAATAATAACTTCCAATTTTTACCTTTAAAAATTTTTTTTCAGCTCCGCGCTTTCGCGCATGCGGATACTAAATTGGGTTCTATTATCATACAATAATCACCCATTTTCTAGTACTAGAAAAAATGCCCCTTTATTTATTTCATATAACTTTAAAACCTCAACATTTTCGACTCCTCCGTTTCACGCTCCGCAGATTCTAATTCAGAAGGGTATATAATGCACACATAAATAGGTTTCTACGCAACATACATTGTCTTAGGGTATAGAAACTATGTAAACTTTTTTGTGACAATTGAAAAAAAAATGTGGAATTTCATGTACAAATATGAATTAGAAGAACCCCCTCCCCTTCCCCTGACGGCGATAATAAAATTTCCTTGCGCCCCCCCCCCCCCTATTGGGAAATCCTGGATACGCCCCCTGCCTTTTCGACCGTCAAAACGGCTTTTTCATCTGAAAGCCCGATCCGATTGAGTATTTAACATCAACGAGTGCCGTGCAATACAGGGGGCAATTCGGATTCCAAGAAGAGCCATCGTAGTAAGTCTGTTACGTATAGATAATCTCGTTGTCCTAATCAGGGGCATATTGCAATAATGATGGTCAATGATTATCTCTGTCTCGTCTGAGATCAGCTTTTAAGCTGGTACAGTTTTTACGACACAACCTTTCAACTTGAATGAGCAGGTTTTTCTGGGCCCGGTTTGAATGAACATCATTAGTTAGCGGCTTTGTTGATACGGCTGGGGGTTACGTAACCGGATCATGCACCCCGTTCTATTTTTTTTGTTTCTAGCTTGCACCCCCCCCCCTTCCACTACCCGTAGGCATGTGCACAGGAATGTTTTTAATAGCGTTTTTAATCAAATTCATGCTTGAAATTTGTAAGTTTT
>CALNVZ010003431.1:15025475-15110179 GCA_940671915.1 Paracentrotus lividus | reverse complement strand
ATCAACAAAGCCGCATAACTAATGATGTTCATTCAACCGGGCCCAGACCGGCTTCATTCAAGTTGAAAGGTGTGTCGTAACTGTACCAGCTAAAAGCTGATCTCAGACGAGACAGAGATAATCATTGACCATCATAGTGCAATATGCCCCTGATTAGGACAACGAGATTATCTATTACGTAACAGACTTACTACGATGGCTCTTCTTGGAATCCGAATTGCCCCCTGTATTGCACGGCACGTGATGTAAATACTCAACGGACGGGGTTTCAGAGAAAGCCGTTTTGGCGTCGAAAAGGCAGCCGGCGTATCCAGGATTTCCCAATAGGGGGGGGGGCGCAAGGAATTTTAATCGCCGTCAGGGGAAGGGGAGGGGTTCTTCTAATTCATATTGTACATGAAATTCCACATTTTTTTTTCAATTGTCACAAAAAGTTACATAGTTTCTATACCCTAAGACAATGTATGTTGCGTAGAAACCTATTTATGTGTGCATTATATACCCTTCTGAATTAGAATCTGCGAGCGTGAAACGAGAGGTCGAAAATGTTGAGGTTTTTAAAGTTATAGAAATAAATAAAGGGGCATTTTCTTAGTACTAGAAAATGGTTAATTATGTATAATAACCCAATTTATATCCGCGAGTCGCGAAAGCGCGAGCTGAAAAATTTTTAAAGGTAAAAATTGGAAGTTATTTATTTGTTGCATTATGATTTAGGTATCAGCGAGCGCGAAGCGCGAGCCGAAAATTTGGCGGTTTTAAAATTTTTTAAGGTAAAATTTAGAACTATTTATTGTGCATTTGATTTGGTGTCAGCGGAGCGCGAAGCGCGAGCCGAAAATTTGGGTTTAGAATTTTTTTTTAAGGTAAAAATTAGAGTTATTATATGTGCATTTGATTTGGCATCAGCGAGCGCGAAGCGCGAGCCAAAAATTTGTGGTTTCAAAAAGTATTTTGAATTAATAAAGGGTACTTTCTAATAAAAACCCATGAGGCCAACTATGTTTTCCCAGGAGGCCGAGGGCCCAGGAGGCAGAGGGTCCAAGAGGCCTCTTTTCTTTTGTGAATTTTGAAAACTTTAGTTTTTTAAATATTTTACTTTTCGTCACTAATGTATTTCTTTTTTCTTAAAAAAAAGGGCGTTTGAGCAATTATTGCAAAAAATACAATATGAGAAAAGTCGGCCTCGTGGGCCCTCCCCACATTAAAAGGCCTTAGTTATGGTCGTTTTAGAACCAAATTCCCTTCTCTTTCTTTCTTTTCTTCTTTCTTTCCCTTTTTCCTTCTTTCTCCCTTTTTCTCCTCCTTTTTCTTTTTTTTTTAGTCGGCCAATAGGGGAGGCGCGCGCCTGTTGCGCCCCCCCCCTGGATACGCCCCTGGAAAAGGGGCCGGGGCCCTGGCCAAAAAGGGGTTCATTTTTTCGGTTGCCTGGAAAGCATACGATTGGTGGAAAATGTATTGTAATTCATTAATTATGCTTGCAGCGAGTGCGAGTTACGAAAATGAAATGATAAATGAACAGAGTGATAGCATATTAAAACGGTCGTGACGTGTACATCACTGTGCACTGGCTAGACAATCAAGCTGGGCTGTGACGTATGATTGTGTGATGAAACGTTAAGAATGTTCCTAATGAAGAATACTTTTCATTGAAAACGTAGCAGTGGAGTCACTGTAGGCCTATATGATTAATTTCATTGTGAAGTAACGACTACGTTCCGTGTAGATTGGTAAATTTCAATCACGAAATATGGTTCAAATATAAACATGATTATTTGATTAGTTTACGTTGAGGTATACATGTAGTTTCCAGGGGGGAGTAGCATGTAAATGTAATGGCAAAGTTGATAAGCGCCTAGCCTGTAGCTAGCTGAGTCGGGCTGTCGGCGAGACGGCTGCAACGATTTTGTATACACAAGTCTTGTCTGTAGCTGTGTGTATGTGTTGTCTACGAACGAGACACACACACATGACTATACATTCAGCTCACCATATTGCATGCTGCGAATGCACATTGAGTGTGTGTGTATGTGGCCCTGTACTGTGTATATACATATTCATGCACAGTATAGTGGTACGGGCCGCACTAATAATGCATTTTCTAGAGACTCGTCAGATTATCTTCACGAGGCGACAAAACAACACTGAATCTACTATCGTGATACTACTCAAAGCATTTTAGTGCCGAGTAGAGAAAAACCTAAAGACAAGAAAGGCAATTTCTTGCCCCATTTCACCAGAGGATGGAGGATCCTCAAGTTCAAGTTTATAATCCAAGTCTTGAGAAGGTTCTGAAAAGTTATCAGACTGTCGCGATGTCAAGTTTGGGAGGACCGAGCAGCTATCGTCCAAGTTGGGCTGAGGCCGCCGTAAGTTTGGCTGGTAAACAACTCGTTGATCCGATCATGAAAGAAGCCGTGGTTCGCGTGTCGGCCAGCAAGGCGGCCGCTTTGGAACAAGCACATGTACATCGAAGCATGGCCGCCAGTGCAACAGCAGTCAAAATGGAATATGACCCCTTGCTTCATCCACCGCCATTTCCCATTCAGCAAATGCCAGTCTTTACCCCTATTGATCAGACGAAAAGCGAGAAAGATGCCACTATTTTGGAGGACGAGGCCATCTCGTGCTTTGCTGTCGGCGGGGAGAAGCGCCTCTGTCTGCCACAGATCTTGAACAGTGTTCTCCGGGATTTTAGCCTCCAGCAAATAAATTCTGTTTGTGATGAATTGCACATCTACTGTTCCCGGTGCAGCCCCGAGCAGCTTGAAATCCTCAAACTTACAGGAATCTTGCCATATAGCGCTCCTTCATGTGGACTGATCACCAAAACCGATGCCGAGCGTCTCTGCAACGCTCTTCTCCACGGAATAATGGAAACCCGGTCCCCAAAGTCGATGGGTCTCATGCCCGCAGACGAGAAGCCCAAGCACCCGACCGAAAACAGCATGAAAATCTATCACGAATGCTTTGGGAAATGCAAGGGTCTCCTCACGCCAGAACTCTACGAAACTGCCAATAGCCCGTGCATCGAATGCCTCGAATGCAGTGCCATGCTTACACCTCAGAAATTCATAGTCCATGGACATAAGCGGAGAGAAACACGCACATGTCACTGGGGTTTCGACTCTGACAACTGGAGGAATTACCTTCTCTTGGCCAGGGACCAGAATCCAGAGGATAAATACAAGGAGGCATTAGAGAAAGTGAAGGCCAAGTTCGACCCCACCTGCAAATACAAGAGGAAACAGGTATAAAAAAAATGTTAAAATCCTGACCCTCAAATCTACATCAGTAGATTCTACACCTGGGTAGAGTGAGGTTGAGTGTGGTGTGAGTGCAATGTTTGTAAATAAACTTATTTTTATTAAGATGTAGAACTAGGCCCCCTACTGGCCTTTGTTAGATGGAATTTTTCACGGATGCGTTTTAACTATCTACATCACATTGTCAATTTTTAAAACTTATTGTTTCAGGGTCCGTATTTCATAAATGTTGGACTTAAGACTTTTGCTTAAAATTAATTTTTGTCTTTTGCCTTTATAGCCTAAAGCCCTATTTTTGACAGTTAAGCATAAATTCTTCGATGTCGGCTAAGTCAAACGCCTTAAATGGAGTTGCGCCTACAAATACGCACAGTATAAGAAAAGATAATTTTATCCTAACTTTATGCCTACATGTACTACCTTACCTTGGATGTTGATTATATGGCAAGCTCATTTGAGACCACAAATTAAACTTGACAATATAAATATCATACCTTTGCTTAATGCTTTCTGAGCTCAGACAAATGTGTTTGGAATAAAGGCTAAGACAGTTTTTTTTCCTGGACAAAATCTTAGAAAAAAAATTTAGACTTGAGACAAACTGCTTGAGTATAGTTTATGGAATACGACCCAGGTGATGATACACATTTTAATTTCAGGAGAGAAATAATCATAGAACATGCTGTTTTAACACGTTGAAAAGCTTTACAATATGAATTGGAAGCCTGAAATGTAAAGGATTATGAAATCGCAAATACAATATCAAAGTTTGCTCCCTGTGGATTTTTCCCTCAAATAGTGCCTCTGAAGAGAGCTTCGTGTTCCTTCCCCTCCACTGTGTACCCACCCCTTCACTTCAGTGTAGTGTCTCTGATAATGAGAGAGGGTAGCCTAGCTACTGCTGACAGTCTTGCGCATTCACCATGTGCCAAAAATAACCCTCCCTTCCCAAATCCTCACGATCCTGCAAATTAAATGTATGTCACCAATTTAGATGGATCTGTCAGAAGCTTTGCTCACATGGCATGTTAGAAACAGTTGTAGACTGATGGCTGAGAGAGATTGAAAGAGAGAGAAATAGAGCTACATATTATATCATCCAAAGAAAGGAGAAGAAAATGCTCTTCTGAATGCGGTGTTTCTTTACAATATAGGGGATTTCAGTCCTGAAACCTTTAAAAATTGTAAGCACAACTTATTGCATGAATCAGTGTTTTTAATGAAAATTGTATGGTTAGGGCGGACTTGTCCCAGCGTGTAAAATACATTTGGAAATTCTATGTGATTTCTCCAAATTGAAATATTGAATATGGAGGGGATGGGGAAGAATATTTCCTTGATCAGGATGAGAAGAATTGAACAACGTTAATGGAGCCATGGACTTAGTCAACCTTCTACGGAAGTGCTCATCTTCCTGGCTTCCTCAGGCCAGCCTTTCAAAAACCGCAATCCTTACCCTGTCACAGCTACAGACGTGAAGATAAACAAAAGACAGAAGCTAATTCTTACAGGCGAGCTTCCCTAATTGTCTAAGGCTATTCTCAGTTTTCGGGGCCAAATATGTCAAGTTGGAGAGTGTGGAGATTAAAAAGAAGTCACGGGGAAGGAGAAGGGGGCTGTCAGAGTGTTGAAACGGTGGCTTATGTTCCCAGTCGAATGGGAGGAAATGATATCATTGTACCCTGATTGTGCGCAGAAGGTCTTGTTGAAGGATGGGGTCGGTAATCTAAGTGTTCCAGTTCCAAGATTCTGTGAGATAATTAATCAGGCTATGTTCAATCCCAAATTAGCACCATGAAACCTTTCAGAATAGCATAAATTTTCAAAATTTTATAAACAAGTTATTTGTAGAGCTTTACTGTATAGGCCTACATTACAAGTCCTTGTAATGAAAAGCAACTCAATTTTTAAGTGGTTGGAAATTCTGTCTTGTAAATCTAATTGCTGTAAATTTAAAAATGTGCTCATGATTTTTGAAGCAAAATACTCCCATATTTAAGGTGTACATGTAGGCCTAGATAACATCTCCATGATGTTTACAGGCACTTGAGAAGAGTGGTCCCATTGTTGTGCTCTGGGCTCAACACCCAAATATGAACTATGCACCCTCAACATTTAAAAAAAAAAAAAAAAGAAGAAAATGTTGATCAGGAGTGATACATTGTATGCACACAAATACCACACTTCAACGTTATTATGGTGCCCTGGTGTAGTACTCCATGTTGAGTGGGGGATCAAAGGTTAACATGCTGTTTTTGAATACAATGCCAGTGTCATGTACATGTACATACAGGAACAAGATTTGGTTTTCGCCACAAAAGTGGCATGCGCCCTTTTTTCTTGCTTTGTGTGGCGATTTGGTTTGCTCTTTCAGCTGCTTGATATAAAATTGTGTCCAGTGAATGTCTTATATTGTATGTCCTGAACATAGACGGACTAATACATTTCAATTTTTTTTGGTTGAGTTGTAAATTTGTGGTAAATTATATTCTCTTTGTGAAGAGATTTACCTTGTTTATCTTAGTTTCTATTGATGAAAACCTGCAATCGAGTTCTGTACATGTAGATCTAGTCTCCAGACAGACAGACATACTACAGACATACTACAGACATACTATCATGTAAATATTCATATAATGAATGAAAGCGCCGTAAAATATAAAAACAACAACAACAATTTGCATTTTTCTTTGTTTGTATGGAGCCTACTTGGAGCCATGAACATAGGTCCTTAACTGCTAGTACATGGTTTTACAAGTTTAATTGCCTTCATTTAATAGCACTTGGATGGCTTTACCCAATGTTCCATGTAAATAATGCCATTTCCCTGGTACATTTTATTATCAATATTTAGTGATTAAGATTAATGGAGCAGACATTGGCACCAAAAGTTATGCAAGACTGTCTGACACAAGTTAAAAATAAAATTTTATTTTCCTTTTATACCAGTGGATTTACATTTTTCTTGAAATTATCCATTATTTAACACACTTCTGCAGCAGTGTAGGCCTATATTTTATAATGTACGCTTTATATGTTATAATTTGGAAAATCAAGCTCCCTTTTGGTTGATGTTCAGGGCATCTTTTGTAATTACAATGTACATGTATGTCCGAAAATATGCTTGGAGAAATACACCCCATTCCAAGGTGAAATTATTGCAATACTTGGTATTTAATTCTGTGGAACTTTAGAATAAGCAGCCCGGGATTTAGGGATTTTACGTGATTGTGGTTGAAAAAAAAATCCATTATGACCATTAGTAGGCCTACATGTATAAAGCTCATTATGGTCAGTGTGTCGTCAGATCCGGCAAATCTGCCAAACGGATGTGTCCCATGTAATGCACAGATTTCTTCTTCATTATCATTATTATTGTTATTATTATTATTATTTTTTTTTTTTTGGGGGGGGGTGGTCATTTGTGATTTTGCCATTACTGTAGTGCCGTATTCTTATCTTTTTCGTTATTATTATTGGGATTAAAAAAAAAAGAAAAAAAAAAATTAGTTTATGTGTGGTCAGTAATGAAGGACTTTTGAGATTCAAATTATGTGTATTACTTGGGTTCATAATCCTTTTCATTACTTTCCGTGTACATGTACAGATTCCAGTAGTCGGTAGTTGTCTATAGCTGAATGCTAGGGAGCTGCTGTATTCGCGTGCTAGTCCCTGATTTGTGGGTCCGGAACGGGAAGATGATATCAGACTCAGTTTCCTGTCTGTGAATTGAGTAGCGCTTCCCCCTTCTGGCAGTGGCGAATAGTACCGTGTTTACACTGTGACTCGGCTCTTGTGTCGAATCCTAAGGAAGGGTTTGACACTGCAAAAAGTGAACCTGTGATCGTGTTCAACACGGCTCACAGATCACGACTGGAAGTAGAGAGACGTCATTAATGTGGGTTGTGATGTATAGCTGAATTCCACCACTGACCTCAAGGTCATCGACACACAGAAAAATGGCCGCGCCGAAAACACCTCCCGGATCAAAACCTACGATTCTGGTAGGGCAAAAAAAGACGTGTCGAACTCGGGTCGCGGATCACACTGATCCCGTTTACACGACATAAATATGCCATGTCAAACATGATTGCCGTGTCGAACCCGCGAGTCGAGTCACTGTGTAAACACGTTATTAGGTCCGCTATGCTGTGTGCTTGTTAAATAGTAGACACTCGCTCGGATGTTTCTTCCTTCCCTGTCTATTAGGGCTACCGCATTCAGCATGTCGCCTGTATCATTTGCAGTTTCAATATAGGCCCTGCTGTCAGATTTATGTACGTTTTAATTATGCTCATCATTCAAAGGTTTAATAGCGTTTGGAAATCAGTAATTTAAGAACTCTGAGAGAGATTTGTCGGTCATAAATAAGATCAAAAGGATGTCATGAAAAAAAAGAAGTTGCCAAATTTTATACAGATAAAAGATACATGTAGCTGCGGGTACATGTATTACAAAATAATTTTCAGACATTGTACATGTACATGTGCGTAGGTCAAAAGACGAGAGTGTTCCAACAACGGGTAAAAACCAAAACAAAAAACAACATGCACATGGAACACATTTCACACAAGCATGGGCCTATGCAAATTGGAAATGAGATGGAGAATGAGTTTTTTTTTTACATAAAGACTCCCAATATCTCAAGCTAGGCTGAACATTGCTTCAGAGTTGAAATGATTTGCAGAAATTTGTCGCACAATTGTGCAGCCTTGCATTGTGAATCACATCCTGGCTTGTTTGGGCCCAGGAGCATTGATTCCTGACTGGTTTATACTGCCTTCTAAGGGCAGAAGGGCAGAGACATTGGGAAAGAAACTGACATGCAATACAAAAAAAAAACAAAAAAAAAACAGAATGCCAAAAAATGCTCTTGAAAGTATTCAAATTTGACAGAGGGAAACAGTTTGTAGGTACATTACCCATGTCCGATCACAGAGTCTGAATCTCCAAGTCTACAATAGGCTACAATTAAAGATGGGTTGGAATCTAGTCTCCCCCAACATCGTTCAATTTGTTAAAGTACCAAATGAGAGTCTATGCTTAAATACTGTACTTATACTTAGACGTGACAAGAGGGCAGGGCGCGACAAACCCGCTTGCCCGCTTGCCCGGGGCAAGTGAAAACCATGGGCGGGCAAGCAAAATTTTATAACACTTGCCCGATCGGTGATTTTCAAAATAGAAATGTAAAAAGGGGACATTATCTCAGTACTGAGGTGGTAAAATCACAGTATTTCGAGTAATCACAAATCGGGCGAAAAACAGAAACACATATCAAAAGATTACCATGACTTCTTGTTTAGTTAATCAACTAAAAAGAAGTAAATTTCTACGCAACGGACTCCGTTGCATGGAGGCTTCCATATTGATTGAAAACGTAATCAATTAGCGCTAATTCGCCGATAGATGGCGCTAGATTGCTGCAAAATTAAAACCCATCAGCGCGCGGAGATCGCTGTTGTTTTGTTGCATGTGCAGGGCGAGGACTTTCTGGGATCCGAGGGGCAAGCGTTTACGTCCGTGTGCTGTGTGCGTCGTCGAGTCTCGTGTGTTTTTGTTGATGACGGCGACTCGAGCGTGAGGAAGACGATCATGGCTCAAAAAAGATAGGAGATTTTTTTTTGCGCAACGTCAACGAGCGGGAGAGAAAGACACTCAACCACCAACAACGGAAAAAAACACTGACAACGGAACAAAAGACAAGCGGCTGCTCCAGCAATACCAGCGAGCTCGAATGCAGAAGAAAAGGCCGCGAGCAGGCAACACTCGAAGGCCTACTCCAACAGTCGCGGCGACGAAAGAAAAAGAGGAAAAAATACGAATTTGTGTTTAACATAAATACTGTCTTCAAATGTTTTTTATTGACTCGTAATTAGATTAGACCTCCTAGAGGATCTATATTTCCTGCAAAAATAAAAAGTCATGAAAAACAAAGAACATAAAAAGAAAATTTTGGGCAAGTGGTTTTTCCTCTCGGGCAAGCCCAAAAAAAAAATCCACTTGCCCAACAGGGCAAAGTGATTTTTTTTTTTTTTTTTGTAGAGGCCTGCAGGGTAAAGATTTGTCAGGCACATACCCCATGTTTCCACATAATGCAGAGTCTGAATGTACAAGACTTCAATACGTACAAATTGTTGAAGTGTAAAATGGATGTCTGCGTTTGCAGACTAGTGTGGAGAGAAAGTGATTATAAGGAGAAGCATTCAGACATGACAGAGCTAGGGAAAGAGAAAGTCGTCATCTTCAGGGAGAGAGTCATGTGAAGTCCTCAGAGAGCAAGTGTCTCCTGAAGTTAATGAATTTCGATATGATTCCACCAATGAGTAAATCTAAAACAAATCGCTCTGTCTGGCTGATGAAAGTGCCAACTCACTGTTGCTTGAAACGGAGCAAGCTGATTGAACCGACGTTCTTCACTCTTTTGTATTTCATGATGCTGTGATACTTTCAAGCATTATTACATGGGCTTGTTTTGTGATGGTCTGCTTTTAATTCGTAACGGTTTATGCTCGTTTGGTCACAAAAGACCAATAAATGTGTTTCATTCTAATAACTGAATCTTGTAGGCCTAATGAATAAATATCATGCAAAATCTTGACCAACTTTTTTGTACCCTTCTTCTAGTAAAAATATGTTGTTTCATTCATTTTGTTTGTATTCTACATGTACTGTAGGTCTACTTGATACAATGAATTTATGGCATAATGGTGGAGACATGCGAAATTCAGATCTTCAATGCACACAGGTGTATTGACTTAATTCATCTCAATGCGTAAGAAGCCCCACCTTTCCTAATGTTGTTTTCTCAGAAAGTTCCTCTCCGAATTAAGGGCATTCTGCGTCAGTCCTGCCATGGGGGTCTGACAAGCTAAATCGACCCCAATTTGATTTCTCTTATCTCCCTTTTCCTAGAGTCAGTGCCAAGATGGAAATGTAATTTCCATCTAGCGTTCCATCTGTCTTCGGCTGCGACGAATTGAATTATTTGGGCTAATTCTCCTAAAATGTGGTACAAATTGCTCCCATGGACATAACGGCACATTAATCAGGTAGAGCTCTCTCTATGTGTCAGTTGCGTGACAAGAGGGACCTGGCTTTCCTTTCATTTAGATTTAGTTTGTTTGTTTGACTCATGTGTCACATAAAAGAGGCTAATTTGTTTTCCTGGGTCAATGCCATGTACTTCATGTAGCAAGTCTCAATCTGTATTCCCATGCATTACCTCATGAAGGGCGTGTTCTCATTGCTGAGTGTGGTAAAAATTTCTTGTAGTACACATGTAGGTTGCACACATTTATGTACAGAAATTCATTCCTGTCCTCGACATCAGAAATCATGTTCAATTTGTAAAGTTTTTTTTTGGGCCTACATGTACATTTGTATGCAAACCGAGTGCGAATTTCCAGCTCTGATGTACAATTGCATGTGGGTTTCAAATTCTACCAGGTTGAAACATGTCTCAGCCAGTGTATCGGCTATGTGAACATTCTCCCACACCCAGAGGTTGGTGGTCTGTTCATGGATCAAGAAATGTGTTACAAATTGTTCAATAAAGGATACTCTGCCAATCCCTATCATGTCTAGCAGTATTGTGGATGTTACATGTACAAGCATGTCATCCAAACTGTCTTCTTTAACCATGCCCGAAGTCCCTACAGGGCTTTCATTATAAAATGGGATGAAGGCCGAGAAATATTTTAGGGAAGGAAGGGCGAGGTGTCCAATCAACCAATAATGATTTTTGTGTACTGCAAATATAGTGCTTAAAACCCGTAAAAAAAGTCAAGTACCTCAGTAAAGTTGCTTTCGTAAGGAAACCATGGGAACTATCAGGCAGACAAGCTTTCACTTTGTCCTAAAATTCTCACAGTATAAATTGTTATTATTAAAAACCCATTAATAGACCTGTGACCCAGACATGGTATGTTTTTCTTTTTAAGGTTTTCATGTTTGTATAAGACTTTTTTTTTTTGGGGGGGGGAGATATTGTTGCTGAGATATATATGAAAAATTGGATGTGTGTGAAATTTGTTAAACTAACTACAATTCTACTGGAGTTCATTATGTTCTTTAATTTCGTAGGCCCTTCATTGTAGATCCGAAAAGAAAATGTAAGGTACATGTATAGTCCTATATGTACATACATGTAGGCCTACATGTACATTGTTAGCCTCCCTGTGTGTGTGCTTGTACATGTATGTACATGTATATCTATTCTAAAGTTGAATTGTAATTTTGATCGCAGCCTTTGCCAAATCTTAGTCCAAAAAGTTATTTTAAGATTGACTTGAGACATCCATTTTGCTGTCCTTCCTTTCCAATTAATGTGAGCAATAAAAGTGATACGTCTTGCCCATATTTGTTTGCAAATTGTCTGGTCTGTCTGTTAGATAATCGGTGTGTTGCCTGCAAATTGGCAACAGCAAGCTGAGAACGTGAGCAGCCTGACCTTGCTTCATGTATATGATAAGCTGCTATGCTTCTTTCTGCCTGAGGGCAAGGCAATGATTATCACAATGTTCAGAGCTAAATTTCAGTATGTACGATGTACACACAAAATGGGCATTGATACATGTAGGGTTACAATTTAAATAGGCATATATTGTTTTTCTGTTTGATATTGGGTCCTTTTTTTTTCATGTAATTTATTAAAAATAGCTATTTATGTTTGTTTGTAAACATAGATTTCATTAAAAGTATAGGGACTGCATATGTTTATGTTTCTAGATAGAAGGCCTACATGTAGGCCTATTTCCTGTAAAAAAAAAAAATATGCACCTACAGGAACATTAATTAACAATTAATATGCAATTATCATTTATCCACAAAATACATATATATTGGGTAGCCATTTTTGTGATTATCATGCTCTATTATACATGTACATAGTCCAGTGCAGCATAATGTATAGTACGTGTACATGCAAAGTATACATCATTTACTATCAATCATAAAAATCTACTACTAGTTCAATTGACTGAGGGTCAGTTGGCTTGCTAGAAATACAATGGAGTAGGTCCTTCTCTGTGCATGGTATTTGCACATACGCTTTACAACAAATTGCAGTCCTGTGTAACTGAAGTCGAGCTGTCAGTGAGGCTAGCGATCCCCTGGTTCGCGTGACTCGAGCCAAATTGATTGCGCCAGAATGTACATAAAGCAGGCAGACAAATTCAATAGTCAAGCGCTGTTTAATTAATTCCGTATAGCGTTTCAAATCACACATGGCGCTCATTTTCAGGGAGTGGCAATACATGTTAGCTTACAGCCCATTGGATCAACGTGCGTGTGAATTTGCTCTAATCCTTCCTCATTAGCAACGAGACCCAGATATTCCACCAATATGTCACATGTGAACGAGCTTGGCCAAGTAATATCAACGATTGAAATGGCCCCATTTTTTTTTCTTCGAAACACATAATCTAGTCAAATTTCTGACTAGACATGTCTTGCAGAAAGGAAACAGTTTTCATGCTAAGATCGCTTGTCCATTCAGCCTTGAGGCTAGCCTATCTGATATGCGCCGGGCTAGGGGGCAAGTTACTGGTCGCGCGAAGGAGACTGACTGACGGGCGAGGGCGCAAGCCGAGATCCGTCAGGCGAGGGCGTTAGCCGAGGCCTCAATCATCCACTGTCGTAAGAGTCATTATTATGCATATATGGTTATCGTATGCGTGACGTACTTCTTTTATGCATCATTATGAGACGACCCTTATATGACGATCGACTATTTATTCAACCAATCAAATATCATCACAAAGCTCCGGTTTTTTGGTCGAGTTCATTCATACATGGTAGATTTAGAAGATCGAAAAATAACTCAAATCTTTTTTTCTAATATTCCTTTCAATTTTGATGTTATAATAATTTTTTGTGTGACAATAAATAACCTTTGTGTCAACATTCTACTTTATTTGAGTATAATTGAACAATTATTCTGTTTTCTCTAACATGTCGTACCCGCTTTCGAAGTAGTTCGAAGTAGCATTAGCCATGTAGCAAAATACTGCGTGAGTAAGATTCGCGGGTCTTCCCTGAGACAGCTAGCTGCCGAAGCTTCGGGCGCATTCAGCTTCGCTCAGGTCGGAGAACGAATTCGAAGGGAAGTCAAAAGACAATGCATGGTAAAGCCTGATAGATCGCACATCTTCAGAATCAGTAGGCAAACTCACAAAACATCCTCTCCACTAAGTACCACCGAATATATTGCAGAAGCCTGCAGATCCTTAAAATCATCTATTTTGAGCCTTTGAGCTGCATATTTCAAACTTATCAACTATTATTGGAAATCTCTCGCAAACGCCATTCTTCTTCGATTCGAATTTTGAGCCGAGAGTGATCATTGATATTCATGACTACGTCATGGTTCAATCCTCATCGCTTATTGGTCCGTTTCGCAATCAGGTATAAATAATTCATATCAAAAGCGTAAGCTGATATCGTGCTAGTATCCTCTGGCCGTTCATACGCTCGGTCCCTCCCATAACTCTTAGCCAGATAGCAAGTTCTGGTAGCATTTTTAGCTTAACGAACGAACGTGTGTGACTAAAAGAACATTCATGACTGCGCTTCACCGTGATGATAAGCAGGCGCTCGGGCTTGACGCCCTCGCCTGACGGACTCGGGCTTCGCCCTCGCCCGTCAGTAGTTTGCCCACTAGCCCGACGCATATCGGATAGGCTACCTTGAGGCTGGATGTTAATATCCCCAATGAAGGAAACGTAAATAATCTTTGAATTTCTATGTCTAATGATGAGATTAAAAAGAAAAGAAAAGCCATAATTTCTTTGAGGATGTGGAAGATATGCTTGAGCCTTGGACTATTCGTAAAAGGGGATGTATATTTAGGCCTATAAGAAGGAAGTCTGCATTTAGGCATGATTATAATTATATTTAGGATAATCAACTTATTGAATTTATTAACTAGTTTTTGAATTCCTCATTTGCAGATAGCATTTTTGATATGGTGGTAAAAGATGATTAATCAAATTTATATCAATTACGTAGTCTACACATGTTGTTGTCCCTCCAATGTTCTGTGGCCAGAATAAACGGTTATATAGGCAGGGCTCGAATTTAACATTTTTCTCTGGGTGGCCATTGGCCCCATTTGAGTACGCAATCCACATGGTTGAATGGAGTTTTTGGTATATTTCAGGTGGCC
The DNA here is from genome assembly GCA_940671915.1 of Paracentrotus lividus. Lineage (NCBI taxonomy): Eukaryota > Metazoa > Echinodermata > Echinoidea > Camarodonta > Echinidae > Paracentrotus > Paracentrotus lividus. The sequence goes on along the minus strand of CALNVZ010003431.1, from coordinate 15,095,746 downwards.
CCCATGAAGTTTTAGGTGGCCATTGGCACTGGGCCACTGCTAAATTCGAGCCCTGATAGGCCCTATACACTGTATATATATGCTTATATTTTTTAATTTACAAACATATATGTCGCACATCATCAAGAAATATATACCACCACATGTGAACATATAAGCCTATAATAATGCATTTGAGTCTTTTTAAATTGTAAAGGAGGCCAAGGCAGAAAATCATACCCTTTTGACCCATTCTAATTGTACATGTACATGTATGCACTGAAGTATTGTTGTCCAAATTTATTCTGCAGACAAGGGCTGTGTCACTGAGGTATATAATGTAAACATGGTAACCTTGGACTGTGCAAAGTAGTCTGTATCCAAGGAATTTACCATTATATTATTTATAATAAATGAAGGCCTTCACTCATATGTACATACATGTAGATCTGCATAATTTGTTTACCGTTGACAAAAAGTGAAGTGAAAGCTCTTCTATCTATTTTATCTTTAATAGTCTGAAATAAATTCCCTATTAGAATTATGGATGTTCTATCGCTAAACGAGTTTGTAAAATCATTTTACTTGGCCACTATTTCTCAAAGTGTGCAATTTCAAAATATTTTCCTTTTATAGTGTGACCAATTTTTTCCCTCGAATAATTACATGAGCATACATGTGTGCTTGCATTCATGGTATTACTTGCCGACTATGTGTGACACCTCTAAATTGGAATAAGAATAATTAGATCTGCCTGTCTGGAGACTAATTGCGGCTGTAATTTTTTGTCTGAACAAGGTTGAGGTCAAAGTCCATCCTGCATAAAAGGGATTTGTTGAAATATTGAGCGTTAAATCAACAGTGACGGCGGGTCTAGACTAGCCAGCTCTTCAGATTAGTCTTGAGTAGCTTGCCTGCGGGTGTCATGTGACATGTGGCCAGCCGACTGAGAAGTCCACTTGATGTAAACCCTTGTAGGGCTGCTGGAACAAAATGGGTCTGCATTGTAAAACTATACCTACACTGCATCTGTACAGTATACATTGTGTACTGTACATTATGTAGGTCCTTTACAATGCAGCTGTGCTAATTCAGAGATGCCACTTTTCAGGAAATTTCCTTAATTCAGGAAAATTTATACTCCAAAATACTGCAGTTTTAAATTTTCTTTAAATTTTCTTAAATTAAAAAAAAAAAAAAAAAAAAAATTTCGCCAAAGACTTGGAGTAGTTTAGGTTCAAAATACAGACTTTTATTATTTTACAAGTGAGACAGGAGTCTGTATTATGTAGACTACCAGTCTGCAGTTCTTATGTCTTGACCAGGGAGAGACCTCGTCCAAGTTTAACGAGGAAGGTTAGAGGAAGAAAATTATGAAGACAGCTATGAGCATTTGGGTACAGAAACTCTTCCATTTTGTAGTTATTGGTAGGGGATGGAGGGGGGGGGGGGGTAGCTGATGGTTTGATAATACAGTATACACATAGTTTGATAATAATGTAATTATCAGAAGTGCTTCAATGTCCCCTAGAGTCCTATTCCACTGCCCCTCTAAATGTACCCAATTTATACAAATTCAAAAGACCATTTGATACAATGGAAGTAATATTGCAAAGCAGAGTTCTAAGCAGAATTTTTGTATTATTTAAATACTCATGCCAGATCTATAATTTTTGTAATTTTTTGTATACCGGTAATGGATTTATTATTTATATTAGGAGCAATTAAAGTGATACGGGTAGGCTTTGTCCTTTTATTCAGTCTAAAACCGAAAGCCAATGCTGTTCATACTGTTACATTGTACATGCAATCGTGTTATTGAGCATTTGGTTCATTTATTGCTTATCATCAACCTCTAATGTACAGGGACACAGCCCTATGTACATTGTACATTATGTAGGCAGAATAGGGATGCATGCAAGTAGTACATGGAGCATGGCGTGTGTGCACCCGCCTATCCTCGGGCTCAACGAATCTCATTCCGTAATTTCTCTTCCGTCCATCGTCATTGTCTGCTGCATTCCCAGTCGTCTCGCCTCTCCCCTGGTCACGTGACCATGCCCCTCTGGGCGGCTGGGATGGGAGTGAATGACGGAGGAGTCTCGCCATGGTCGTAACTATGGCAACTGTGCTAGAGCCAGGAGGTTGCTTGTCCTTTAGAGGTCAGACCGTTGACCTCCCGTTATTGGACATAGATGTAGGGAAATGAAAGAGGCATTGTGAATGGATTTTTGCTGTTTTCACTGGCTTCTGCTGCATTTTTATGCCTCCGCGACGAAGTCTCGCCGGAGGCATTATGTTTTCGGGTTGTCCGTCCGTACGTACGTCCGTACGTCCGTACCCACTGTTCGTTATCGACGATAACTTCAGAAACCGTTTGACGGGTGATCTTGCAATTCTTGGTAGCATGTGTGCAATACTGAGGTGACAATGATCTGATTAGATTTTGGGGTCATGAGGTCAAAGGTCACATGAGGTCACAGAAGTCTATGGGTGAACAATAGCTCGTTCTCACAATAACTCAGGAATTGTTTCATTTATCATCTTCATTCTTGTAATGTGTCATACTGTGGTGACATGATCTGATTAGATTTTGGGTACACAAGGTCAAAGTCAAAGGTCACAGAGGTCCAATAAATAGTGAAAATAGCTTGTTGTCATTATAACTCAAGAACCGTTTGACGAATTATCTTCATTCTGGTATCATGTGTGCATACTGATGTGACAGATGATTCTGATTAGGCATTTTGGGTCACGAGGTCAAAAGGGGTACACAGAGGTCAATAAATTGGGTGAAATAAGCTCGTTCTCACAATAACTCAGGAATGTCTGTTTACACTTATCATGCTTCTTTTGGATATGCTAGTGATACTCGAGCGTGACAATGATCTGATTGATTTGTGGGTCACAAGGTCAAAAGTACAAGGTCACAGAGGTCAATAAATAGTGAAATAAGCTTTTGTCATTATATACTTCAAGAACCCGTTTGACGGATTATCTCATTCTTGGTTCATTGTTGTGCTATACTGGGTGACAATGATTCTGATTAGATTTTGGGGTCACAAGGTCAAATGGTCAAAGGTACCAGAGGTCAATAAATAGGTGAGAAAATGAGCTAATTCTCACAATAACTCAACCGTTGTTACTAATCATTTTATTATTTAGTACCTGTGGTGCATACTGGGGTGGCATGATCGAAAGAAAGATTTTGGGTTCACAAGGTCAAAGGTCAGAGGTCAAATAGGTTTTAAAAAGCTTGTTCTTTTCGATAACTCAACAACCATTTACAGATCATCTTCATACTTGGTACATTGTTGCGTGAATAAGGGTGACAATTATCTGATTAGATTTTGTGGTTACAGGCAAAGGTCAAGATCAAAGGTGTCTGTGTAATAAGTGACAAATGTATAGTGAATGTGTCATATATTTCTGATCTGGCAATGGCGGAGGCATATATTTCGACCGTGCGCGGTCGAGGATTCATCTAGTTCTACGATAACTTCAGTTTTGGTGTGCATGACATTTTTTTTGGTGAAGTTGACATAAAAAAGAATTGATGGCACGTAGCCTACATTTTTATGTACATTTTGTAGGCCTACATACATGTATGACAGTCATTCCATAGTGCAATCAAATTAATCACATAACTTATTGTTTCCATTTTTAAATACAATTTGAGAAACAAAATATTGATTCAGCAGAGGAGGACTACATGGTTTCTCTAATTACTTTGTGCATATTGCATGTTTGTATACAACAGCAAAATAGAAATTTCCTATGTATTTACAGTGTAGGTTGATTGTGCTTTCAGAAGCAAACATTCTGTTTCCATTCCATTGAACTATTTTGTGTTGAAGTTTTCGGTGACGTATTAGGCCTACATTGTTATGGCTGAATAATGCTTTTTATTGCTATTTCTTTTGAATGATTTCTTTCTGCCATCCTCTTTTTGTTCAGTGTTCTTTTATCCTAAACAAAAAGGTTCATAATCTTTATGAAATATCGGGTTGTGAAACTTGGCTTTATTCATGCTCCAGTTGTCTGGTATTGTAACGAATTTGAATGCATTGCACAATTTGTGCACATGTACATGCGTCATGATTTTGCAAGTTTTTGTTGACAAAAAGTACAAAGTCATATTTATTTGGCCATATAGGCAGTTTGTTAAGATTTTTTTAAAAATCTCTAGACAACACACAAACACAACCATAACATAGTTTTAATGTTTTTTTTCTTCATGTAATAGGTTTTTCTTGGTTCCAAATAATAATAACCCTATAAACCAAATACAATAAATGGACTTAGTCTTGGACACAGCCTGTAGGATATAGAAAGCTTCCTGATTTTTCCTTTTTTATTTTTTTACTCTTCACCACCCCCTTCTCTTTCTGTCTTGTCAATTAAATTGATAAATTTTATGAAAAGAGTGTCCCCTGTGACACTTTGAGATCAGAAACATCAGAAATATCTATTTTCCTTTTCATCATTTTGTCCCTTTTCCTGTGAAGTGAGTCTCTCTTACATAACTTCATGTATGATGTTGAGAGAGTCCCACAAGATGACTCTTATCTTGTTCTTTATTTTGTTCAATTCTATGAAAGGAAGGCCTCTCCTATTTACGTAAGGTTTTAAAACTCTAGAAAGGTATTGTCTTCACACCTCTCGAACACCATTAAAGGTCAGACAGTAACCAAAATAAAAGAATCCCTTCTTTCTTTTTTGTCCTTTTCTCAATGTCCTTGCTCTCTACTTTGTGCGTATGTTTATTTCTCTGAATATAAATGGCCTCATGGGGTTAGTAGATATGTCTGTGCGCTCTAGTAACGGCCCTTGGTGCTCGGTCGTATGACGTAGGGAGATGATATTGTGTCTGTCTGTCTGCGGTATGAATGCAAAGTGACCAGAGCGTGTTAGCAGATCATTAGTCTATAGTTGCAGACTTCTGTAGAAATGCAATGCCTGACTTTTTTTTCAATAAATGTAACGCCTACATTGTGGGTATGTGTCTTAAATAGAATAAAATAATGACATTAATAAAAAAAAAAAAAAAAGAAAGAGAGAGAGAGATAGGAGAGAGAAAAATGATAACAAATAAATCAATGAAATAAGGGGGGGGGGGGGGGGGCGTCGTCAATATTATGCTCCGTTTTAAATGGACGGGTGTAAACTAAATTTTGAAGATAAGAAGGAAGTATTGAAGAATCTCGGAAAGCACTTTATGATCACTTTCTCTTTTTACTTACTACTTTGTTGTGATTCAGGAGAAATATATGAAAATCATCTTCAAGATTGATGTATTTGAAACTTGTCATAACAAGAGAATGTGTCTGCACATGTGTTAGGACTGTTTACATTTTAAACTCATTACTCATTAACATGTAGGCCTACATATACATGTACTTCATGATTATCAGTGTGAACCAGGCTAGTGAGCACCAGATGTGTGTGTGTGTAGGAGGGGTTGCGCACCACAATGTATTGAAGAGTATTTTGTGTTCTATTCAAATTTGATGACACACAATGCAATCACCTTTGCACCTGTTATACTACGGCTAGAAGGAATGGGAATATTATTACATTCAGTTACATGTATCTCTCATTCATCGTCATTAATCAAGATAAATCTAACCTTTTTAAGAATGAACTGATCACATTTTTCCTAATCGTACCAAAATGCACTAAAAAAAAAAAAACAATAAAAAATGTGATACTAGAGAAAGGGCATAGGGCATACATGCAGGCCTACCTCTGAACATTATTTTCCTTTTTTTTTTGGGGGGGGGGGGGTAAATATAATTGAACTATTGCAGGCCTATGCTAATAATAAAATATCATTAAGGCCATACTGTAAGACCAAAAATGGTTTGGTATCAAGGAGATTTTGAGAAAAATTTCTAAGAATAATATAATAAAAAGGGAAAAAGGGCAAGAGGGGGGTTACACTAAACCATATTAAAAATGGTAAAAGAAAGAAGTGAATCATTAGGCTCCTATTTCAAAAACAAGAAAAATGATGGCATGTTTTTACCCATGACAAACTATTCTTTTGTCTTGTCAGTAATTCAATAAAACTTGAAGGTTGATGCGTTCTGATCAGATCTCTCCTCATGGAGAAGACACCCTTTGGAGATTCCTTGGGAGATTGAGGCGTGTCCCATGATTTTTAACCAGAATTCTCCACAGGTAGCCGGGTTGAGTGAGCGGCATTGCACATGGACATGTTGGGCAGGAGTGTGTGCGCTCTGGCGAATTTGATATTGCCCTCCCGATGACCTCAAATTATGCACATCAGCAGTCTATAAAAGGCTATTGGTGCAGCACTCGCGCCCCTATTTGTATGCACCTTACACAAGTGTGATTTGCATCTACCTGGCCTTGTCTGTTTGTCTCTCTCTTTCTCCTTTTGTCTCTCTTCTCCTCTGTCTGTCTCTCTTCTCTTTGGCATCTTACTCATCTCTTATCGTTCCCTAGTGCTATCATCTTATACTTGTTACTCATCTTATTATACATGTAGTCCCACATGTACATGTACGAGGCAGCCTTTTAAAATTTTTTCTGTCATAATTTGTGGAGAAGAATCTAAAACTGTTCGCGCAAAAGAAACAAATTGCAGGTTTCTATTGTAAACTAGTTTAAAATTGAGTGAGATATTACAAGAGGAATAAAGAAAATGTGTTAACAAGGCTGTGTGTCACTTTTAATTGTTGATAATGTTAAAAGTAGAATATTATATTTGAATGTCATCCTTATTTTGTCATATAGATCTTTACCTTTTCTTGGATCCTAATTCTTATTCTAAATTCACAGACTGTTATCTGTCCTAATATGTCTTTATTATTAATTTTTTTACTATTATAATTACGAATATCTTGTCATTGCCTCTCTATCTTTCTCTTGTTACATGGTTGAGTCTCTTCTTATTGTTCTGTTTCTCTCATCATTTCATATTCTGTCTTTCTGATTGTCTAACTCGAAACATTTTCTTATTAGGAATCGCTTTTTAAAATTTTATTTTGCTATGTATACTCTGTGCCTGATCCTTTGCCTTTCCGTTTGTCCGTCTCTACTTGTCTGTCTGTCTGTCTGTCCCTCCTGCGTCTGGCTGGCCTGCTATGGATGAATCATCAGCAGCCTCTGACTGTACCCTGACTACTTGACCCAGTAAGGAGCGATAGGTGATAGGATAGGGTGAGGTGATGCAGGTGAGACACTCTCCTACCCGACTTCATTTGAATAAATGACGGGAGGAGGGCGATGGTTAGTAATCTATCAAACGCGGGATCTCCCAAATTTTCGCTCTGATCGACGATGACCAATGCTTGGGAGTGTCCTGCGGAATTTATTCAACCAAAGTGAGTAGAGTCGCTGAAATGCTAGACTTTCCCCTGAATCTTTGCTCTGTCCTATGATGACCAATGCTCTAGGTGTGTCGTTCATGTATGCAATTTATTCAAGTAGGTTTGGAATTAGCGTGATAAAACACAGGGTCCACCCTCCTATCTCTTGCCCTCACAAACTGTTGTGCTGCTTAACCATATGCCCTATGATTTATGGAACTGAAATTGGAATATTTAGTATAATTAAGGACCCCCCCTGAAATTTTGCACTGTTCTATGATCACCAAATGAAATAGTTTGCCCAATGTGGTTTGTTTCACAGAGATATTAGAATCTCGTGGGCTTCACCTTCTGTGGGAATAAAATAGGGTAGGGGAAATATCTGAATCTGGCATTAATCTTTTCCCAGTGAGATCAAGAATATTCGAATTTTTCTGAAAATGATGAGCTTTTCCCAGCCAATTTACCATTTTTGATCCCCTGAAGGGCCTCTTGTCATCTAGTAACGACTTTATATGTATGGTTTTATATATTGTATGAAATAGATTCTCAGTCAATCTGAATCGTGTCAATTGCTACGCCGATACGACGCTGCGATATTAAAAATGATTTGTTTGGATCGTGAATCGCTACCTTATCATTTCCTGTCCGTGATTAGGTTTTTACTTATTGAAAATTTGACACAGTGATTGTGAGAAACTGAAAATTGGGTCATATGATTCGTAATAACTTCAATCACATTGAAATTCATCATCCACTGGTTTCACATTATTCATTTGGCTTGTCGGCAGACATTTTGGAGTAAAAGATAGAACATAGTTTCATTTCAAAAGGGATTAAATCCATATTTTGTAACTTTAGAGAGAAAATTATCAGATCTTGTACAGGCATCTATTCCAAATAAAGCTGCATTTTTAAAAATAATTGCTCGCAAAATCTAAAATTTGGTTAAGGATAATTCACATACATTTCTAACCATAAAGTCATGACCATCTGACCATAACTTGAGGTCTATTTAACTTGATATTTTTTAATCAAAAGAGGATTTAGCACCTTTTGGAATATATGCATCCTTTATGCAGAATGAATGGCCCCCCTTATCATATCCTGGCTTAATTGGATGAAAAAAGTGATAATCGTTAGCACCCATTTCCGTACAGTTGGCAGATGTATTAAACGAAAGGCCTATTCAAATATAATGATGTGTTTATATAAACTTGAAGTATATGCCCCATTTCCTGTCTAGATTACTATCCAAAATATGATCTTGAAAATGTCGGCTTGACACAGGCCTGTACATGTATGTATGCAAGCTTTTTATGTATTTTCTTTTTACTAAAGGTTCTAGTTGCCACTGTATCCTTATCCCCCTCAAATTGGCAACAATGATATCTTTATTTCCAGTCTAAATAGCACTTAATTAATGAAAATCATTGAGTGGGCCAAAAGATATTTTCTTATCGCTCATGTAATTCTAATTCAAGAACAGTTTAATGTACTCCATTCTGGTTTAACTAATGAAGTTTCAGGGAAAGAATCTGTTTACCATTGCAGTATAGAAAAGAACACTTCCCATGCCTATAGGCCTACTTACATATTGCATGCTTATGGTGAAATTTATTACAAATGTTCATTATGAATATTAATCATTCATTTATGATTTTAATTTGATTTTGATTGATTACAAATCTAGCTGTTAATGCTTTAAATTCCAACAGATCTAGAGGAAGCGATTAATGTTCTACAAAAGCAATTTACTTTAGATCTACGTTATGCATTGCACATGAGTGTGCATTATGTAGGAGACACAGCCATTGGATGCATGCATCCATTCATTCCCCTTTTCAATAAGGCGGGGCCTCCCTATGTAATGCACATGCTAGGCATGTGTGCATTCAAGTTGGCTGTGCACAGATATATAGCTCCTAGAGCTAATAGTAATAGCAATACTGGCTGTGCGTGGCACGTCAGCCGGAGATTGCTTCTGTTTGTCTCATCGCTTCCAGGCATGCGACTGCCGCAGACGGCCGAAAATGCCAAGTTGATTTCATTACGGTATCGTACGACTCTGTCTTCAGACCGCGGCTCCTTGTTCAAGGAGTATGTTTTATTACGATGATGGTGAAGACGTTGCTCTGTGAAACTTATCAGGGCCTGTTTTTCGTACACCTTAATCTTTTATCATCTATTTTAGGCGAGGATATTCACTGTGCGTCATACATCTAATTTAGGATAGAAAATATTTTCTTATAGGATATATTTCTAATTAGGCATAGAAAGATACATCTACCCAGTAATGATTTAAGTAAAACGATTCTGTTGCATAGTACTGTTACATGGACCAAATTTAATCACTTACAACAATAGGAGAAAATGAAGAAAATAACACTCGACATATGTTGCTAACATGAAATTACATTTTGTACTTTTCTGTATTATCCAGTGAAATTTCAGTATCTATTTTGTAATAGCCTGCATGTACATGTAGGCCTACATGTACGTACAGTGTGGGTTAATAAGACCTACATGTACATGTAGGCCTACATGAAAGTCTACATGTTCGTGTAGGCTGCTTTGTACATGTATATGTCGCTGTTCCTATGCTGTTCATTATTCATCAAACCAGTGTGAATGTTTAATAATTCATCGAGGTCACCGTGACCATTTTGATCACTTGCATTTGACGACCAATGCAAATTGATTGTGCTTTGTTCTCGTTCTACATGTACCTTCTCTCCATGTCAATCCACTTTTCTTTATCAGCTTGTTTCACTACTTTATATCATGAATTCTAGTAGAATCCATGTTTATATTCAGCCCATTTTCCTTTTCATCATCATCATGGTCAGCCCCAAGTTAAGAAATATCCTGCTAAAATTTATATCCCATTAATAAAATGATTTGAAGCCACTGTCTGTGCACTAATATCAAAATACTTTCGAGGTGGTAAAAATTTGTAAAGCTGGTGAAGACTATTCATTCTTTAGCTTACATATTCACCTTGAAGCAGGCTGATGGAGAAGCACCTTTTTTCCTCTCTCATTTTCTTTACATGTTTTACTGTGTTCACATTGTGACTCGGCTCTCGTGTTGAATCCTCAGGAAGGGTCCGACACTGCAAAGAGTGAACCTGTGATCGTGTTTATAAAAATACACAACAAAAAAGGCGAGTTCAACACGGCTCCCAGATCATGACCGGATGTAAAGGGACGTCATCGGAGCAAAAAAGACATGTCAACACCGGGTCACGGATCACACTGATCCCGTAATACATGGCATAAAATTGCCGTGTCGAGCACGATTGCTGTGTCGAACCCGCGACCCAAGTCACAGTGTAAACGAGGTATTTTTGTTTGGTCCTCATCCCTAACGGTTGTTGGTGTTTGTCCATGTTCTGGCCTTGGTCTCCAATAATAGATAGACCATTGAAAGGATGAGAGCCCCTGGGGATCGATATTCAACATGTAGGAATATTGTCTGTATTATTCTGTTTTTAGATTCAAGGCTTTTCTGAAGCCTGGATGCATAGGCCTATATCTTTCGAATATTAGTACATTTGCAATATTTCTGATTGATTCAATAAATTGTACTTACATGTATTAGAAGAATTTTTAATTTAAAACATGTTAAATATGTTAACAGCCTTATTTTATTATTTTTGCTTTACTCTAAGTTAGGTTTTTACCATAGGCCTAAAGATAAGGGGGGGGGGGGATCACTTTTGAAAGATAAATGTACATGTATCTCTTCAATATATGGTTTATATTAGAAAAAGGTAGCATTACGTAATGGCCCTATTGGAAAGGGAAAGAAGAGGCAATTATGAACGAAAATCCAATGCAATGTAGAATGAAATTCAAGTGCTGTCTTTTATAATTCATGTGATGTTCAAAAGGCCTTGGGAATTGGGCAATAGCCTAATTGCGCAGACAAGACGTGACGGATAAGAGGGATTATTCCATTAACCGGAGGGAAAGGCAGCACATCAATCAAGTCGGGCAAACTTCAGTCGCTGTCGGGGCATCGATTGTCGTCTTGGACATGACCTGTGCATAGATGCATACATCAGCCTACTCTGTATACATTGTCTTTTTCTTAATTTCCACAAAACAGCAAGGCATGTTTATTTTACTGGTGCTTACTACATGTACATGTAGTCTTCATTTCCTATTCACCTTCCCGACTGTGTGAACAACAGAAAACATGATCAATTACAAAATCGGATTAATTTTGTAGTCGTAAATTAATTCTCCTTTAATAGCATTTCAATAACATTACAGGTCATATTGATAACGATACACTTCTAAAAATGAATGTACTTGTAACATAAACGTACATGTAACATAATAACATGCAGATGAAAATTCTTGAATTTCCTCATCACCTTTTGTCTGGTTAGATATATTTATTTCAAATTAATATCATTTCCTGTTTAGGATATAAAGATGCCTTTAACAATTAAATACTATAATTTCACGCTGTGCCGAGATTAAGAGAACCCTCAACACAAATAGGATATAACATGAAGGTATTAAGTGTATACATGTAACATACAAAGTTAATCTTTTAATTTTGATCATGTGAAACAATGGGAAGCAGATTAAATGACAGCAATGTGAGACTTTTCTGTATTTCCTCCTATTGTGTCATGGTTTTATTAATTAATTAAACTTCTGGTGTATTATTCCCAAATTACACATTTCCTGTTTCTTAAAAGAAATATAAAATGAATGTCTTGCTAGAAATAGATTGATAGGTGTCTTTTTTACCTTTCTTCTTTTGTCTGCAGTTCACTTCCGTTATAATGAATAATAAAATCTTATTTTCTGAATAGTGAACACATGAGAATGAGAAATTTCATATCCATCCTCGTTACATCAGCAGTAGACTGTAGGTTGCCTTAACTACATGTGTTGAACAGAACATCAATTCAAGTTGTTGTAAAGTACTCCAAATGGACTTTTATTTGATTTTCGTATATTATTTAAGATTCTCAACAACCATTATTGAAAATCATCCAGGGTGATAAGGTCCCATGTGGAAATGACATTGGAGCCCCAATGTCTCACCAGGATGTTCAAGGTTAAAGGATTTGACCCCATGACCTTTCGACCATGTTTCCCATCATACAGTGTGAGGGAGTGATAATTCAAACCCAAACATCGCACACATGCCTCTCCATGGCAACTGCAGCGAGGAAACTCCACATTTTCACCAGAAAGTTCTCAGTTTCCATGGTGACGCAAACAACATACAGTGCAGAAACATTCCAATAAATGTGGGTGTCACCAGAATTTAGTTTAGCTGCAGAAGGCTTGTTTTGACGTAGACAGGAAAGCGTGGGACATTGCAAAAAACAAAAAAAAAAACCCTCGTTAGTTGAAGTACATGTACAAATGGATGTCAAATGGTTATTTAATATAACTTGAGTGGATTCTCACTGAGGAACAGTTGTTGTGATGAACGTTGCTTGCTCACTTTCAAAATCAAGAAAGTTCACCAGAGAACATTTTGTTGCAATACCAAAGTAGGTTACAGATGTTTACCATTGCGGTTTGATTTTTTTTAGATGGACGGACATGTAGGCTAATCTTTGTTGTCAGCTTTTTCTTAACTCATACAAATGTACATGCCTTGGTTGGATGAAAAAAAAAAAAATCATGGTATACTTTTGAGATTATCTTTACAAGATAAATGATCATTATATTTCATATACTTTGAGAATAGTTATGCAGAACATGCATAATTTAATGATAAGGTATTCAGGAGCTTCCATTTATTTGTTTGTATACATTCGCAAATGGGAATAGAATATTTTGTTCCAAGTCCAAGCTGTGCACACCAATTACTTGTTGATGGAGGGCTTGGAATGAGAATTATTTGAGGGGGGGGGGGGTGAGTTGAAGTTGTGTGCTGGATCTTGATTTAATAGTGTGAATAATCACCACAGTAATTCCATTGCAATGTCATGTGGGTTAAACGAAGTCCTAATATCTGCTGACAGGAATGTTATGACAGATGACAATATTTTACCGTTTCTCAGTAATACCCTCGGATGCCTGGGTTATTCAAGTCTTCCTGTTTTTACATTGAAAGCCTGTTCTCATTACCAAACACATGTACGTATAGCTCTACATAAATGGTAGGATACACCACTGTGGTCCTTTTTGTGTAAATGCGCATCACAATCTTTTTACCTAGATGACTTTCATTGCAGGAGGATAGTAATACAAAGAAATAAGTTACCACACAAATATAGGCCGGGTTAAAGCCAACATCTGAAATCATGTACTATGTATGCAACAGAAAATTGAAGGTTTTGTTGCCGGAAGCCATCTGTATTTTGACTTTGATATTGTCTTGACCACTGTCAGTCTGTAGTCAGAGCTTTGATGGAAAATCACAATTACGCAAGTCTTATCATTGTAGATGAGCAGCTTTCAGATGTATTATTGTAAGTACATGTAAGAGATACGGAAGAATATTGTGACAAGACTTGCATCAACACTGGACATCGTCTTAACGAGCTGGCACGTTGAGAGCATCTTGTCCATCAACAAATATCAGCAGTGAGAACAAGACTTTTATCTCTGCTGCGGAGAGTGTGTTCTTATGTCTCCTTCTCAAGGACTGTGTGTTGTCTCTGGCCGAACATGCCTTCCTGTACGTCGTGTCGTCGTCCAGCACAGCTCATTAAACAGATAGAATCTTGTCTCTCCTCTCAAAGGCAACCAGGTGCGTCACCAAGGGTGACTTCATCACCGACCATGTTGAGAAAGCATCGTCTTCCTGCCGTCGTCATGGCAACAGGAGTCTGAATGCTGCGCTGCCGTTTCCTCTGTGTCTTCCAAGATGACCTAGCCAAGGATTTCTTGTGTTTCCTCCCAATTTTCGAAATCACTGTCTGCTGAGAAACATAAGGGTGTTTAATAGTGTACATACGTCCATCTAGCATTCAGTGGTTGATGTCTTCTTCCTAGCTGCTTTAGATTACTTCTGTTATTTTCTCTATTTGTAATAGGATTGAGATTTTGCACACTTTTTGATATCATTTTAGTAGCAGCCTTCTACAAATCATGGCAACTTGATCTGATTTGACAAGCCAAACATTTACCATGCATTTAGTTTTCCTACTTCAGATTAATGTAAAACCTACATGCTCGTGTACATGTAACTGACTAGAAAATGTCATGAAATTTGTAAAATTGGCCGTCTTTAAGTTAAACAATTTTTAAAGTCTTGAAAAGTCTGAATTATAAAATGTCAATAAAATATGATAAATATAAATAAAATATCATACATGTGCAAAGTCATGCCTTGTACGCAGATTGGTCTTCGTAAACATTGATATTGATTATCCATGAAGCAGAACTTAGGAAGTGAGTGTATATCGGGATATATATTGAGATTATTTATGATGTGACTCAACTTTCTTGGACAATAAGCACTTGTGTTTTATGTTAGAAATAATTACGTTCTTGAGACAAGTGGCTAGACATGTGGAAGAGGCACCCCTCTTTATTTAGCCAAGGATCCGCGATTAGGAGCTTCTGAAGAGTGTCAGCAAGTTAATGAAGGTTGACAGCTCCTCTGTCTCTGTTCAAGTCTCAGTTCCTTTTGCATTGCCTTGTGCATAGTCCTGGCTTGGATTAATCCCCCATCCCCACTCTCCCCTCCCCCTGTCCTGATGAATTTGTCTTTTATGCTCTGATGCAGTAACAGTTCTGCTCATCCTGATCTAACGTCCACACGCACGTCTCTTGATGCAGTGGAGTTTGTTCCGATGTATTTTAGATAAATATTTTTGGAAATTATTTAATTTATCTGATGGGTATTTAAGG
The DNA here is from genome assembly GCA_940671915.1 of Paracentrotus lividus. NCBI lineage: Eukaryota > Metazoa > Echinodermata > Echinoidea > Camarodonta > Echinidae > Paracentrotus > Paracentrotus lividus. The sequence goes on along the minus strand of CALNVZ010003431.1, from coordinate 15,080,589 downwards.
CACCATGCTCAGTAGAATTGATTGAATTTTCCCCAAAATAAATTCCTCTCTCTTTATAATTCTAGGCCTACATGAAGGGCTAGCTACTCTAACGCCTGGAGTTTCTGTTAGTCCTACTCTTGTAAATGTGATTAATGTTTTTTTAATATGACTTTGGTAAAATACAAACCTTATTTATATTGTCATCCCTCTCCCCACAAACGCCCCCAAAGTATAGTGACATGATCAGTCATCAAAGGAATAATTCTGGCATTCCCTTTTGAACAGGTAATGATACAGACTTTGTCCTATGAAAAGTTCATTGCTTTCATAACCGCTCCTCTTGAGTTTTACAAGAGCATAAATAACAGAAAAATTTACATAAATATTGTAAATGTACATTGTTTTGTTGAGGGCCAAAAGGATATTAAGTACATCATTTTACAAATGGTTACTGCCTTTCTGGTACCAGACAGATTACTTGTATTCTTTGGTAAATCACCATCCTATAGATACTACATATATTTCAATTGCTTTCTAAATGAAAGGAAAGTGAAAAATGGATAAATTTCGATGAGCGGAGGATAATATTTCTAAGCATAAGGAGGGGATTATAGGCGGTGATGTGCGTGTTGTAGGCCCTCCACCGCAACCAGGGATAATCCTGCAAGGGGGAGAATAACTTGCAGTGGTTTTTAATTCCAGCAAGGGATTATATGTGAGTGTGGAAAAGGATTGGATGTTGATTTAAATTCATTGAAAAGGATTATCCTTTTGGTTTGTAATCTGGCACGTAGCTGTGTGCTTAATTCTGGTTTGGCGTGTTTATAATGCCCACAATAATGACAGATGCAGGGTGTGCATGTACACGTTCAAATGAATTTATTGAACAGTTTTGCCAGTTTAATTGAAACACAGTGAACAGATCATACAGTGTAAAGAGGAAATGGGTCAGTTCATGTGGCCCAGAATTATTGCATCAGTTATAATTTGATTTGCACTGTTCAATTCTGTTTGGGGATTATTGGGGTTTATTATATAATATTTTTTGGTCTCACATCAACATGTGGGGAAGAGAAATTCAAGTTTGTCACAAAGTGATTAGATTCTTCATACAATAGGGAAATTATGCAAGGAAAGTTATTCTTTTCCCTGACTTCAAAAGAAAAATATCAATATAAATATGATTATGAGTCACAAATTCTGGTTTGATCGGGTACTGTAGGCAGGACAAAATTCTCAGTAACTACTGACTACAGAATACTCTCCTCCCCATACATTGCATGCTTCAAAATAACCAAGCATCACAGATATGTTCAATGCGGTTTCACATGGGATCGAGTTCCTCACTTCATCACAATGCGCTTGATTTCACGCTTCGTTGGGCCGCGCTCCGTCCTCCCTCCGCAGTCTGCACCGACAAAAATGACGAAATTGAAATTGGTTCTGACGAGACAGTAGACGCATTACCCCGCTTGTCATTATCTTTCTCATGTCTCTATTCATCCCGATCGATCGGTGTGGGTTGAGGTCTGCTGCAGAGAACTGACAAATAAATTCTCGATTGTGGTTTTCATGAAAGGCTTTTATTCCCATGTGTTCCGGTCTGCTAAATGATGGCTACATTCTTTTTGGGCAGCTGGTTTTGCTGCGATGCTCCCCTCTGATACCATACTTTATAGGCATACTATGTACAAGTACATTTATATTAGTTTTCTACATGTTTATAATTCACAAATACAAAAATTGGTTTTTGATCGGCTTTACTGAGATTTAATCCTGTTTTAATTTTGTTTGACAACTATGTAATGTTCATTTTCATGTTCCTATACCATTGCCCTCTTATATAAAAAAAGTTTCAATCAATTGCAACTTTGAAACGACCATTCTGATTGGTTGACAGTGAGACTTTTATGCAAGAAGTCTATGCAACAAGGATCCTGATTGTACTATTTGCTTGTAACCTATGTTACAGAGCCCAAATATGGCTGTGCAGAAAACAAATGCATCATGTCGATGTGTTTGTTTGTTCTCATGTTTGGAAATGTGAATAGAATCTGTAAAAAGACATGAAAAGAAGTAGTTTGTAAATACTATAGACTTAAAATCCTAGGTGTGTCTAGAATAGCAACAAATCGCATTGATCACCCAAAATTCCTTTTGCATAATTTCTTGAGAAATGTAAACTCTGGGGAAATTAATATTCTGGGTATTCCTGCCAGCAAAAAATCATAATACATGTAGACTCTACAATGTATTTACTATTGCACGAATGTTGGCCCAGTGCCAAAAATCTCCCATCAGTATTTTGCTGTGAGTGTGCGATAATGGCTGTATTTCTATTTTCATTCTCTCTCTGCTTTCTCTCTCGCTCCTTTCTGAGTTGCTTGTTTTTTAAAATGCAAATGAAAATCCTTGGGTTTCTCTGGACGTTCACCCTTTCAGGTTCAACATTGCCACTGCTCTGACTCGCCTGCGCATCTCGACATCACATAAAATGCTTTTTGTGTTGCCATTTTGCCACCTATTTTTATATCTCGCGCGATGTGGTTCTCAAGGCCCCTACGCCAGGCGAACTGGTGAAGTGAAGATAATTTCCCCATTGATCTGGAAAGGAAGGAGGCTTTTTAAGGAGAATTCATAGAGGAATGATGGAAATGCAGCAATGTATAAATTAATCACTATAAAGGGAATTCAAGTGACGGTGTTGACGTCTTTAAAGGTTTTTCAACTCTCACCCACTTTTTCTACGAAATACGATGCAATCGTTTGATAAAAGATTGTGCATAAAGCCATATATAAGGACGAAAACAAGGAAATGCATGCTGACCACATTCAGCTTGTAAAATTCCAACTTGACCAAATTGTCGCTTTTTGTTTCTATTCAGACTTTGAATATCATAACCCATACTGATACACTCATTGTTAGATTTTTTTATGGAAACCTAAATGAAGCGAAGAAAAGCAAAATGTTCAGTGTCCACATAAATTATTTCTTTTTAACTTTTGTACATTGGCTATATACAGAATTATTGTACAGTGAACAGCCTGTTCATACACAACAAAATTTATCGCAAATTCTATAGATTCAAAATTTATCTTTAATAGATTCTATAGTAGTGTTGATTTAAATGTTGTGAAATTGCCAGAAAACAAATTATGTGAATTGGTCATTGAAAATATTTGCAGGTTACGCCCAAGACAGAAAATGGACTGCAATTTGTATTGAGTTTTAACTCAAAGCTATGTGCGGATCCTCATTTTAGTACAGTCATGCAACAATTTTTGTGTGTGAATAAAAATTAAAGGCAGAGTTGAAGAGTGGAAGTAACTGATTCATGCTAGCTTTCCCACCCGCTGGACGGAGTCGTCAATTTACACAGGAGTTTCTGCAGGAAAGCCCTTGGCCAAACCGACACGCAATGGCCTGGCTAACTAGTGAGGTCTACAGTCCTTTGGGCTATTTGATAGTCATCCTACCATGCACACAAGAACAGAAAAATCTTCAATAAAAGAAGAAAACCTTGACGGGGGGGGGGGGGGGGAGGGGGGGGGGTTTTCCTTTAATTTCTTGGGTAGACTTCCGAATAGGGCCAGACCCCGGAATTGACTGACCAATGAGAAAGATGCTCTGATCTAGTAATAGTCTTATTAGTTATGATAGGCCTAAGCGTACATGTACCGTACATACATGTAGGCCTACATACTGATTTAAAAACATGTTCAGTTGAATTGTACAATATCAGTGTCTCAAAAAACACCAATAAGTCACTAATACCAGCAAATTGTGGAGAGATGGTTGTGTGGGTGCATGGGAATCATTGACTAATTTTTTTTTAAATTTTTGTATATTTCTTCATTCTAAAATCTCATCCTACTTCTATTTTGTGTATAAAGGGTTCAGTATCTTGTGGATAGGGGCAGAAATCAATGAATTTATTCATAATATTGCATTGGCATTTGCCTTCTCTCTATCTCTATCTCTCCATGCCAAATATGGACAGTGGGAATAGGTAGGTGGTTTGGGGACTGTGCTACCATGGTGTCGTCATGGCAATGTTTATTAGGGCTTCCTGCTAATATTTTTCTGTTTGTTTTTACTTGACCCTCGTGTGGTTTATAAGTCAGGAGACCTTCTTTCAATGATAGCTCTGACTGTGCCATGCTGCTCAAATAATGTACATAGTGGGCCTATTTCTTTTTTCTGGTTATGGAAAGAAAGACATTCAACTTCAAGCAGGGTTAAAATGTATTGGTACATCCTTTTAGACCTGAGTAAATAGTTTGTATGTTGGAGTGTTATATTGCTGACTGTGCCTCTTTGGATTTTATATTTTTGAATTTTATTTTCATTTCCATGAGAGCCAGAAGGGTGTTAATTCCCACTCAATGAGATAATGCCCTTTCAGCACTCAGAAGGGGATTTTATGTTTGGTGCCGGGGAATATGAACTAAAATTCACACCTCAGATATGCAACCTATGCTACAAAAACAGTATAAAAAAGCCTCATTATTTTCAGAATGGATAGATCTGAGTTTAGCCACATTGACTTTTTGTTGACTGTCTACAGAATTTATCTTCATTACAGATCTTGAAAATCCTGTCAAATCAAATTATTGTTCAATTACAGAGGAATTGTTAAATACTGATGTTGCAATGTCTGGAACATGATTGTCCTTTTCAACGAATGTGGCGCATTGCACTTTTAGGAATCCCGAAAGCTTATCCAATGTTATGAATACCATATGCTTGCACATGTCTGGAAAGAAGTACATTTAATAATAGTCTGTGTCATGCGTTAACTCAAACCCCATGTGAATACGTCTTTCGTTTTATGTACCAGTTAGACAAGGGGGAGAACATTGTTTGGTAATGTGGTTGGCGAAGAGCATAAACTGAATGTGTTACATATATCTCTTTTGTTTTCCCAGCTGTATCTTATTATCCAATTAGTGTCCCAGACAGTGAGACAAAAGACAATTTAGGCAAAAAAAGAATGGAGAGAAATCTGATAATGTAAAAGACAACATCAGTGTCTGGGAGCTGTTTCCCCCAGGTTCCTCTAGATAACAAAAATCATTGTAGAAAGCAATTTGCATAGGGATTAAAACGATATAAAAAATGGCCCTTGTCATTTCTCCTCAAGCGCTCAATCCCGCGAGGCTCATGCCTCGTCTACACAGGAATCACATAGTCTGCTCTCATTTTCATTAATTCCATTTTAATCAAGACACTCGCAGTAGACATTCAATATCTGTTGTTTATCAACATGGCGGTTGCCAAGGCGACCATCCATTGCTTCCCCAACGCCATCCCACGGAAGGGGGAAAATTCATAATTTCCGAAGTTTCGGGACAGCGAGCCTAAAAGAAGAGAGGGAGAGCGAGAGAGAAACGTGTCTATTTATTGATTTTCTTGCTTCACATATATCGTGTGAGAAGTATGGAGTCTAGGAAATTAATGCAGCGTTCGTGGTTTCTGTGGATGATAATGTTTGAGCTGCGTGGAATATTCATCATGACAGTCTGTTGTTGCATCTTCCTAGTAACGATGAGCTGATGTTGATGACACAATAGGCAATGCTGCATTCGCTCAAGCGAATTTAATAGTGCAATATTTTTTATACGATGAATTAGCCCAATCTGAGAAGATCTGGCTTTTTCTCTCAAATAGCACGCTAGATTTGATGAAATCCCACCTCGTGTCATCTTGAGTTTTTTTGTTTGCTTTTCCTTTTTTTTGTGACAATATATTTTAATTTTAGATAAAATCATAATAAATAGCATAAAGCATGTAGGCCTAGGCCTATATATAAGTTGGATCCAGAAATAATATGCAAAAAGATAGGAAATTGTATGAACACGTGCTACAATGAAAATAGCATGTACATCATCTTTATTAATTAACACTTCAGCAGCACTTAGTCTGCACCGAGCCTGGAGGAAATATCAAATGTAGCAATTACGAAACATGTGAGAACAAATGCGTAGAATAGATCTCTATAAACAGATATGGATTACGCTAGCCATTCTGATCAGGGAGGGGCGGTACTGTGCAAATTGCTATATTACGACTGATACAAGTTAGTGTAATGTTTCTCTGAGTGATAATTGTTTACTGTTGCAAGGTATTATGTTTCTCAAATAGATATTGTGAGTGGATCTGACAAAAATACAATTAAGTGGCCATCATAGATAAGTAATTTGTAACACAACAGGAAGACTTTCGACGCATGAGAACCAAACAAGCTGATGCTGTTGTCTGAAGAACTTGAAGACTCCCGACACATAAAACCTTGTAGTTCTTTCTCCTAATGAGGATGTGGCAATTCTTCTGCTGCACTAGGTTTACAATTTGAGCTAATTTCATTAAGACTATGTGACATGTAGGATGAAGTGTTATTAATTAGTCCTTGCGGTGATAATCTTGTTGCAATACTCAGACAATGATCGGCTACATTGACCAGAGGTAAAGGTGCTGACAAGTGATTAATTACCCGTTGAAAACTTGGGATGCGATTGATTAAAATGTCGAGGAACTGGGAACATGAAAAGGGGATAGGTGTTCATGTATGTTCCTGGCTCAGGGCATGGCTTCCTTTGAAGAGTTCCTTCCTTAATTAAATGAGTTTTGTTTGACTTTGTAATTTGATACTGTGCTCCCATTGGTTAGAAGCTCATCTTTCCTTAAGGCTGCTATTATAAAGAAGGAAGTGAGGTGTTGTAGCCTGATGGATTTTGTTTCTATTTACCTTGCTTGAGAGGTCATTGACAAGAACTCATATGTATGTAGGAATATTATAAGTTACAAAAGGGATCTTGTTTAACCATGCATGTAATATAGGCCTATATTAATGCTACATAAATAAAATTTGAAATGCTGCTTATTTCTATGAGAACGTCTAGGCTATCAGGACAACTACTCCCTGGACAACTACCCCCACAGATAGGGTTAGGGTTAGGTATAGAGTTAGGAGAAAGATTTAGCGGGGCAGTTGTCTGGGGGCAATTGTCCAGGGGTAGGTGTCCTAGAACCTGGTTCAGGATAGAATGCAATATATAGGAAGAATCCATGACTGAATTACTAATCACTGAAATGAGATTTCATTTTCCTTAATCTTGACCAGACTTATAAAGTGGTAGGGGGAGGTGGATGTCGTGAATTTAGTGGCTTGGAGCAGACAAAGTTAAGAGCCTAATGGAATTTAATGAAGTCTAATGCAATTTATGATTTCAATTTTAGGCTCACTTAGTTATTTAGTATGTAGGATGTAAAGTTTCAGCATGTGGGCTCTCAAGGTAATTGAGTTACGAAGGCACAGCACAGCAGCAGATTCGCCATGTGTAATATTTGTAGAGAGTTGAGAAGAGAGAGATATAGAGCTATTGAAAGGGAGTGAGAGGGTGATAATATTGAAGATATGAATTGTATGATGAAATAAAGCATGAAGTTACTTGTGTTCCAAATGTATAGACCTACCGTTTGATTGGAACGAGTGTTTCAAAGGTATGCTATTTTATTGGAACAATATGGAATGATCAGCTGTGTTGAAAAAAAACATTTAGCATACTTGAGAAATGGAGGTAGGAAAAGATCGAAAATTGCCCAGAAGGTCAATATTTAATGTAAGACCGGGAAGAAACAAATTCAGGTGTAAAAACAACCTCATTCTTTTATTTGAAACAATGTCCTTGCAACAGTGAGCACTCAACAACACTTTCATTACTGCTTTTGATCAAATTTCCCTTTCAATAAGACTTGTGATAATTGGCTAATTTTTTTCTCTTTGTTTCTCTCTTTATTTTTTTTTTTCCATGTCACCTCGGGTCTCATCATTTGCCTTGTCCTCGGCGTGTCAATCACTCTGTTCTTCACCCTCACAGGTAAGTGTTATTGATCACCTTCAAGTAAAGTGGGATGATCCAGGTGTGTCTGTGCACATGAATGTTGTATGAATGAAAATGTAGTTTGCTGAGGAGATTGTATTTTGATTTGAGGGGGGTGGCAAGGTGTGTTTTGAGAAGGTGTTGATTTTTATTTTATTTCATAATGAAATACAAAAGAAAATTTACTTAAATTTCCTCATTTTAGATAATGAAATAAGACTGAATTTCGTTCCTTGTATGGCCGCCTTCAAATTCTTCCTTTTCATATTTCAGATGATTTTCTTCTTTGTTGCATATTCGTTTTAATTTGTCAAAATTGCCATCTAAATAGGCATGTCCAGAGAAATTGAGAACATGATTGATGGTTTTAGAATTGTTATTGGGGGGGGGGGGTTGGGGTGGGGTGACGTGTGATGTTCATGTTACTTGAATGCAGTAATTGACTGTTACCTTGATGGATTTGTTACCTTTATAACAGATCCGACTGGACTGGAAAATATGAATAAATATCCTGGAGGCCTTCCATTGCTATTTTTCTGCCCATCACCGCTGATGGGGAAGAATTACTAGAGGAAATTGATGGATGGAATCTAAATATTTGCAGGAAAGTGAAAGTTTGCCGGACTTGGATGATGAATGATTATAACAACATCTTGAAAACTGCGACTTGAAACATTTAGCCTATGGCGGATCAAACAGCAGCACTTGTCCAATTGAAAGATATTTCTTTTTGAGAACCAGATAGTTATTGTCTGTGGTGAGAATTTATTTCTCCAGGCTTTTATAAGATGTAATGTTAGGTTAAAGGTGGTCATTCACGAGCATCGCTAAACTGTGTGTGTGGTCGCAGCCATATTGTTCACGAAGCTTAGAGCATGACTTAATTTGCATACGGTTACATGCCAGCCAATCGCGATCGCGCTGTGAGAGCGATTCGCGATACACACCATTGTGTGTGCTACTGTTTGAGTGTATAAAGCATACGTGCATGAGTGAATACCTGGGCCGAATACATTGTAGTGTTCGGATCTAGTATCACCTTCTCGCTTGCACGCGAATCATTGCCGATAAGAAATTGGCTCATGACTTCGGCAATCGTTCGGGTGTTCTAGCTTTCGGTTTTTGGACCACTGCGTAAGAGTCGCACATCGTTGGTATGAATGGGCAGCTTGCATAGTTCGTTACCGCGTACGTATTTTGAACTCCCTCTACACTATGGGGAACGTACATCTTTAAGAGTTGCAATAAGTTTTTTTTTGGGGGGGGAGGTTAAGTTTAGGGTTAGGTTCTGTATAGGGTATAATATCAAGTACAAAGTTGAAGTAATTGCATTAGTTTATGGAATTTACAGCAGGGCAATTGTCGTCAGAGCAGATTTCATGGAATCATTGTCTGTATGTTTCAATATGCTCTCATGTTAATATTCTTCTCGCTCTTAATAAACGAAATTAGCTTTGTCGTTTGTTGAAATTATTTATGATGGGAATATCTAGAAGCTGTAATACCGAAGGAGAGGACAGATTAGCATAGTCATAATTTGCCTGGCAGTGAGTTGAAATGCATCCCAGTTTGGAGTTCTTTCAGCTGTGTTTCCCTCCGTTCTGGGGATATTTAATTTCTAGGACGTAGAGGTACCAAAAGACGTCTGACTCATAGAACCTTCCTCATCCAAATGGCACCATCTTTTTACATGTACAGTCCTTGCAACCTAACGCGATATTGCATAGTGAACCCGCGGGCTGAAAAAGGGGCTTCGTTCAGGGGTGCTGAGTTTACGTGTGAAGGAATGCAGCTCGAAAGAATGTTCAATGGCACACTAGAATTCTGGTTGTCATGATTTGGTTGCGTGTATCAAAATGATATTTATGGCTTTAGGTAGGGTCACAAATTGGACGTTTGCCCAGTTCAAGAGGACAACTTTGTATGAAAAGGAAAATAATAGAAAATGATCATACTTATAACTCTTGATGTAAAATTTGCAGTTGTGTAATTAGAAAGTTCTCCTTTAGTGCCTGCATTGATTTAAAGCTCCAGATTTTTGGTTTCATATCTACTAAATATTCCCCCTAAAAAATTTGGAAAGTTTAAATAGAAAAAAAAAAAATCAATACTGGAAAGTACATGGTGAAATAGTGGGTTTCCGTGAAGTTTTAAGTGGAAAAAGAAGGGGAAAAAAAAGCCCCACAGGTATATATTTTTAGTGAATTCTTTGTCTATCAGATGAACTAGGTGACCATTTGCTGACTCCCAGATTGTTTTTCTAACCTGCTTTTAGACCTTTTTAAAACACCATAAGTCCAAAAATCTCATTATATTTAGCAGACTTATTAAAAACCTTTGCCAATTGATTGAAATGAAGCGTGACAATAGAGAACAAGAAATTTGTCGGCTGATGAAATGCATTCTGGACAATGCGCAATTATCCTGACTCTATTAGTCTAACCTAGTTTTTGTTTGACATTTTGAGGCAATCATCACGCACATGTATTGAACTGCCATTGATTCCGCTCCAATTCCTTTGGAAATGATCATTATTTCATAGTATTTGTTGGAAATGTCTTGTTCGAAACATCAGTTTCAGAGCGGCAACATCAAATGAATTTGTCTGATGTAGAAAATTAATTTACCGTTAATTAAGCCATGCCGTGCCATTATTCTCATAGTGAAGAGCAGAAGATTGTTTCATTGTGTGCAATATAAAAACTATTTGATTAATATGAGTTATATGAGGAATATGACTTTGAGAAATTTTCAAGATCATAATCTAGAGAAATGCTTTTTAATAAACTTTTTATCCATAAAATATGGGGTTTCAAAGTTAATTTTTAACTCAATTAAGAAAAGCAAAGTTAAGAAAAAACAGAGATGATTTTTTTTTTTTTGGTGGGGGGGGGGGGGGGGGTTTGGTGGTTGTCAGGGGAAATAAGGAGCTCAAGAGGGGCTGAAGTGGGCATTTCATGATGAAAGTCTGTGAAAAACTTTTGGGTGCATAAGGTACCGAACAGTTCACCGAAGAGTTGTTAAATTGAATTGGAAGCAAGAATTTACTGAAAAGGAGCATTATAAATAGATCAGATTAGCTTCATGGATTGATGAGAGGACAAGAGAAATATCAGGAGCAAAGGGACAAGTTAATTTGGTATATTTTGCATACCTGACTTAATAATCTTCTTTCTTTTTAATTGCACCCTCATCCTTTGATTCCCATTTGAATCTACATCTTTGGACAAAAATAATTTACAATTACCTAGGAAGGTGCAGAAATAAATTGGAGTGGAACAATAGTGAATTGTGAGGGGAGAAAAGGGAAGGAGAAGAAAGGGAAAGAAAGAAAAAGGTGAGGAAGATAAGGGGGGTATATTGCACTGCTGTTAAATTGTATTTCATGTAGAAGGAAGAATTTATTGAAAAGGATAGTTTAAAAATAGATCAGATTAACTTCATAGATTGATGAGAGGACAAGAGATATATCAAGAGCAAAGGGACAAGTTAATTTGGTATATTTTGCGTGCCTGAATAAATCCTGTATCTTTTCAATTGCACCCTCATCCTTTGATTCCCATTTGAATCTACATCCTTAGGACAGAAATAGTTTATAATTACCTCGGAAGGTGCAGAAATAAATTGGAGTGGGACAATAGTGAATTGTGAGGGGAGAAAAGGGAAGGGGAAGAAAGAAAGGGATGGGGGGGGGGGCAGACAGAAAGGAGGTGGTTGACCGCGACGGAAAGGCTAATCCCTTTCCATATTGCTCGAGAGCCTGCCTCGTCTGTGTACTTTCCCTTTTTAAGGCTCGCCGACACGCGATGCTTGATGAAAAGACGTTACGCAAATTAAGAGGGAAGGGTGGAATAAGGTGGAGGGTGGCTGACTAGAAAATGTTGTAAAATGGATAGGAGAACAGGGGCTTAGGGATGAAGAAGTGTAATGGGGAGAAAGATGCCATGATAAGGATGGATGGGGGATCAATATATCAGATAGATTTTCTTAATGGCCATGTGTGGATTTTTAGACCACCTTTTTGTATCAATAGCTATGTTCACACGGGACCATCGGGAGTTTAGTCCTCGAGGATTGTATCCTTAAGATTTAAGAAGCTTGTTCTCGAGTTGCGTTCACACGGAGTGCTTATCCTCGGGGATAGTTATCCTCGAGGATAAGTGAGAGGCTCGATGACGGAAGTACAAGTTGTATGTAGCGTGCGCTATTTATTTCCCTGTACTATTCGGCTTATATCCCTTGACTGAACCGGAAGTTTAACAGTTACAAGAGGTCACTCTTATCCTCGAGAACAGTAACTCCAAGTTAAAATCGTGTCCACACGGTCAAACGCGCGATCGGAGACCACCCACCGCTTGGAGTTTCGAGCCTTAACCCTAAGATGAGTCGAGAACATAAACCCCGACTTGTCCTCGAGAACATAAACACCCGAGTTCGTTCACACGGGCCTTAACTCCAAGTTGTCCTCGAGAACATAGTCCTCGAGGACAACTTGGAGTTAACTTGGAGTTAAGGCTTGCCGTGTGAACGATACTATAATAATGAAAAGTAATTGTCAATTTCATTAGGGAAATACAGTAGCACTTCAGAATAATAAGGGTAGTCAGTGCATGAAGCTCAAATTGGCTGGAAGGTCAATGATCGGTAGAAAGTGTATGCAATAAATGAGAGAAATAAAAGCTGGTACATTTGAATGTAAAAAAGCCACAAAACAATTTCAGTCTACTGTTCAATTGAATATTAAGCGTGTAGTATATGAACAAGCAAATGGTAATGAAAAACTAAGAAAAATATGGAATTTGCAGACTGGTGATTGGGCTCGAAGGCTACAGGAAAATTTATCAACTCCAGATTGGATTTCTCTATAACCGATCCTATTTTGTAAAGTGAAGTTCCAGACCAATAAAGGATAGAGACGGAAACGGACAAGAGAAACAGACAGATATATTACAGTCGGAAACCATGCTACATAATACGCAAAGCCAATTATTCAAAGTGCCAATCTGCGTGACAAGCATTGGACAGATTTGATGGTCCCTCTGCGCGCTCTCTCTCTCTCTCTCTCTCTGTCTGTCTCTATCCCAGTCTGTCCATCTGCCTTTTTTTTGTGCTTGCTCTCTTTTCTCCTCTCTCTCTCTCTGCCTCTCTCTTCCTCTCTGCCTCTCTCTTCCTCTCTCAGTCTGTCCATCCGCCTATTTTGCTTGCTTGCTATCTCTTTTCTCTTTCTCTCTTTTTCTCTCTCTTTCTCTTACTCCCTCCGTCTCTCTTCCTTGGTCGCCCAGTCTGTCCATCTGCTTATTTTGCTTTCTCGATCGCTCCTTTCTCTCGTCTCTTGATCTCATTCTTCTGCTGCCTCCCTCGCCTCCTCATACCCATTAGTTTGACCAGGCAATGCACCGTTCGATGTGACCCTCTGCCATGGCCTCTTCTACCCGGTTCTCCCCGGTTCTCCCCGTCTCACCTTCCTCTCCGCTCTTTCGCTCGCTCCCTTTCTCTCTCTCATTCTCACGTTGCCTCTTGTATGTATGGTAATCTAGTTCGGACCATGAGTAACCCAGTTTTCCACCGTCTCCCGCTATCTTTCTACGTAAACCTCTGTCTGGGGTCTGATAGATCTGGGTCAGTTATTTTTTTCCTTTCCAATTTTTAGTCGCGCCCTGTCTATCTGTCTCCTTTTCTCTCTCGCCGTTAGTGTGTGTACCCTGTGATATGGTTTGGTATTAGTGTGTAAGCACCTGGCCTGTATGGCTTGCTTGGCGCAGAACGGGAGACTGAGGATTATGCTTCGCAAAAATCGAATGCCAGCTTCATATGACTGTGTCATCCTTAGGATTAGTAAAGAATTACCATCTGGAAATTGACTTTGTACAGGCCTACATGTGAATGAATGATCTGCTTTTAGGCCTACAATATATGTTTATGATACATAAAAAGATATGATACCGTTTTGTGAGAAAAAAAAATTATGAAAATAAAAAGAGTTTCATGAAGAAACTTGACTGTATGAATATTTACCTTTTTAATGCCAATATAAACAGTTATCGAAGCAAGAATTTTTTTGCCAATGTAAACTGACGTAGCCTACATGTAGGACTTGTCTTTTATTTGGAATTTCCGTAGATTATTTTTCTCATAATTGAACCTGCATGAAAGGTCGACGGGTTACTTGCTGAAGTCATCCCATTCAACAAAAAATTAGTCAAAGATATATTTTTAGCTTGCCCTCCCAAAACTGTCTAGGGGAAAGGGGGATTCGGTTTCGGTTTCCACTTTGCCGAAGCACGGGGTCAAATATTGTCAGACGTGAGACACTGGCAATTAGCAATATGAAGAACTTCCTGTGGATTTGTGTGTGTTAAACTTGTCATATATGATTGGTTATATATATTCATGGTATCATAGACGATGATATCATGATGGAAAGGATATAGACAGGGAAGAATAGGCCATGAATCAACGTTTCGAGTGACACATATCGAGGACAATTATGAAAAGGTACAATGTACATATTAGGGAACGAAAAGAAAAAGTGGCAGGATGATAGATTATAAAAAAAATTTGAACATTTCAACAGGTATTCAAAATATGAAATAGTTCATAACTATCGTTATTCTTAATAATATTACCAACAGCGACAAACATGATAACTTGTCTAGGTTTATAGGCAAACATTATTCATAGCCTCTGCTTTCAAAAGTAGGAAGGGTGATATTGTAGCTTACAATGAGTATCAGCATTTTGTGAAATTAGTTGAGAATACATTAATATTTCAATGTACAGAAGTAATAGCTACATTCATTATATATTTCTCTTGTCCAGGATCAATGCTTATTTATTTCATAGACAACTTATATTTTCAAAATACATTTAGGTTAGCTCACCCCTGGAAACATGTACTGCACCTAAAAAGTGCTCCCATTAGGAAAGTACGCACCCTACCTTTCTTGGCAATTTGTCTGGGAGAGTTTGAGCAGTGGGACCAAGGAAACGTCTAATTCTGGAGTTCCTTAGTCTCAAGATTACAAGCACTAATCTCGCAGTCATCTAGAGAGGGAGGTATTGACGGGGGTCTCGCAGATTGGCAGGTCAGTGACGTTCGTTAACGTGGGCCGACAGCCATTTTGGTTGTCAGAGCGATGACGTTGCCTTAGGCTCGACATGAATGATGTCTATTGCAGTTCTTGTGCATGTTCTCTGAAGAGTATTTTACAATGGTGATTCCTACAAAAACTGAACTCCCTATATTTTGTGTTGAGAGTAAATCTTGGGTTCATGCCCCCTTCTGGTTCTGAACACATATTTCCAATTGGAAAAAAAGAGCAGAATCCTTATTCATTCCAGATCTGGAATACTATTTTGCTCTGGTAAATAGGAATCCGCCTCTCGTCCCTGTCAACAACAAGGGCTTTTTGTGGGGGTTCCCCCTTTTTGCAAATTTTATATAAGATGTTAAGATATGGAAAGGTAGGGAAAACTGATACGCAAGATTACCTTGACTACTATACACATAAACTGACCCCCATGTGGATACCCAGTCTAAATCGGGTTGAAATATTAAAGATTTATTTTGAGATGAGTCAGGGCGCGAGGGGAAGCCCTTTAAGCCTACCAAAGCACACCTGTACCTTTTGATAAGCTAAGACGAGAAGCTAATCGTCTAGTGGATCGCTCAGGTACGCTCTGATACCGATGAGCGCTCGATTCCTGTGACGTGATAGGATGTATTAATGGTGGCGCTATCCCAGAGTTTGTTTCGCACCAGGATCTGATGATTTATAACTTGGTAAGGTCACTGGTTCAACTCTGAAAGATTAGCTAGAGTCTGTGTGTATATTTATAAGTCAGACTAATCATTGCTCTTTTCAAACACGTTTAAATACAGCTGAGATACCATTATGCATGCAGGTGTTCATGTACTTAAATAGTTTTATTTCATTTTATATATTTATTATGTGTTATTTTAACAGGGTTAAAAAGAAAGAATGTTATTTTCACTGTGTGATTAGCTCAATTCTGCCATTCAAAATGTAAACCCTCAAAATCAGATTATGTCATCGCACATGCATAGATTACGCTGACCGTTTGCATATTGTATCCTAATTAGAGCAAAAGGAATATTAAACCAGAACTGATATAAGTTTAGCTCTCATAGCTTTCAAGAGTTTGATAAACCCTAAAAACTAATTTCCAAGCTTTAAATGTTCATCGTAATTTTTAATATTCAGGAGCATACGCTTCCATGTGACAGCTGAATTATATACATGTTGCAAAAGCCTTCTGTTTAGACATGGAACTGTGATTATATCTCCAGACTCAATGACTAGCAATCAGTTGGAATCACTTATGGTTATGAGAAAATTTTTTGCTTATCCAATAATTCAGAACTCTACAGCCAGAGTAAGAGAGAGGGAGATTCAGATACTAGTAGATGGAAAGAGGGAGAAAGAGAGAGAGACGGACAGGGGGAGAGAGAGAGAGAGAGCGGGCATACATATCGTCCTCATCTAATCAATTTTTTCTGAGGTCGTTTTTAATGGTGGATCCTTTTTATCTTGTGCCGCTGCACACTGGCACACTCGCCAACTAATAGAGCTGCTTTCTCTGCGCTTCACTACCCCTTCGTAGTGCCTCCCCTAGTCAACGTAATATATCACTCGTATATCAGTGATATTTCCCCATCTATTATGATTTCCCCTCTCTCTATTATGTTTGGCTGATGGAGGAAAGAGGAGCATTTTCTTTAGAGGATTTGGAGGGGGCATTGGCCTGGCTAGATTGGGTTACCTTCATTTACCCTTCCATTCCTTAATTATGTATCGCTCGTATTTGATTATGTGATTCAACTCTCTGCCCCCCCCCCCCTCCCACCCGCTCCGCTCATGGTTTTATTGCCAATGATAGGATCTCTGTATTAATTGTAAGCTTCATCTTTCTCTTCAATTTCTTTGCTTTTGCTGAAATTTTGATGTTTCTCAAATTTGTCTAAACCAAACCATTGTCTCTGAAGAGCCTTTTCTCCTTTTTTAGTTTATCCTTCAACAATGAATTTGATTTCATATTAATTACAAATTCTGGTCCCTTCTCCCAACTCCCACCTTTCCCCTTCCCCCTCCCTCTCCCTCCCCCTTCCCTTCCCTCCCCCATTCCCCCTCTCCCCTCTCCTCTCCCCTCCTCCCTCTCCCCCTCCCCCCTCTCCCTCTCCCCTCTCCGGTCTCTAGTCTCCCCTCATCCCGACATCCCATCCCCATCTCGGCCCAATCCCTCCCTATTCCATCCACTGTCCTGCTTCTCATTTGACGATGTGTGATGTGGTTGATGTAGTCTTTGCTGGTGCGGGACGCGTTATCCTCCTGCGAGTGCCATAGGGGATCATGTCGAGTGGCCTGTCTCCCGTCTCGCCAGCCGTCGCGACGATTAAAATAGCTCACAGTGTCTGCTCATTGGAAAGGGAGATGAAAAGTGTGTATTTGTGTATGTATGTGTGAGAGAGAGAGAGAAAGTGAAAGAGAAAAAGATGGAGAAGGAGAAAGAAAGCTAAAGAAGAAAAAAGATGAAGAGAGAGGGAGATATACAAGTTATGTATATTAAGAGGGGGGAAATGAAAAAGGGGGGGGGGACTGACTAGATCATCTAGAGTGTTATCTCTCTCTCAGTATCTATTTTTTTTTTCAATCCGATTTTATTATCACACTAGTATATTATGTTTCTTTATTATTTTTTATTATTGCTTTAAAAATTACACTCATTTAAGAGCAAGTCATGGAGAGCATTTGATATCAGACGGCATTCGATTTGAATAACTTAAAATAGAGAAAATATGTGACTTAAAACCAGTTTTATCAAAATATTAATGATTAGTGCTGTGTTTAATACAATGGTATAAAATGCAAACAGTTCTGGGTGTGGTGGGCCAAATTTAACAATTGCTTGTGTGTGACATCGTTTTTGAGCCGTCGCAAATTGAGGAATAATCTTGCTTTGGCACGCCCAAATAAAAGAGGGAGTGGTGGAATAATTTGCCAAGTTCATGAATTACATAAAGGCTACATTTTCATGTACATTCATTAGGTTTAATTCCTAAATGCTGATTGAATTTTTAAAATATTGCAAGTTTGTTGTTTTGTCTAAATGTTGAATTACGTGAAATTAGAAAGTAAATTATATAAATAAAAGATAAGGTGAAAGAAATAGACACAGGGAGGCTTACTTGACAAGATAAATCATACTAAAACTGTCGGGTTTATGTAGGTGTGTATTAAAAGTATAAAGTGCGGAGGATTTAATGCCATAAGAGTAGGAGTAGTTATTAATTTTTTGTCCATTATGAATAAACTTGTCAGGAACAAACTTGTCAGGAAGGATCAAGAGCTTAAAAGCATCTTTTATGGAATGGAAAACAAAGTGGTTATACATGAAGATCTATTTCCTATGACAGAACTCTACATTCTCGCTGGTGTTTGAAGTAACTTGTCTGATTGTGTGGTATTTCTAATTGAATTTATCAGTTAAAAGCTTAAATAAGTAACAAATGCAATGACCAAAGGGAAGGGCTTGACAACAGCATGAGCTTGGTAAATATGGGCCCCTAAAAATGCTTTAAAAAATTAATAGACGCCCTTTGTGAGCACAATCCCATAAATATCCAATTTGGACACCCTACAGAAAAAAATGTGGAGGCTTGTATAGTTTTATAATGCATATATAAAACTAAATATTCAGTTTTGTAAACAATTAATATTGATTAAAAATTAATTAAAATTTGAGCATCTGCATTAATGACCTTACTTTACAAAGGTTAGCATACAATTTACCCCCCCCCCCCATGGTTTTCTCCATGCTTTTTTGGGGGGTTTGACTCTTTGTTGTGTTTAGCACTCTCTATTCTGCCTTTCTTGAAGTGAAGATTAGTGAAAGATACTCTTCAAGAGGGTAAGAGATTCTTTTCTTCTCAGAAGTCTAGCCTTTTGTCCAAGGGCTGCTATTTCTCTCTCTCTCTCTCTCTCGCTCTGATGTAATAACCTCTTATTTCAATAGCCAATCCAACGCTATTTGACTGGAATAATGCAGTCCTTGCAAGGGTTGCAGTCAGAACTCGTAGTCTAATAATACAGACATCACATGCTTGAAATGAAATGGAATGTAAGAAATGTACATGTAGATTATATGCAAAGACTCATTTTGGGAATTAATATGCAGGATTCCCTATTCTAAAGTGAAAGACTGAAGCCATACTTTGGGAACACAAAACAAACATGTTACTTGAAGTGATACTTTTAGGCTTCTGTAACAAAGTAGGCAATGTTTTATGTTATCATGTGAAACTGATTATTGATTTTGCGAAGGAATTGATTTTTGTTTCCAGCAATGTTCTACAAATATTTTTATTCAAATGATTACATTTTCATAAATGACAAATATACTTGAACCTAGTTATAAAGACTACACTCCATAAAGGTGTGATGTCCTATGTCTGCTATCTGCCGATTCAAAATCCTTTGTTTGGCATTGATAATATCCCCCAACTCAAGGCCCCTCAAAGTACAATCAATAAAAGAAAACTCTCCTATTCATTCTAGTCCCCAGTTTACATTCCCCTAGTTGTAACACTCCCCATTGACTGGATATAATCCACCAGTCAAAAGGACAGTAGTTTTACTTTGAGATGTGGTAAAATGGAACAGTGCAGGAGCTTCAAATATGATATGAGGGGGGGGGGGGGGCTTACAGGTGCAAATAATGTATCCATATCTGTTTATGAGATCAAGTTAATAATCATTTGTCTGTGGTCATCATGAAAGACATAATTTTTTTCCTCTAAATTTTGTGATTTCGTTATTGTTGTATTGTGTCTGCTGAGACACAATGTGACGCCAAAACACGAACGGTTTATGTCCCTTCACAGGAACATAGTAAAGGTAATATCAATAGTTACTTTCCAGGCAATGTTTTTGGTGAAACTGCCACATTTCTGCACTGGGTTAATAGGTAGCATTTCAGATGAATGCTCTTATATGAGTAAATGCTTTTTGAATTAGTATTTTTTTACTCATAGGAACATGAACTAAAGCTGTTTGAATCCAAAGCTAATAACATAAGATATGGGCAGTATTTGAAAAATGTTATCTAGTAAAAATTATGACCATGAATATGTAGGCATAATACAAGTTGCATTTTCTTACTTTTGATTCCAATTAGTATTTTGAGGGGAGTTTCAGTCTAGTCTTGTGTGCTTTTTAGATTACGTGATATGTTTGGCTGGCATTCTGTATTTGCTGATAACTGACTGTGCACAGACACACCTCCATTTGTAATCTGTGTGCACACAGACAGCCATGGCTAAGGGCGATTACATAATACCCCCTCTACATCTGAAACATAAGACCTTAGTAATTTGCATGTAGCGTGTCTTGTTCATGATTAATCTATGTAAATTTATAAACAACCATCCTATTTCTTACCACATCTCTGTTAACAACCAAATACAGCCTCTACCATTTAACAACTTGGCCTACAACTTAACAAGCACCCCACTAAACCATCCAACTGCTATGTCGGCAAAACAATTGTTTGCTTTAATGCTATTGTATGTGAACTGGGCAGTTGTACCTTTGCCATATATTCTGTATTAATCTGCAGATAGCCAGACATTGACCAAAGTCCATTTGGATATACAAATAAAAGGGTAGATGTGTAAATAAAATTCCATCTTTTAATTACCAATCCACGCCATTATTTGTCTGGTACGCAATTTCTGCCAACGATAAGCCCACCCTTTATCACACGCGGTGAATTGAAGGTAGTACCTATACATAATGAGCAACAATGTGTACTTTTGTACGTCACATAGCAAACTTTGAAGGATTTTCAGCCGCCCCCACCCCCAATTTCATGGTAAGATGAAGGATCTGACTGATAGCTCAGAAAGGACAATTAGGCCCTACATGTATTTGTTTTCTATACAACATCAGGACAAATACTTGGCATGTTGCCAACAATTCCAGCAATCATAATATTGATTCGCAGACAATGTTTTGGTTTCATCAGGAATGTTTCCATGTCTCGACACTCTAAACCTAGCACTTTATACCTAGCACTAAATGTAATCCTTATCCTTTTCTTCAATCTTTTTTTTTTTTTTTTTTTTTTTAAGGGTTAAGGGTGTTGGGTTATGGAAGAGCAAAGATTTCTCATGTGTTATACTTTATCCAGAACCCTTGGTCTTTAGTTTTACACCCTTGAAAGCTGCAGTGTATCATTATTACCCAAGCATTTGATAGATAATGAAGTCTCCAGAACACTAACCCAATCCCTCCTTTGGATTCTATATTTTTAATGGGGTCCTGTAGCACTTGATTTCATCTTTGAACTTCTCAGCAATTCATTAAAAAAGTAAGCAGATTTGCACACCTGAGCTGACGAACAATGGCTTCTGTCTGTGTCTTCTTGAAGTACCTCATACACACCCACACTTTAAATTCTCTTTTGTGTTTTGCTAGTCTGTGAGTAGTCTGAAAAAGCAGACTCATTCTCCGTTACATCATGGCAGTGTTTGCTTTAATGCTCCCAATAGTTTTTTTCCTCATAGTGGCATAAATTATGTAGAAACTGATAAGTAGGCCATAGATTCCCAAGGATGTGAGGCAAAAATATACACTGACTGATAATATAAATGACTGCAATTTTTGTTTCAATTGCACCACTGGGTCTTCATCTGTAGACTATATTTAAAGTTACACTTGACCAATCTCTGAATTAGTCCAGTGGTCAGTGCCTTTCTATTGTCCCCCTTTCCCACACTTGACCATTTGCTTTGAAAAGATTTCTGAATGGTCTGGGGTTTAATTATACTGGCTAGACTCTCTGATTGAGAAGAAAACTTAAAAAAAGGGAAATTTCTAGTGTGAACACAATTTATTCATTTCCACTGTGTGGTTTTTCATTTTGTCTTTTTCTAATATTAGTACCGTGGACAATCCTTAGGTTAAAAATGTGATTTTATGATCAATATTTTTTTCAAAAATATTCATGTACTGTAGAAAAAGGTCTAAGCTTTTCAGGTATTTCATGTAGGCCTACTGTGATGTTTTGAATATTTAATGCTAAATATGATTTTTGATAAAAAAAATATTGATATATTGAAACCTATTTATCCTGTTCAAAATTTATTCAAAATTATTGGGGCCTATATACATGTAATGCGAGGGAGTGCTTGCAGTACACTATCGCGCCATAGACTCAGACTCTGTCTAATGATATGTTGAATGAAGGCTTCTATTACTGTCAGAGGCAGCATAGCAAGAAATCCAATTGCAATTTGTCTGTAGCTGAGGTTGAACCCAGCCTGCTTATCAAGTGAATGAGAGGGAGGGAATAGATGGATATATTGACATTTAAAGGGCCTGTCCAATTTTGAGTCATGCTGTGTTATGTTCATTACTTCTATTGAATGGCTCGAACTTCAATGCGGAATGTAGCTAACAATCTTTTGTTTGTCAATGGCTTTCAAAGTCCCATTCCTCATGCAACCCCATAGTGACAAGCAGTCACTTATTAAAAACAAAAAAAAAATGATTGGATGACACTGCTCCTTTAAGCCACGATGCCCTTTTCCTTGGCCTCCTTTAAGCTTGATTGGAGTGGCCATATGATTGGTCAGTATATAAACAGTCTGTCTGGTCAGGCCTTCTGACGGGACAACAGAGGTGTCGGTTTTCACACCGGAATGGTCGATGCTGACCTATATATTCTTCGATCAGGTCGTCGTCTCGCTCTCGAAATGTAAAGCATAGAGAAATATGAATATTCGTCATCTCTGTCTGTGTCCCACCCTCTCTAATCTTTGTTTGTCTCGATGTGTTTCACTTCTTCTCAACTTCATTATAAAGGGCAAAGGCTACATTTATCATCATACAGTGCCAGAATCAATGCAAATATGTTTTTGTTGATCTCAAACTACATCTCTGGATACATATTTTGTCTTCACAGAAAGGAACTATACTCCGTGACGTGACGTTTTATCTAGTGTTTATACAGTGAATTGTTTGTTTCGTCTATGGGGCAAAGTCCGACCAGTCTTGCCCCATATTTCGTTATTTTCCCCCTAATCATGAAAACTGCATTGTTTCTAAAATGTGTAGGCTATTTTTTCAGGACTAGGTATACCTTCATCCGCCAATCATTGTTAACATTTTGGGTAGTTTTGGGTAGGCCTACGAAATTCCATTTTCGATCTCTAATATGACTGCATAATCATATGCTTCCACGTTCTTTTTTTTAAAGAATAATTATGATCGACCAATGAAATGTAAATTTAATTGATGCGATGAGCATGGTAATTCATACAGGTACGGATATACAAAACTATGGCAAAGGTTGCAACATTCAGACTTGCCACGCCCGTTTTTACGGGAATGCCCTCACATTTAAAAGCTGTGGATCAGGGTGTAACATTACTTTCATGAGAAACATTGTTGAGTGGTGTCATTATCATCACGTGAACCTCGTCCAATTGTAGGTCGCTTCCGCGATACAGATCTCACCCGGTTATCTCTCTGACCCACATGTACACAAATGGCGACCGCAGAGTCTGACGTACACAATGTCTACAGTCTAGACAATGTTACGACAGAGGGAGTATGTTTCCTCGAGCTACCGGCCGAGCAGATGTGGTGTGTACAGGATTGATTAGTCTTTACATGGAGACCCATTTGAAGGGTAGTTAAATAGGGAAAGGATTTTGTAGAAATTGTATTATTGTTTACATTTGTCTCTTCCTTTCTCTTGACATGTCCCTTCTGCATTTCTGTTTTTTTTTCTGAGCTGTTTTTTTCTTTCTCCCAGGCTTTTCTTTCTGTCTCCTTCCCTCCCTCCCTCCCGTTAAACACTGTCACTGTCACCTTCACAGCTACAGCCCAGTAATCTGAAGTCTGTGGAAATTTAAAATCAATAATTACATGTAGGGCCTATTTGTAGGCCTGTTCATTTTTAAATATGCCTGAACATAATGATGAGCAAAAAAATACACTAAAGTTGTCTTCCTCTATCTTTCTAATCGTGCACTGAAACAGGAAACATCTCTTCATAATAAATAGATAAATTTCAAAATAATAAAAAACTGACATCCTTTTCCAAGTATTTTGCATTAAAATATTTGCTGACAGGGACGACAGATACATCTGTCATACCCCCCCCCCCTAATTGTGTAAGTGGCTTTGGCTATGTGCCAGGGAAGTGATATGTAGACCAACACAAATATGAAAATATTGCACAGCCAATCCCAGGTATGCAATATCCCTGGCTTGCTTGTTATGTAGTCTATGTCCCCATACAACCACAGAGATGCCAACACTACGGAATAATTTTAACATTAGAAATTAGAACGCAAATAACCCAAATAGTTCAAGGGAAGTTCTGGACCCGAAATAAGTTGCTTTTATTAAAAGGTGTTGCCAATTTGGTATAGTGATCAACTTATTTTGGGTCCAGACCTTCCCTTTAAAACAGCTGAAACAAATGTCTTGACTTGAAGGCATTCCGAAAATTGAATGACAGAGCAAAATGTTATTCTTCATGCTAACTCTAATGAGAAGTTATTTATTTTTGCTGTTCTAACTATTAGCTTTATTCACATTATAATTTCTAATGTTATAATTATTCCGTAGTGTTGGCATCTCTGCAACCATCATGATATTCCCATACATATTACATAATCCAAAAATGCCTGACATCGTAAACATTCAAATTTTGGTTAAGATTTAGGTTTAGCGTTAGGGAGTCAAGGGTCACGAAATGGAAACATCCGTCTACATTGAGTTCTTCAGTTTGAATCCTGTTGCTAAGATATATTGCTGTGCAACTGAAATAAAAATTACATTGCCTGACGTGTGAGATTTGTAGTCAGTTGATTGATGGTTATTCTGTTAGTTCCATGCCGTATTTGCCGTAGAATGTGATTTTTCAATTTTATATTCTATGAAAATGATATGCACCTTAACTTTAGATGGAGTTGGTACTTATATTAGTATTACTTTAGATGCAAACACTCTATTCACAGAACACCTTATAAATTTATAATGGCTGAAAGTGATGCATAAATCCTGCCCTTTCTCACGTCCTTTTTATGCCTTATTTATCGTGGTGACCTTTTTACGGATTTGTTGTGTTCTAAATTCAAGCAGTAGTTGTTGAGTAATCAATCTTTAGATGACAGTAATAATTACAGTACATGTAGGTACAAAGTACGATCCTGCATAAAACATGTGCTCCATTCAAAGTTTGCATAAGTTTTGGCATTGAAGGCATAGGCCTTTCACTCTTGTAGCAGTATATCATGAGCTTCAAATTAAAATCTTTCTCAATTTTTATATGAAAAAATATTACATTTCTAGTCAGTTTCCTTCGTTGTTCAAAATAATTTTTATATGGCAGAGAAGTCTGCCTAATAATAGTGAAATGGGCTTCATAAAAGCTTGTATAATCATGGGAACATGATAATATTAGTATAATTGTGAAGAAAGCAGGGAAGGATTCCTTTCTAAAAAATAAAAAAAAGAAGAAAATTCCTGTTTTGCTTCCCCTTTCCAACCAGCAATGTGATCTTTGCCTAAATCTTGAGAAAACCATCCATTCCTGGGCTCTCTGATGGATTTTTTGCTCCTTATTTTCTCTTCTTATTTTTATTTTCCATGGAGGTCTAATGTCACTGTGCCAGGGTTTATGAGGGCATCATGTGACATTCAGTGGCTGATCCATCAATCGACCATCTCCCCTCCTCTCACATCATCATTGAAAACTATGGTACCATCTAAGAAGTAGTCTGTACAGTCAGACACAAAATAATTGGGCTGGATTGAAATGACCTTCACCCAAATTGAAAAGTAGGGTCTGAAAAAAGATAATGAAAATGTGAATATTCATTACAGAAATTCAGCCACATTTGTCAAGTATCTCATAACTTTGTTAATGAAGCATGAGCATGCAATAATTTTAAGCAAACATAATTTCTCTACCAAATTGAGGGATTAATCGCATCCATGATGTGTTGGGGTTGTGACCGTTAAATGAGAAATCTAGGGGGTCTCCTTTTTTACGTGTCAGAATTCACAATTTATAATAAGCCTCTCCATGGGCTGTTTTTTCTTGGATGCAGAGTTTATGATATCATTTCAGAGTAAGCGAAGCAGAAAATAGGCAGCTATTTTAGGGTGTTCGTAGCAAGGCCTATGTTCATAAGACCCCCCAGGACGGCCAAGGTTTATGACTGGCACCATTGAACATGACAGACTGAGGTTCAATGGCATGAATAAGCTTGAGAAAAAGTTAAAGCCCAATCTCAGGCTCTTGTTATGGATTTTCAAATCTAGAGAACTGGCTAAATTGAGTCTTACTTTGTTTATCATGCAGAATTTCAGATGCTTGTAATTAAAGGAAAGAAAGGCATGGAAATTAAAAGTAAAGTAATAAATTTCAATTTGTTACTTTTTATCATCATACATCATTACATGGAACGGAAGATATAATGTATTCTATTATAATGAGTTAACGATGTGGAGAATTTTTCATAGAAAAGATGCATCTACACATGTACCACAGGCTGTGTTATGAAGGGAGGGAAGGCTTAAATAAACAGGGATATTTATAAAAAGACTTGACATTTGAATAACAACATTTTATCAGTTATACATGTATTTGTGGCAGTGTAAAACAAGGTTCTCTGTTGGCCATCTTCATCAGGTCATAGGTCAGACGTGAAAGTATGCAGACTGGAGATTTGGTACTGAGTCGCTGCCGGGAATCCCAGCATGCACCACCACACATAGTCTTCTTTCCAAGCATTAGTTATTTCCAACAGGGCTCACACGAACTAAGCTATTATCGCTAGAAAAATGGACTGACCAAACTCACAAAAATAAAGATATACCATGTACGCAAAAGCTTCATTTGTTTTGGATGTATTGCCTATTTGTCCAAACCGAAAATAGTGTGTGGACCGGGAAAATTGAAGGAAAGAGAATCAGAGGATTGTATCAAATAAATGAATATGTACATTGGCCTGCCTATACTCTAAGACGTTAGGCCTATAATTTATAGCTCACTAAAGATAGAGGTATAGGACTACATGTAGGCCTACATTGTAAATGTAAATTGAACACCAGTGTCTGGAACAGACCAGTCACAATGAAGATTGTAGGAAGGAAACTATTGAAATTGAATACTATCTTAAGAACTATTATTTGAAAATCAACATCAAGATCACTTTTAATGTGACTTGGATGTTTAACATAACCTCTTCCCGATATTCCTTTTGATTGGGGGAGCGGGGCTTTTTTCTGTTACTGAATGGCTTATACAATCAGCTAGTGTTCGTGCTTTCATTGGGCCGAGACGGCATGTGATCGTTCATTATTCATTAGCATTAACAGAGAGAAGCAGGTCGGGTCGTGCAATGGTATGATGGTGGTGGTAATGGACCTGACAAATTAGGAAGAAATCAATGAAGTTTGTTGTGTGGGAAAGGAATGTATCTATAGTGGATTTCAATGTCATATGCATTTAGCATAATTATGGAAGCAGCTGTTCGGGGAAAAATTGTACAGATGGCTAGACTGAATAGAGGATAGACAGACTGATGAATAGAGGAATGAAGGGGGAGAGAGAGAGAGAAAGAATAGTTAGTGGATGCGGAAAATTGAATCGATTGCAAATGAACCCTGTCGTAAACACATCAGTTCGAGAATAATCTCTGTAATACATCAGGCTATTTTTTATAAGTAGAAATGAAAAGGAGCAGAGAAATTCATGACAAGGTAAAAAGAAACGAAAGAAAAAAGGAGACATGCCCACACCAGTATGGCACTAGTAAGTTATATTTTCACGCCATGTGGAATAGATCATAAAAGTCATCAATAATGGTCTGTGCATGTAAGCTTATGTAGGCCTACATACATGTAGGCCTACATATATAGTATTCGTTCCCTGCGAACTACACACATGTACAATATATTCATGAAATTTGTATTGCGGGTTAAGATCGAGGTGCCTGCCTGAGTTCCCCCTATCCTCCCACCCCTGAGCCGGAAGTTCATCTAGGTGTAGTGGGGCCTGGTAACGACCTTCGATGCCCCCTGCAAGAAATTGAAAGTGGCAGGGTGGATGCCCCAAAGGGAGGGAGGAGAAAAAGGGGAGAGTTTATACCATGGAAGTTATATGAAAGGGATTTACCCTATACAGCATGTTGTGTTCTTGAAAAAGTGGGTAGGTTTTACAAGAAAGCAATATAACGTTGTATGTAGCTATATCGTCATCCTACAAAATATGTTGAAAATATACAAGGCTAGTGCCCTGTTGATTTTATTAGAAACAAAATCATTACTTTTTCTCTCAGAATCTTCAATCAAACTTTTTTTCAGAACAAAAGTCACAATTTGGTTTGCTATTGAAAGCACAAATGAAAAGACATGCTCAGCATGATTAAAACCTGAGCTTAAATGTTCATCTAGCAATGATGATAATGATAATGCAAATTATCAAAACTTCTCTAGCACTTTTGACAGTTATTTTAAAGTGGTGTTTATATAATTATGTTCACTCAAACATTGAATAAGTAAGAAAAGTATCAGAAATTTACAAAACATGAGGCCCAATGCAAGGGAGTTTAGAGAGAGAGAGAGAGAAAAAGTGGGTGAAAGAGACAGAAATAAAGGAAGAAAGAAAGAAACAAAAAGAAAAGAGAAGAAAAAAAAAAAAAAAAAAAAAAAAAAAAAAAAAAAAGCAAAGAAAAGAAAAGAAAAAAACCTGGGAGGAAGGAAACCAGTAAGGTAAACAGTGGATTAAGCACTTTAGTGTTTATCCATGGTTTATCATACATGACCTCCCTGAGGGGTCATTATCTACAGGGTCATTTGAGGCCACATATTTGTTTGTCCTCAATGGTCAGTCAGGGCAAAGGTCATCCCAGGACACTGTGATTTGATTTGATGTCCACAAACTGATTACCATGCTATTGAGTTCTGTATACAATCTGAATGGCCCAGTGGAAGTTGAAAAGTTGATTTGCTGGTCACAAGTTGAATATAGTATTGAGGATTTTATTGTGATCTGACTGACCTGTTATGGTCTTTATAAAGGGGTTTTGTGTAAAATATTTTACAATTTTGGTTCTTTGATGCCATTGCAAGGAAGAATTTTATTTGCTGACATCGATAAAAAGCTGATTTGAAATTTCAGTAGTCACCTGGCTTTCAAATGACCTTAAGCATAAACCATAGAAAGCAGCCCCAAAGAAACCTTTCTAGATATATCTTTGTATAGGCCTACTTGTATTTACTATCTTTATCTTTCATTTTTTCAAAAACAATTCTAGTACTGTAAAACTTTGCTTTGTAGATAGCCTGAGAAATTTTGGACAAAATCTGGTAGTTATCATTTTTTTCCTCTGATATATGGAACTTTGGACTGTCCAAATAGAACTGTGAAGTTGTGACCTACCATGGTCATCCTCCCGCCTTTTTGAATCTATCACACCCTTTAAAACATGGCTACATATGGACAATGGAATCAAATCTGAATTTAAGCTTTAACTTCAAAATTTATCCGCAAGGAAAGAGAAAGAGAGTTAAAGAAGGAGAGGGACAGAGGGGCAAAAGAGCAAGAGGAGAGGGGAAAGAAAGAAAAAGAAATATCGAGAGACGTTGATCCAAGTATTATTGCAATTTATCCACAAGAAAAGAGAGAGTGAAAGAAGGAGTGAGACAGAGAGGAAAAAGAGCAAGAGGAGAAGAGAAAGAATGAAAAGGAGGAAGATAGAGAGATGTAGGCCCTAGATCTAAGTATTATTAAAATTGCAATATGTTTTCAGGGTTTAATATACAGAATCTTGAAGTACCTGGTATAGTACTGTAATTGGTTTGCGTGGGATTTGCCCCCTATTGAGGTTCCAACAAGAATCTCTGTTTTCAATATGAATAATCCGCGAGCTAATAATTGTAAAACATGAAAAACATGGGCTTTTATAGGCTTAGGGACTTAATTCCCTGTGATTTATTGTTGTCCTCCTCCGCAAACATTTCTATCAATTTAATGGGAGTTTTCTCATTTTGAGACACTGTTTTATTGCAACAGGTTTTCAGATGCTGCATAAATGCTAAAAATAAATAAGGGGAGGAATCACAGAAACTTATTGGGGAAATTGCTGCTTTTAACAGCTATAAATTCAATCCGATGCTGATTTGTTGTGATGCATTAAGTTTTGTCTCTTCAGTCTAAATGACTAAATATGGCATTAATATCTGTTGAAGATGTGTTGCTTTTACTGGGATTAAAAAAAAAGCTCCAAAGCTAGGGTATAAAACAAGAAGGGGGAATCTGGGAGTCTGAATATAAGAATCGCTGCATTTGTCATTTTTTTTTGCTTGTGTTTTGTACAAGGAAAGCTTTACTTGTTTTTGCCTATGTTGTTAATTCTCTGATGGCCTGGCACCCTTCTTTCGAAACCGTTGACATCCCATTGAAAGGCGTGTTAGGACTACATGACTTGTCGTAATGGATTGTCCAAGAACTGAGACTTATGACAGGTTCGAGAAATAGGCCCCAGTATCTCTTGGACATCTTCTATTCAATATAAAAAATGTAATTGAAAAAAGAAGTAGACTTGAAGAAATTTCCTAAACCAGTCTAAAACTTCTGTTATATGCGGTGTACATGTATGCTCATGTTGCACAGAGATTGCGGGTTCTTGTTCTTGCTGTCACAGAAGAATGGAGGGAGGGTGGGCGGGGCTCGTCGTTGGACATTCAAACACGTCGCACATCTCTCAGAGACAAAACATGATGGTATGTCATGTCAGAAGATCCGCTATGATGTCTTCATGATGTATGATGGAAGCATCCAGGTCCTTTGCTTAGGACTCTCCTGTTTATGTTGTCCAAGTGCCAGAAGGCCCCTAGGATATACCACAGACCTTGGACCTGAACAAAGGGAAGGCATATGTTCCTCTCTAGCCTATTCTCCAAACTCTGTTGACAAGTTCCATGATGTACCATGGGGCTCACAACTGCCAACTGATTTTAAAGGTCCATACATGCACATTGTGTTGTATGAACGGCTCTGGCTAAGAAGTGAATCAGCTACATTTGTTTTCATAGACCCAGTTTCAGACTGGACCAAATACAACTGATGGCGTTGGGTTGTATTTATGTGTCTACTGTAGCAGTCGCCCAATATGTAGGCCTACATATCTGAAAGGTATGAGGTAGACACCAAGATGTAATCTGTATGAAAATTTGTTGAGCTTAAAGTTGCTTTTCAGAACAATTCTTGGGAAGCTGTCCAGATTGTGGCACTGGTACAGATCATCTAGGCCTTCAGGCAACACATTACTCCATGTGCCCATACCTTGTTGGTAAAAGTTGTAATATTTTGGGGGTGCAGAAAGAAAATGTTTTTCCTATGTATGGGACTCCTGTTTGTGTCTGGCTATGTGATACTGCATTTTACTTTCAATTCTATTCTATTTAGGATATCTGAAGGTGATTTTCAATCGCGTAGAGACCTTATTCTACTTTCAAAACCAAAGGAGTTCGTTAGGCTGGCAAAAGTTTGTCAAAATATGAAAGTATATAAAAAGACAATAATAGGTTGGATAATTTCTACTTTTGAAATTATTCAACTTCATCTTCGGAGTTGATCTTGAATTCAAACAAGAGAAAATGTGGAAGAACAACAACCTGAAGACTTGACGGTAGACTATACCAATTAACATGCAATGAATGTAGGTCGGGTTCGTCGAACATTGAACAGCATTAGCATATGTTGTGACTGTATGTTCGATCAAAACATGAACTCTACCTGCATATCGATGCTGTATTGAAACAAACATCTCATAGCTTTTAAGGTGGTCACGTACCGAAATCAAATGTATGTCATGTCATTTGAGAGAGAAGACAAAGATCATTGTAGGACGTGATGGTACAAAAGGAACGTTGAACTTGTATGAACTGCCCCCTTCACTCATACAATATAACTACCAGTATGATTTAGATATAGGCCTACTTGTTCATAATCTATTATAATTTGAGGGGCAGTCGGAAGGCTAGTTTCAATACTTGTCAAGAACTTTCAATACTTGTCAAGAACTTTCAGGCCACTTTTCAGTTTCATTTGATTACCGTACATCCATACAATGTAGACTTATACTTCTTTCTGTCATGAATGAGGAAATATTAACTATTGCGAACAAATTGGTAGAAGTATGTCAACGTATACTGGGTTCATCTATAAATAGATTTGTTTTTTTTCTCCAAGCCGAGAAAGGTACATTGTTTAGAGTTTTTGAAAGAACTTGGAATGTATCAAAATACCAGAGTTTGGGGCAGTGAAATCCAAACCGCGGTTCTCTCCACAGCCTTTAGACAAAATAAAAGCTTTTTAATTCTCATATCCAGTGCCAACTCCTGCTCAAAAGAATTCAAACAGTGGAGAAGAAAATAAGAGGATAGAAAAGATAAAAGCATTTCTGTAGAAATTCACAGGCAATTTACCCAGTGCTTCACTCTGTAGCTCTTTATTATCCCTTAGTATAGTTTGGAATCGTTTCTTGGCACCGGGCCACGTTTTTTTGTGGCTGTCTACCTATTATTCCATGAGGTATCTGTTTACCTTATGTGCTCCAGTACACCACACATTGGCTTGTGGTAGCACACTGTAATCATAAGGTTGTTTACATGTATGGATTAATAAAACACTCATACATGTACTGGTTGCCAATATAATATGGTTTGTTTGTGTACGAGGGGGTCGAGATAGGGTAGTTTGTTATTGCTATGGTTTGTCTTCAGTTTCTTCCAATGAATATCTGTATCTTTCTGTTGTATCCCTTCTTTCATATATAGGGCTGTGTAAAGAAATCACTTTTCACACTTACATACTGTGAACAATGTTATAATGGTTAACATAATTAAAACAACACGAATTAGAAACCTGGCTAATTATTGTTTTCTTTAGTGACTTCTGTAGTTAAACTCTGTTATCTAGATAAGCATTGGTTATTTGCATTACTATTGCTCTTATTTGGTACAAGATACAAGATACAAGATGCAAGATATTTTATTACGTCTTTATAAACAAGCAAGGTGCAGTAGTATTTGAATATACAGTGTTGTGGGTATGCACATGTATGTAATAGGCAATTCTGCATTGAACCACGTGGTGAATCTAACAGTAGCTTTCAGAAGCAGGGCACTGGATGAACCCGTCCCACCATACATGCTGCCAGGTCCTAATTGTAGGGGGTTAAAGAGGTGACATAAAAGGGGAAGCTGGAGAGGTTTTTGGCGCCTCACATTCTCTCTCTCTCTCTCTTTTGTTCATTACCATTTCTCTTTCCCTCCCCCTTATTCTTTTTCATCTGATGTACATGTACATCCCATTCTTCTTTCCACCACATGTTTATTGTGGAGATAGTCATGTAATTTTGGGGTTTGGATCACGCCAAGCTTTGCTCACTCGCTTCTGTGAGAAGGGTAAACTCGCGCACAAAATGTACATGGAAATTAGGGAGGTTCATGAATTTAAAATGTTAACAAATGACATTTTGACAATAACAGTTTGAGTGGATTACTGAGGATAATGAGAGTGGATGTTAGCATTGAGGATTATGGAATGATGATGAGAGTGATAATGATGATGACGACTACGATGATGATGATGATGATGATGATGATTATGATGATGATGACAACGATGATGATGATGATGATGATGATGATGATGGATAATGATGATATTGATGCTAATGGATGGTGGTGGTGATAATGGGATGGTGAGTGATTATGTATGCTGATATAGTGATCATAAATATGAGGTCGGTGATGGTGTCAAATTTTTGTAGCATTTTCTGGAACTAAGGGCAAGTGAGTAAAAATATATAAAAAAAAAAAACAACAAACATGATTTGTCCTTTGGCAAACCATTGAATCAATGGTTATTTTAATGAAATGTGCAACATCAACTCTTGCTAACAACCCAAATTAATCAAACTCCATCTTTTATCTTCTACAGCAGGGGCTAGATGAGAATGGCAATGCTAAGAGACACAAAGGAGAAGCACTCGAAGACGACGATGAGATGGGCAAAGATGCCATCATCACGTCATCATGGCCGGGGTCGACGCCCTTCCAGAGGCCATCCGCTTTCCGTCCCTGGTCGCCGAGTATCCTCAACAAAGAGGGCGGTAAAATGGGACTGCTTCCAGACCACGGCACGGTTCTCGTCAGAGACAGGTAATTATTACTATAAATTTTATGATTGCAAAAAAAAAGAGAACTCCTGAAACTGCTTATCCAATAAGAGAGCTTCATGTAGAGGTGTAAAGTTGAGTCAAAAAGAACCGGAGCTTTCGATTCTAGCAGAATCTTCGTCAGAGACAAAATGACAAGATGTGAAGTAATTCATAGACAAGAAAAGCACAGCGCTATACATGCAGGGAAGGTCTGAAGTTCATGATTGTAACAATTGTAATGATGGTGGTTTCTTAAAGTGACAGTTTCATGTTGCCCAGCGACGCTCCTTTCACACCAATTTTATTGCCTACATGTAGTTTTATCCAATCTGCCAATATCCAGCGCTAAGGGGTATCTGGTAGCTTCTGAGAGAATAAGATGTTCATGGAGGTAGGATTTTCATCTGTCAAAAAAGTATTCTGTTGGTTGCATGCCCAAATAAGGACATCTCAGATCTACCAAATTGGTTTTAGCCCCTGCAGTTTGAGTCTCTGAATTATCATAGACCTTATTTAGGAAGGAATGGTTTTGGTAGGCAATGGGTTAGATTAAATAAAGAAAGAAAAAAAAAAAAGAAAAAAAAAAGAAATACAGCTGCAGTAAAAAGCAGGATGTCGGAGAGTTCCTTGCATGTTTGCGGTTAGGACAGTGGATGTGTGACCCTGAGGTCTTTACTCAGGACATTGCAAAATCCCTAATCTCTCCACGAACAATACAAGGGAAACATAAGATGCCGGAAAGAGAAAGTTTGAATATAATTTGACTTGTAGCTGTCCATGATCTGTCGGAAATGACCATGCAGGAACTTCCAGGGTTTTCCAGTCGCGACGACGAGACAATTGTTGTGTGTAACAGATATGTATGGTAGAAAATTGCAAATTGCTATCCAACGCAGACCAGGGGGGTTGTTTCACAAAGAGTTACGTACACAAAAAAAAAATGGCACTTAAATGCGTAGTTGCGTGTGGTATATTACGCATCACTTCATTGGTCAGAACATGCCCAAGGGATGCGTGCCATTGAGAAGTCTATGAAAGATGAAATACATGGAGGAAATACTATGGTTATGGAGACACATAGGTTTACATGTGAACCCCAAAAATGAAAAACAAAATTTCCTGACGTGGACTGGTGCATAGAAATCCTATTACATTCCACTCCTGTTATAAAAAGGTACTCATGACCTGGCAAAAGACGTTAAAATGAAATTTAGTCCTAGAGGGTCATGTTTCGTCAAGTCGTTTGTAAGTTATTAACAACTTTACAAACGACTGGTGATCAGTTCTTGTGCTTAATGATTACAAATGTGATTGGTACACGTCCAAGAACATATTCCAGTCGTTTGTGAAGTCTTTCGTAACTCTACGAACGACTTTGGGAATGCCACCCTAATCTCATAGTTGTATACAGAATGAAACAGTGTCTGAGGCCCCTGTTAAAGTTTATGCAGTCAGAAGATGAGGACTTGGACCCATCATGCCCATGTTTCTTAACCTATTGGAGATGAGCTGATTGGGCTTCAACACACATTTCCCATAGACCTCAGCCCAAATATATTTGGGCTCAGTCCTCAATGGGTTAAGATGTTTGCTGAGTGTGAACACACCATTAATTACCATTTTCTTTTTTTATTTCTTGATTCAGCCGTGGGATGCCAACCTACCTCAGTATGGGCCCACCTGTCCTACTCAACCCAGAGAGAGTGGTGCCTCACACTGCAGCTTCCAAGTAAGTAGCATGCTACGTGTGGTGTGGAGACATGAGAAATGGTCACCAGCTCATGTCATTATCAGGGGATATTGGTACTGGGTAGAGTATCTTGATGTAAGAAAGATCCCTCTCTGATCAAACTCCTTCCTCTACCTCCGAAAAAAATGAAATTTATAAGATTGCCTGTCCTGTTGAAAGCTGGTTCAAAAATACAGACTTTAGATGTGGTTCTTTTGTAACTTTTGTGTATCAATCTTTATCCTATACTGGTGTAAACTTTAACCTCAAAGTTTACACACGTTATGCCATTCCACCCCCTCACCCACTCTTTGAATTTAAAAAAAAAGAAAAAAGAAAGAACATCAAAATGAATATCTTCAGCAGTGACAGAGGCATAGCATCTGAAAGAGAAGAAGAAACAGAATTCACAATTATCAGTTAGTACAGAAAGAAACCCAGTAGGGAGTGAATTTCCTATTTCTCAGCCTTGTAAATCATATATAGATGCATAATATTTAGAGGGCTTTTAATACTTTGTGTTGAGCCAAACAATCTTGAATTAACGTATTTTTTCGTCTTTCTATCCAGGTTTGACAGTCAGTTTGCACCCAACGTTGCCTTGGCGCCTCCCCTTAAACTATCACCATCGTCCAAAGATTCTATGTCACCAGATGGAGAGAAAGAGAGAGATATTAAATGTGGTAAGTTTCTTAAAAGGGATGGTATTAGTATGTGAGCACAGATTCTAACAAAATGTATAATGACTCAACTGAATGTTGACCAGAGTTTTGAGACTTTCCGACATTCATGTACTTGTAATGAGTCACATGGGTCAAAAAGATGCTTTTAGATAGGGATGCTCTAGACACCAGGGTGGGACGGGAGAAGCTCTGGGGTGGTGGGATAAATTGTCTAGGAGGTAGTGTCCTCAAACTGAAAGGTTTACATTCACTAAATGAAATAAAAATACAATACAAAGTTCTCTAACCCAACTTGAACTTTTCTGATCTGCAGAAGACCTTTACGTGCATTCCCGAGAGCACGATGGGCAGCAGGAGATTTAGATGGTGAGGAGATGCTCCTGGGAAAGTGATGCCTTGGGCCAGGGCGGGACCGGGAGAAGCTCTGGGGGGGGGGGGGTAATTGTTCCTCAAACTGAAAGGTTTCACTAAAATGAAATATAAAAACAATACACAGTTCTCTAAACCAAACTTTGAACCTTTTCTGATTTGCAGAAAACCTGATGTGCACCCTGGAGAGCACAATGGAGCAGGAGATTGAAGATGGTCAAGAAGATGCTTCTTGGGAGAGCGATGCTCTAGACACCAGGCAGGACGGGAGAAGCTCCTCCATGAGCTGGCTAGGATACGCCATCAGGCAAGAAGAGAGGCTGCAAGGAGCCATCGCGGCAAGAGAACATTCCAACAGGTAAGATTCTGCGTCTTTTTTTTTTTTGGAGGGGGGGGGGGGCGAACAAGAGTGAAACTGACCAGAAATATATGATATACAAAATTGGGCAAAGGAAATAGGATTCCATCAGGATTCGAACCCGAGATCTCCAGGGCCTCATTGCATAAAGCGTTACTATTACAGTAACTTTGCCATTAATGGTAACTTTCATGAAAAACTGCATTCTCATTGGCTGTTGAGTAATGTAACAATGGCAGTTCTCATCGATTACAAAGTTACTATTTTAGTAACTTTTTATGGAACGGGGCATTGATTGCTAGACAGTTGCTCGACTGACAGAGCTATGGCAATCCCTTATGTCGATGTCATCCCAGTGATTGTAACCTTATGGCTAAGGAAGCAACAAGCATCTAGTGGATGAATGATTCCATGACAATTGAACCATTGTAAATTTCACACATTAATCACCGAAGAGTACAGAAGTGTTGACGTCATAATCGCCCCTCGTCCCAGTTACTGGTTCTAAACAATAAAGCCTGTGCATGAGGTTTAGCCTAAATGCGGTCCAGCAACTTG
The DNA here is from genome assembly GCA_940671915.1 of Paracentrotus lividus. Classification (NCBI taxonomy): domain Eukaryota; kingdom Metazoa; phylum Echinodermata; class Echinoidea; order Camarodonta; family Echinidae; genus Paracentrotus; species Paracentrotus lividus. Next base: position 15,042,751 of record CALNVZ010003431.1, on the reverse strand, counting down.
CTAGACTCAGGCACATACACAGCAGGTTTTGGTGCGATCATGTTGCTATTGTTCAACACAAGATTGTTTAGAACCAGCAACCATGACAACACCTCCGTTATGATATCACACTTCGGTACTCTATATCTTTATTCTACCCGGGTCTTGACATGATTTGCTTCTTGCTCTAAACATAACATACAACTGTAATGCAATAACCCTAATCTTACATCTTGAAAGAAATAAAGCCAAGAGGAGTTGTCAGCGAAGCAAATGCCTCGTCATTTGGTACATCTGTAAACCCTGTCTGTGAAAGGCAATAAGTATATAATTGTTGCTGAAACCATTGACATCCCATTTGCAAGACCACTTTGACACCATGCAACCGTTTTGTTGTTGACATTTTTCAACTTCGATTTTTATTATCAATAGTGGAAAGTTATTCAATATTAGCTTTGGAAAGCTCAATTTTTTTCAACAGGAAAACCACTGTATAATTTTATGAACAGAATAGTGATAATAATTTCATGAATTATCATTATAGACTAATTAATTTCTTTCATTGATTATCATCATCTTTCTGATTATCCTTTTCAGGAGATGGAGTTCTTGAGAGTGACCAAGAAAGATAAGATCAGGGAGGCCATGGAATCAAAACGCTCACTGCGCAAGGAGCTAGACCGGGTCCGGATCGAGTACGAGAGGAAACTCCGGGAGTCTAGTGAATCCCGGCAGCGCCTCAAACGGGACCTGGAGCTGGCCAGGAGTCGACGGAGTGAAAAATCTAACGAGATGGGAAGAGACAATGAACGTCTGGTCTGCCAGAATGAATACCTCAAGGATCGGGTTAGGGACCTGGAGGAAGAACGGGAACAGCTTCGAAGAGAGCTGGAGAAGTATCGTCGCGAAACAGCCGATCCCTTGGCCAAGGGTGCGGAGAAGGTGGTACAGAAAGAAGAGAAGGAGAAGGTTTCAGAGCAAGCAGAAAGATTAGAGCAATCGCCAAACAGAGACGTTAGTTCAGACTCAGTTGACGATAAAAAAAATGATGAGAAGGAATCAGAGAAGAAGGTTGTGGAGGTCAAACAAGAGAAGGAAGATGTTGAAACGACAGAGGGCATCAAAGAGGAGGACAGCAGTAGGTCTACGCAGAGCAAGATGTAACTGGTTTTCTGAGAGGTTCTGATTGACTGATCTCAGCAAGAAGAGAAAGTCTTGCATGTTTGTCGGACGGATGGAGATGTGTAGTTTCAAACCTGCTTGTAATTCCTAGTGGTGTCATGTAGCTGTGCGCCCAAGGAAACGTCATGGTAACGCTTGCGTCTATTTCGCGCCGGCAAAACACATTGTGAAGGAGACGTAGTGCCTGAGTTGTTCTGTCCAAAATCTTGGCTTGTCAGAAGTAAACCTTGTCACTTATATTGACGTCCAGCGCTTTGTGTATATAACAGTCAACGCTGTCTATGTGTGAATTAGATGCCAAACTCGACTTCTTAACTCGAGAAACTGCTGTAATTTTGCATACTGATGATTCTATACATCACCCCTATGTTGCATTGTAGCCATTGTGACGCTTCTTCATTTTCTTTTTGCAAACATGTATGTAACATGTTTCAAAGATATTTTCACTATTTGGAAAGTACGTTTAGCGAATTTACAGTCATATATATATATAAATAAATATATATATGTAGATATACGGTATACATTACGTGACATTTATTCATTTTTTTTTTTGCCAGCATTTTGAAATTCTTGTGTATAAGAATATGTTCACTGCCAATTGATGGATATCTCGTTTCATGGATATGTCTTCATGGTTTGTACATTTGAATCATTTGTCAATAATTTTGACAGATTTTTATTCATAAACTGTATGATTTACTTCAGATATTAACGAGCAAGATTCTTTTCATTATTGTTTGACATAGTTCATATTCAGCAGCTTGTTATTATTTTTATCTGGTTCATGTTAATTGAAAGACTAAGACACATTTTTGTTTCTAAAATGGTGGTAGGTCTTAAAGATTTTTTCATGAATTACTATTGTTTGTTCATTGTTATTGTAATCTCATATTAGCAGCTGGAATATGTTATTGTTATGAATCTGAAGAAAAAGAAATTGCCTAACTTCCTTTAAAAAACTTTTACCTCATGTTTTTTGGCAAATTGGTGCGATAGTTTTTTTTATCTTGCCTTACAAAATGATTCTAAGAAAAAAAAAAGAGAAGAAAATCTCATTTTGCTTCACCTTCTATGGAAATATGAATAAAATACCTCATTAAGTTTGTGTTCCATGTGGTAGTATACAAATATCAAAAAGTATTGATCAATTGAAAATAGCCAGGGAATTACCTCTAAAAAGATGCATGACAATCAAAAATCTATTTTTCTCTTTCTGTGTCTTGAGTTTAGTGATATTTTTTACGTATTTTGTTGCTATTATTGAATTCCTTCTCGTACCCCATGTCTTGCTCCTTCTTTCACTGTCTGTTGTCGTGTTTTTTGTGGCTCTTTGTTGCAAAACGAAAAGAAAATGTGTTGTTCCAAGTAAAAATTAAAAAAGAAAAAAAAAAAAAAAGAAGAAAAATTAACATAGCGAAAATGCTGAGAATTTAATTTGTTCTTGCAAGGAAAATATGAATGGAGTGAAATGGGATCAGATGAGTAACTTTTTATCAACAAAACAAAATTTCAGAGCATTCTAGATTAATAGTCTTTAGCCTTCCTTCGTGATTGCTTAATTTTTTTTTCCTTCATGGATGGTGAGGTATAGATTAAGAAAAATATCTTAGTCTTTGAATTGTAAGCATGAACCCCCCTTTCTAAAAGTTTATTGATTGAGTTATCTAAAGTTATGAAATATGAGCTCAATATCACAATATCATTATTTATGATGGCAAAGGAGTAATTTCATAATATTTACATCCCTGGAAATGATTGGTTACATGTGAGCTTATGTAGGAAAGTGTTCAATAATTTCACTCTTGGACTGCACAACTCTGCTGTCAAGATATAATTATGACAACCCCATTGTTTCCATTTATAGTTTTAGTAGTGATTTTACCCCTGAAAGAGAGAAATATTTTCTATTTGTACGACATGTAATTTGGAGGTGAATTGGCAGGTTCTTAACCATGTAATCAAAGTGTAAAAAGAAACCATGATAAATACTCTAAATTGATATATCAGGAAGCTAAAATATACTGAAGTACTTTTGTCCAGGATGAAAAGAAAGAATAACTATGGTTTTGGAAGACTAAAATAGTCTTTATTTTCTATCTTTTTGTTGTGTTTTTTGTACGGACAGGGAGACCAATTGTGTTGGCTTCTTGCTTTGAAATAGATTGAAAGAAAACGGGTAATTTTTTATTGTTTTATTCTCATTTTTTATTGTTTACTAAACCTCATTGGTTGTTATTAGTCGTCATGTAATTTGTTGGTCGTTTTTCGAAGCAGCTTTTTGATAAGTAATGAGTAGGTAAAGATGTAGTGGTCTTTTTTTTGTTGGATTTTTGTTTAAAATCTAAATGATAGGGTTTTTATGTATCAGTTTTGAGTGAATTTTTTTTAAAACATTGGCATTTTAATTTCTTGATGGGAGAACGTAGACTTAGTTGTCTTGTCCTCACTTTCATATGCTTAAATATTGTACTACATTTGATTATGATTTTATCATGTGCGGCTTTGTTTGAGAAGAGCTTATTGGAACAGCGAACTGAGCTGATTTGATTCTTAAGATTTTTATGTAGATACAGGGATAAATGCATATACATATATAAACATGCATGTAAATATATATATAGAACATTATATGAAAACAGAAATATATATATATATATAGTGAAGCAGTATTACAGCTAGGAATTTTGACTTGTGCATTGTTAACCTCATCCCCTCTTTAGTTTTTATTCCCCCCCCCTCAATTTATTTTCCTTTATGTTTGGATTCCGTTTGAATGTGATCATGATACTATGTATTAAACATCGCTGGATTTTATATTGTATTCACAATTTTGCATTGGCATTTGGCTCCCAATTTTGAAATTCTGATGGCTAATATATTATCAGCTATTTCAGGTTGTGGGCGAGGCTTGCTATTTATGCTAACTTTGTAGTTTCACTCGCTAGAACAGGCTTTAGAAGTCTAGCATTTTTAATTCTTATATTTGAATCTTGGAATTGAGATTTGATTAATCAATGTTAGTTTTCTTGTTCACACAAGTCATTAAAGAAATACCTCATTCATGTCAGTTAATGTACAAATGTTTTTGTGTTATTGCAAAAAGCACTCCTTGTCCACTTTCTTGTATATAAATGTATTTTAACTTTCTCAATTTTTATTCTTTATTTATTTTCATTTTGCTGTACTTCGTTTTGTATCAACACGAGCGTATAATCTACCATAGGAGTAGAATTTAATTGTTTGGTCAGTATATGGTGTTTTTTTTCTTTCTTTTTTGTGGTAAAAATTACAAAATGCTGCATTTCATTAAGTAAAGAATATAAATATCTAGGTCACATGGTTTGAATTGAGCTATACTTGTAGTTCCCCTTTTAAAAATATTAATGTTTACTTATATTAAGCGTAGTGCCAAATAGTGTTTGTTAAAAAAATATATAACAGCAAGTTTTGAGACGGGACAAGTGATAAGAAAGCTAGAATGCCAAGAAAGGAACATTGCAGCAATTTGAAAAGAAGGAAGATTTTATGATATGTCTATCTGTGAAAAGATGTATTCAAGAAAAAGGGCATTTGTTGAAATAGTATTGTGCAGTTCAGATTTTAATTCAATTGGAAAAGGGGTAGTGCACATTAATAACATCTTTCCTGGCATTTTGTAATTTACAAGACCACGCCTTTTTTATGATGCCCTGCACATTCTCTTTTTTCCTTAAACTCAATGTAAAATAATATTGTTTTAAGTACAAACAGTATCACCTGATATTTATAGAAATTAGGTAAAACCCCTCTTTGATGTTGACCTGTGTCTTCTGAAAAAGATAGGAACAAAATAAAGCCATTTTCAATTAATCAGGGAGTCAGTGAGGCCCTATCTAATTGATAGAAGTCAGTTAAATAGCTGTGGATATATTGCTGTTCATTTGTAAGAAGGCAATTGATCGGATGGGATAATTGATTTGAAATGTTAAATTAAAATTTATTTATTGAAATTTACATTTGTGACTTATTAACCTGAATTTTAGCATTTTACACTTAGTTTTATCATCATTATAACAGAACTTAAGTGTGTGGTTTCTGTATCATATGTTTTCGATTTAATAGCTTGCTTGAATTTGTTTTGATGTTTTAATAAGGGACCAGTTAAAAGAATAGTTGATCATTTTAAATGGAGAATGATAATCTAAAACCTTGCGGAAGGCATTCATAATCTGTTGTTTCAATGTTGAAAACAAATGAAAGAGGACATTTCTGAATGTCTCTGGCCAAACAAAACAAAATAAAATGCTCTGAACATCTTGAAGAAAGACATCAAGATCAAAAACATGGAATCAAATTTAAACTGGTGCTACTATTATTTGAAATAATGGTTTGGTGACATGTTGGACTAGAGCTAAGGCAAGGCATTTTGAGAATCATTCTGTAAAATGTGTGTAAGTGCGTTTGTGTGCGCCGAATTGGGCCTCACTTTTTAAGGAAATGTATCTGTGATGAGCTATAATGGCACTTTTCAATTGTTCATTGTGACATGCGTAGACACAGCCAATGCTAGCTCATGATGCATGTATGGGTATGTACATTTCGTAAATATATGATATTATTGCTCTGTACAGAATATGTGAGTTGTAGGCGTTGGAGAAATGCTCAATCAATGCTTTTATTGTAACTATCGCATTATTATCTCTCTCGTTTGTACAGTGTGTGTTTCACGTCTCGTTTTTAAGCTGATGCAAGTGTACATGTAAATAATGTACATTGGTTTCAGAAATATAAGTATATGTTAAAAATATATATATATATATAAATATATATATATATATATATATTATATAATTTTCAGAATTCTAATAATCAAAACAATAGTTAAGGTGGTTTTTTTTTTCTTCACAGAGCGGGTGAAAATCACCTGATGGATAGAGAAATTTGTGTGTGTACATTGCTGAAAATGTACTGCTGATGTAAAATGATAACAAAATGGAGAACGGTGTTATTGTAGTATTAACTATGCAGTAGATGTCGACTAGGTCAGAATGTCTTGTACATTTTTGCAACAGTTATTCCCAGACAATGATGGTATTACGAATCCTCGCCTTCTGCAGGTAGTAAACGAATACTCACAATCTCGAGGGGTTTACCACCCTGCCCTCTTCCCCTGACAACCCACCCCAGGAAAATCAATAGTAAGCTTCATGGGAAGCTATATTTGCCAAGGGTAAAACCGAGTTGATTTTTTCTTACTCCTTTCTCACAACTTTCATACGATCGTCTTATGTAAAGGGGGTTTGTACAAATTTGAAACCAATCTTTGACGAGACCATTGACTAATCTTTAAACTTATGAATGGTCTGAACAATAGTTTTGTATGGTCTTCTTAAGAAAAAGAAAAAATAGTTCGCATGGCTTCCTTAACCATTAGTAATAGCCTTTGTGAGCGGGGCTTCAAGTACAGGTTTCTACGTGTATTTGGGAAGATGTGTTAGTATAAGAATGGGGTTATATTTGGGTGTGGGTGGTTGGCTTGCTATTCATAGGATATGTAACCATTTCTCATGATGTAATCTACAGGTATTGCTCTTTACTTAAAAAGAGGATTAATGAGGAGGCTATGTGAATCTTTAGGAAATTTTTAAAACTGTGTGTGCACCGAATCAATGTACAAATTAAATGAAGAAACATGGGAATTAATTGTTGCAAGTTAAAGTATACGGTAGCAAAGAAATATTTCTTTGGGAGTGTGTGGACGTAGTGTAGTGAAGACCCAACACAAAGTCTATTTCCAGTCTGGTTTGTGCCAAAAGGTCGCTATTGCCGAGAATCTGAATAATGTTGTAAGTCATTTCATGTAGGGGTGCTGTATACAGGGATGCCGGTTTTTAAGCTTTTTATTTTACACCATGTAGTAGACTGCAACAAGTTAAGTCTTTTCATGGCTTATTTGGTAATATTTTACCAAATGAATGTGAATTAAATTGAATTGAAGGTAACTGGTATCACTGCGAATGTCCATTGGACTCTTCTGTAAAAAGAGCGTAAGCAACGTCAAGATGATGGAATTATTTACTTTTATTATTCAGATTCACTTGCGGCCTTCTTCCATGAAACAGACGTCAGGTGATGATATTGATATACCAAGTGGTTTGGGAAAGATTTAATCCTTCAGCTGTTTTTTGTATATGCTCAAAGGAAGAGAAAATGAAATGCATTTTTAAAAAATTAAATGTGTGATGTAACTATATGTCAGAAGCTAACATTTATGGAAATGTTTTCATTCATCCTGTCATGAATAATTCATAAGCCATGTGTGTAACCATTATGAATATTCATGAATAGCTTTCTGTAATAATACATGTGTGTTTTTTGCCTACTGCTGATTATTATTCAAGTAATTTACATATGGACTTTGTTCTTTTTGTAGAGGAGGGAGAATTTGAAATCAAAATGCATCAGCTATTTTTATTATTTTTTTTGCCTCGTGGGTTGGAGTAACCTGTTGTATTAAGAGGTTTATTTGTTACACATAATTTGAAAAAATATATATATGATGAAGCTGCATTAAATAAAAACCAAGAAAATTGTCTTGACTACCTCAAAACTTGATCTCCAAGAATGATTACTTTATTTCACTGTAGATAGACATCTGTGGCATGACAAAGATAGAGAGAGAAAGAGAGAGAGAGAGAGAGAGAGAGATAGAGAGAGAGGGAGAGAGAGAGACGGAGAGAGAGAGAGAGAGAGAGAGAAGAGAGGAAGGGCAGTGGGAGCGAGCCTAAAGGGTACAGAGATGGAGGGGAGAAAGAGAGAGTGAAAGAGAAAGAGAGAGGTGGAAGATAACAAATGAGAAAGGAGAAAAGTGACTCGTGCAGGAGAAATAATGAGATGAAAAGAGAGACAGATAAAGGATAGAGATACATGATATCTAGATATTTTGTAATGTTATGTACGTATTTTACGTAATATAAACAATTATTGCATTTGATTCAGAATATAATGCTACATGTATAAATGCAAAATAGAATTGCTTAAAACAATAACAAATGAGCAAGTTTAACAATGCTTTTATGATGGTTGCATTTGTAGGATTTCTTTGAAAAGCTATGAGACGACGTAAATATGCTACTCCTTCCCCGTAAAAAAAGAAAATGAAATCATTCAAGGTTGAGCCAACAACTTAATAATCAACCTAGATATGCTTCATTTCTCAGAACAGCAGAGGACATCTAGATCTTCTGATTACATAATAGCAACATATTGAGGAGAGGGAGAGCGAGAAAACGAGATGAAATGAGTAGTGTTTGATAATGGTTTATACATGGAGATAGTAAGTTTATTCAAGCTTTTATTACCATGGCTTCTTGCCCAAGCAATTAATTTGTTATGGTAGAGAGAGAGAGAGAGAGAGAGAGAGAGAGAGAGAGAGAGAGAGAGAGAGAAAGAGAGAGAGAAAATATACTACAGGATTTTTCATTTCCTCTCATTTTCTTCTTCCAAGAAATAAAGTTGGTAAGGTTGGGCATTTTGCCAAGTATGACGCAAACTGCATGAATCAAGCTAGAAACAAGGAATTTGTTATTGTAAGTTTTGTAGTATTCTGTTGTTGAAAATCACGAAGAATAGAAGTGCATAACAAGAGATATAGGAAATACATATTGGGGAGGGAGAATGGGAGCATTAGGAGGGGAGGGGGAGCAAGTGGTTTCAGAGAAAAAAACAGGACCCAGAAGAAAAAAAAACGAAAAAAATATATATATATATGTATATACCTAAACCTACCCCTTATCCTCAGGTGGAGTGCCACACTTTAAAGGGATGTAGTAACATTGAATGATATTCAAATGACATTTTATTCGATTTAGCTTATTTTGCCAACAGAATTATAAACACTTAGGTCAGTCTGGTATCTCTTCAAAATTGCAAGCTAATTGCTTGCTTTACCTTCGAGATATCAATGATTTCATACTCTAATTCAAATGACATTTTATTCGATTTAGCTTATTTTACCAACAGAATTATAAACACTTAGGTCAGTCTGGTATCTCTTCAAAATTGCAAGCTAATTGCTTGCTTTACCTTCGAGATATCAATGATTTCATACTCTAATTTTATAAACCAACACCGGATGGTTTATAAAACCATGTGCTTTTTCCACTTGGCACAACATACACCCATTTCCTGTTGTATAGCCCCCGTCCCTAGTGGCCTAGTGACCTGGCAGCAGAGGGTACTGGTGTTTGGCTGTATGCTTTGCATTGTCTGTTACCCAGTTTTAAGCTAGTAAATGACTTCCATTTGATCTGAAACTTTCAGTAGTTTGTTTTTACTGTAGGAACAATATAATTTTATTAATCTTGATCTAATTGCTCTTGTTTTTGAAAGTTACTCAATCCCTTTAATCAACTACCATCCCCATGTGGGGTGTGTTTATGGTTGAAAAAAAAAAAAAAAATCTAAACAGGAACATGCATCATGATACATAACGCAATAACAAAACAAAGAACACGATCATGATCAGCGATGCACTGTTCATGGTCGAAAATTAAACACTTCCACTTTTTATATGTGGATTGTCTTTAGATTCCATGCTCTCAGCGCAGCTTACAGCATTCGCAATGCTGATAATCGTAAAGTTGAAGCTGATCGTCTGTCAAAAAGCACTTCTTTCAGTTTATACATTTCCATCAGAAAGGAGACGTTTGAATTGACAACCAGGAATGTGTGACCATGCAAGTACAATTTGTTTCTCTATATATATCTCTTGTAGTTGCATTTGGCACATGTATCATGATTCATTTCCACATTGAATTTTTTTTCCCGACCATGAACACACCCTCAGTCACACCGGCGAGACTGACCCCAAACCGACACGGGACCGAACAAATAAGAACATAAGAGTGAATGGTAGATTAGTGGATGACACGACACTTGCTCCTGCGACAATTGTTCCAGGCTTTATCTTGTTCTAAGATGTAGGGTAAGGGTTGTAATGGGGTTTTATGTTAGGTTTAGGGTAGGGTGTATTGTTACAAATGTAAGTCCAGGGTTGAAGTCGGTCTTTCCATTAATGTATGGAATTTGCAACGAGCAATTATCAGCAGAGCAATTGTCATAGAACCGATTGGTCTAAATAAGCTGGTGTGACTGTTTTGCACGTGATGAAGAACAAGAAGTAGGTCGGTTCATACGTGTCCTCATCAATTTAGAAGATAGTTATCTAAGATGTCTACATTGAGAAGGTTGGAATTAAAACAGGAAATGAAATGAGAAAAAGAGATCCAGATCCATTTCCAGTCGTTTTACGCATGAAAACTACCTTAAGCCCATGTGAGGCATAATAAAATGATGCTCTTCTTGGAATTAATATACATGTAGTTTCAGAGGTAATAAACTGTGTGACATACATCTGTGGGGTGTGAAATTTTCCATTTGCTGTGTCTGGCATATCAATAAAGGGAAAATTGCCATTTGGTCTAAATCCACTTTGATTAAAGCCTGTTTGGAAATATCCTAAATGGTCTAATTCTATTTCATCTACAACCAGTTCACCCAATTGCCTTTTGGTCTAATGGCCACTTCGTCTATCTACCATTTTGACTAATTCCCATTTCTTTGAATGTCCATTTCGTCTAATGTCTACATGGGCTAACTGTCATAACACCACTTGGTCATTTTCTGTAACATGCTACTAATACAAAAAAATAATCATTTGGGAATAAGAAGAAAATGTAATTATACAAATTGGCAGTTAGACCAAATAGTCATTAGAACAAGTGAGAATTAGACCAAATATGTTCTGGTCCAAGGGGAAATTAAACAGAATTATTATTAGATAAATTGAGTTTAGCCAATGTGGCATTAGAAAATCATATAACTGTACAAATTGCTGTTAGACCAAAGGAAAACTAATTTCCATATTATGGACAATAAAATTTTTAATCTTGAATCTTGCCCAAGTGGATATACACCCAATAAAGCAGCATTGCTGAAAACTGCGGTTTTGATTTTGTGACGAAGTGAAGTAGAGATTAAATGACAGAACACAACACAGAAAAACAATAAAATATTTTCCAGTATATTTACATATTTCTTTATTCAAAGTTTACAACGTTCATTGCCGAAACAAACTATGCAAGGGAAAATACAAAATGGACAGTCACAGCGCTAAAAATCGACAGTACTTTATTTACACAAACTGGTAGCTAAGACTCCTTAAATAATATTTTTTTGGCTTCTATTAAAGATATTTTTCTGCTAGAAAAAAAAAGAAAGATTATCTTGCACTTCGATTGGTCTTAAAATTTTTTGGTAGAAATAAATTCTTCCTAAATGGTAACATCCAAAAGATATACCCGTTTGTTTGTGCCTTGAAAAGGTTAGACTATGTATGAAAATGGGGCCGGGGAGGGGGGCAGCGGAATGCTTTACTTGCGGTGTGTGGCCCATTGTGCCTCCTTGGAGCACTAATGCTGGTAACCTTGGCTTACTGATGTGCGTCGCAAGGTTTGCAACTGCACTTGCGTTTGTCCGGACTCACGTAGAGATCTTGGTTGGACAACATAGAAACACAAAAACTCTTGTGCCTTTAAGTAATGTAGTCTGGAAGCAGTAAATAATGATAGCTGTAAGCTGGTCCGAATGAATGGAGAATGGAAAGGGTGTTTTACTAGTCCAGACCAGTGACAGCTTACAAGGATTCTTAAAGGTGACTATGGTGTTACTTGCAGTAAAGAAGGGCCTTTTACTAATCCAGACGATAGGTTAAAGAGTTCTTAAAGCAGGACCATGCTTGTTGCGGGTCCAACTGGAACAGTAACGGAGAAGGGGTCTTTTTCTAGTCCAGACTTAAATTCTCACGGAAGGAGAACTGAGAGGGGGTGTTTTTTCTAGTCCAGACCACTGGAGCATGCTAATAGCTTGTTGCTGGTCCAATTGAAAGGAGAACAGAGAGGGGGTATTTCACTAATCCAGACCATAGGATCAGTGACAGCTTACAAGGATCCTTAAAGGTGGCAACAGTTTACTCAGAATGAAAAAGACGGACCATCCTGTAGCAAGGTCAGAATGCAGGAACCATGATGAAAGCTTATTGGTCGTTATAATACCTGGGTGGTCTGGGAGGCATACGGGGTGGAGGTCCTCTATGGGGTCCGCCATGTGGTGGGCCTGTGGTGAACAATAAAATGAGAATAGACAAATGTTCGTAATTCAAATCATAATGACATATATAGACGATTAACTTGATGTAGAGCCAGAAAGGAACTAACTCTGTTGGGGCTATGTTAGTCATTCATTTTTATACCAGAAGTGTTTCAGAACTGTTTTCTTCGGGGACTGTTGCATTTTTAAATGGGATTCACGACACCACGGCACCCAGTTCCAGAGTTGCACAAAATTTTTACCTGCATGTCAATATTGTTCAAAATGTGATTTTATACGTGATCATGTTCTATGAACTAACCACCCAAATAGGGTGGTGCAGTAACACTTTTTTTCCCCTACTTTTCAGCATTAATTTGCCATTTTTTCTAAAAGTAAGAAAGTTTAATAAAAGAGTTGGGGTATCAATTACTGTGCTTGCTCCCTGTGATGTTTCATTTTTCTCAATAGAACACTGGTGGAACTACAACATTTTAAACAACATAACCCAGCATGTCAAACCAACGATGAACTGAATAAATGCAAAGATATCAATGGGACTGAAGGAAGAAATGTGCTTCCGGTACTCACCTCCGAAAGGTGGGCCTCTTGGGGGGCCTCTGAAAGGAGGAGGGGGCCCTCTGGGTCCCATGAATCTGTCTCCATGGGGACCTGTGAAAGTAAAAAGAACCAAATCGGTTGAAAAGTTGAATGTTTATGTCATGTTCGCATGATATTGCAGAGCATTTACTTACAAGAATCATTTTTCCCTTCAGATATATTATGTACTTTGACAGATTCATAGGGAAAAAAAAAAGGGCAACCTTACCTAATTCAAACTCGAGGGCCTTTGAATATCACCTATTTGTTATATATATTATTTTGTTTTTAACCCTTGCTCTTGAAAAGACCTCATAGACAAATAAATGCAAAAACAGTTGAAAAGTTTGCACTGAACATTTTGTGAAGTCTCATGGATGCATTACTGTGTGTAATATATGTGAATCTCAGATTAATTTCTTATCATTGTGTTTATTCCGAAACCTCACAGCACAACAATTACAATTACTTCTACACTTCAATCTCATGACTACAACAGCAATTTCAATCTGAAAACAAATTATGCAAGTCACGGTTAACTCCGAAGAAAGCTCACGCCTTTAATTTATACAACCCAAACAAATACCAACCATTCAAATGTCATACAAAACGATTTCAAAACACTTCTCTTCCAAGCCTTTGTTTGCTCAATAGCCATTATGAAGTTTATAACTTTTACCTTTTATTTTGTGTAAATTTTGGCAATCATTTTAATATGAATATCTTAAATCATCAATTATATATACAGTACATTATTCTTTTAAATTGTAAATAATGATTGTAACATCCGTTCATGTATGACTGTATTTGAAATGGAAAGTATGATAAATTCACTCCTGGTACTGCCAGATATATTATTTCTAATATATCTTTATTGAATTGAATATAGTTCTTTTAAAGGTAGTGTCAGCCTTTTTCACAAATTGCGAAAACGAATGCAACTTGGCATAACTTTAGAATATGATCAACCTATACTGTCTATTCAATCTTACTGTCATAGGTTGCCTAGATCAGTAATATGAAACGAAAATCTGACTACCAATCTAGACCAGCTCTCCATCAACATCATGGATATTACAGCGCGTGCAGCACGGACCAAACACAGCAATATACACACGGCGCATCAGCGTGCATTATTCTCTGCGCTAACGGTCAACGGTTCGCTAATTACGGTATATTTTTCGAGGTTCGAAAAAATAGGAATGAATTTTGATAATCGCAATATAATGACAAATATACAAAATTGAGCTTAATCATGTTGTGGGTAGATATAGTCATTGATATACTACAATATCCTCTCAAAAACTAGAAATTTAATATTTTTGCCTGCAAAAGGCTGACACTACCTTTAAATGTGAATATTTACCTGGTGGTCCCATCCTGAACATATCCGGTGGTCCATGATGTGGAGGTCCGCCCATCGGAGGTGGTCCCCTCATGTGAGGAGGGCGGAAAGTTACCAGGGGGTCCCATCCCTCTGTGTGGGGTCCTCCTCTCATATCAGGCGGGGGCACAGGGGAGGGGTAACCCACCCATCATCCCCGGGGGGCGGGGGCGGCATACCGGGAGGCATGCCTCCGGGGGGTGGCACGGTGGTGGGGGCATGGGTGGGGGTGGCATCCCAGGAGGGGGATGGGGGGAGGGATACCGGGGGGGCATTCCTGGGGGTGGCATACCAGGGGGAGGCATACCAGGGGGCATTGAATGGAGGGGCGCATGGGAAGAGGAGTGGTCGTTGTGCGTTGCTGGTCGCAGTGCCTCCTGGAAGTACACATAAAGAAATGACACTTAGTTATATTAAAACAAAGCAATTAAAAACAATTGTCTCTTGTACAAATAAAGAAATAAACTTGATATTGAAACAAAGCAATAAAAAAAAAAAAAACTCAAATTGTTTCTTGTACAAATAAAGAAATGAACTTGATAGTAAAACAAAGCAATTAAAATAACAAAAACAAATGTTTCTTAAAGCAACTTAAAGCCATGTCCCCTGTCTACCTATTGAAAAACATTAAGGTAATATATGAAGTATTATTGAAATACAAAGCATTATATGGTCTTTGAGACATTTCCCCTAACATAAACACATACTGGTGTTTTCACTTCATGTTATGAAATATCAAAAGTTACATAGTGGATATCGTTGCATTTTTTTTTTTTATGAGGGTGATTCAATGTTACAATGGTTTTGAAATTTTGTCTTTAGCCTACTGCTGGTCAAATCTTCTCAAAAGCTTTATTGACCAATGTCTTTAAAACATATGACCATGCAAGCAAAACATTATTAAACCTTTTTATGTATTCAAACTGTAGAAAAATTTAGAATATTGAAACAATAACATTTATATCAATATTTCAACCTTGTTGAGTTACTAATGGAATGCATAAAAGTTAATTCACCTGTATGGGCAACATAGTAATTGATGAAAATTGAACAAATATATTATATACAGATATATTCAGAGTACGATAAGCAAATAAACCAAATCACTTCTTTTCAAAGCCTAACCTGATGGCGGGGGAGGCGGGGCTTGACCAAGGGGCGGGACTGATGCATTGCTAGCCTGAGATGTGGGCGGGGCATCAGCAAACAGTTGATGAGGACGATCAGCCTGTGAGAGGGGGTTCTGAGCAGCAAGAAGACGTTCTGGGAAGGGGAAGGAGAAGAAAAAAAATTTGAATATAAAAGTACAGATTTTGGTAGCAAAACTTTTTAGTAATAAACATGATGAATTTCTATTTGAATGAAAAATAATCGGTATTATATTATCATTATTGAATGGTTTATTAAAAAGCTGAACATGGCAGCCTGAAGGCTGAAATACATCCAGTTTACAAAATTATTTACGAAATACACAACAAAAAAATATTCAAACATTCAAAGGTCAAAATATAGTTAAAGCAATAAATTCAATTTGAACAAAATAAAAGAACAAAAATATTGTTATTAACAAAGGTCAAACTTGAATGTATTCATTTTAAAAAATCAAATTATCTAACATCTGAAAAAAAATATATCCTACGTCTTAGAACTAAGATTGGTCGAGAACTTCTCATGTGACTAAATAAATTTCACCATAAAACAACAAAGAAAGTGGGTGACGTCAGACCGAAGAATATTTTCCGCCCGGTCAAGATTCTGACGTCATTATTTAAGATGACGAGATATTTAGCTATCGATATCTGATAATGAGACTGCAAGCACGTTGATTGATTGATGATATGAACGTAAATATCAACAACAAAGGTTGCCTCCACTATGATGAACTGAAATTCAATCTCGTTGAAGATGGGGATTTAGAAGATTTTATTGCTCCAACAGATTCAGAGAATACAAGAAACAGATCAAATATGGGTTAGCAATTTTCCAGTTTTCATAGTTATTGTTACATCGCTGGCTTATGTGACTAGGCAAAATGAGGAAATGTGGTAAGTTGACTTTCTTTTATTATTACTCTTTTTGTGTACATTTTCTCTCTTGTAGTAGGATATACCAGTAAATCAAATATGCCATGCACTCATTTTGAAGTACTAGTTAAAATTATGGATTCCTCAGTGACAGAAATAGCACTATTCCTGCCACCTTGTAATCCATAATTTCACTGGAACTTCTCAATGCATGGTATATTTGAATAATATGTCTAAATCTAATTTTCGCGGCGAAAATTTGCACGATGGTAGAGAATGAGGTAATCCATGTGGTTGCATAGGTAAATTTCCCTAAATTCATATATTTCATTTTATACCAATTAATTATGCTAATTTATTTGTGAAATCATACTTTTTGCTCTAATTCACTAAATAAAGCTCCTAGAATGCTAATTTTTGGTGAAAATATTTTAAATAGCAATCCTTACAATTGTGAATGAAAAAAATTCCGGTATCAACCTCGATTTCTTATGTATTCTATTGCTTTTTTAAATTTCTTATGTATTTCTCTTTGTTTTCTTACCTTTTTATTTTTATTGTTTTTTCAACACAATTAATCTGTGACATTATTTCGGCCATAAATAGCATCAAATCAAATGACTCTTGTCAATGAAAGTAAAAATAATTACTCATTTATAAATTTAAGCTGAAAACACATTTTGTATTGACTTTGTACATGAAATCACTTTTTTTGAGCAATTTTGGGTCTGACATGCACTCTCATAATGTTGACTAATTTCGTAACCGCGTACTCGGCGTCGCAAATTTGGTCTCAAAAGTTGCGCGAGACTTGAAAGTTAAAAGTAAAAAATTTTCGCGCGGTGGATATATCGCACAAAATGTCGAGGGGGGGCATGGGCATTATGCCCCCTGTTGAGCCCTCAAATGTAAAAATCACCCACTAATGTAAAAATGCCCTCAAATGCCCTCAAATGTCTCAACACGTCAACCACAAA
>CALNVZ010003431.1:15000691-15010948 GCA_940671915.1 Paracentrotus lividus | reverse complement strand
AATAAATAAAGGGCACTTTCTACTATTTTTTTTTTTTTTTTTTTAGTAATTGTGTATTAAAGACCTTATTTAGAATCCGCGAGCGCGAAGCGTGAGCTGAAAATTTTGAGGTAAAATTTGGAGTTATTTGTGCATTATGATTTAGTATCAGACATGTCAGCGAGCGCGGTGCGCCAGCCGTAAATTTTGGGTTTTAAAGATATATGGTATAAGTAAAGGGGCACTCTCTAGTATTTAAAATGTAGATAATTGTGTATTATAGACCCTATTTAGTATCCGCGAGCGCGAAGCGCGAGCTAAAATTTGAGTCTTAAAAATGATATATAGAATAAATAAAGGGGCACTTTCTAAATAAAGAATTGTAGATGATTGTGTATTAAAGACCCTATATAGTTTCAGAGAGCCCGAAGCGCGAGCCGAAAATTTTGGGTTTTAAAAGATGTATGGAACAAATAAAGGGGCACTTTCTAGTATTAAAAATCGTGGATAATTGGGTATTATAGACCCTATTTAGTATCCATAGCGCGAAGCGCGAGCTGAAAATTTTGAGTTAATTGTGTATTATAATTACATACCCTACTAGATTGGTACCTGCGAGCGCGAAGCGCGAGCCGAAAATTTTGGGTTTTAAAAGATATATAGAATAAAGGGGCACTTCTTAGCATAAAAGAATTGTAGATAAATTGTGTATTATATACCCTATTTAGTATCCGCGAGCGCGAAGCGCGAGCCGAAAATTTTTGGTTTTAGAAGACATATGCAATAAATAAAGGGGTACTTTCTAGTATTTTTTTTTCTTCAGATAATTGTGTATTATAGACCCAGCTTAGTATCCACGAGCGCGAAGCGCGAGCCGAAAATTTTGGGTTTTAAAACATATATGGAACACATAAAAGGGCACTTTCTAGTATTAAAATTCGTAGATAAATTGTGTATTATAGACCCTATTTAGTATCCACGAGTGCGAAGTGTGAGCTGAAAATTTGAGTTATTGTGCATTATATACCCTACTAAAGTGATAGGCCTATGTGCGAGCGCGAAGCGCGAGCCGAAAATTTTGGAGCTCAAAATTGGAGTTATTTGTGCATTATGATTTAGTATCCGCGAGCGCGTAGCCCAGCCGAAAAGTTGGGTTTTAAAAAGATATATGGAATAAATAAAGGGGCACTTTCTATATATTCCCACGAGGCAGACTATTTTCCATCGAGGCCGAGGGCCCACTTAGGCCGAGTGTCCACGAGGCCTTTTTTTTTGGATGAAATTTGGGAACTTTAGTCTTGAATATTTTTTCCATATTTTACTTTTTGTCAAATATTTTCTTTTTCTTTAAAAATGAGAAGATCGGCCTCGTGGACCTCCCACATTATAGGCTTTAGTTATGGTCGTTTAGAACCCAATTGGGCCTATTTTGCGCTTCTTATTGAATAAAGTTTTGCGAAAATTGTACAAACATCGGGCTTTATTCCCTTCCTTTCTTTCCTTCTTTTCTCTCCCTTTCCCTTCTTTCTTCCTTTTTCTCCTCCTTTTTTTTTTTTTTTTTTTAGGGGGGGGGGCCGGGCCCGTCGGCCCCCCTGGATCCGCGCCTGTAGCATGTTCCGATTTTGTAGTTCGATTGATCAATTATTCCTTGCTTTTATTTGTCTGGTACAGAGAATACAAGGTTGCTGGTTCGATTTGCTTTGATGATTTTCCGTGTTTTGTCTTCCTTTCAGTAAACAACTACATCGAGAGTTCTCGTCAGGCGCAGATGTTATTCAGACCTTTACTTTCTACGCTACAGAAAACAATCTGAAATTGAAAAGCGAACAATAAGAACTCAAATGAAATGATAAGTGTAAGTCTCCTAATAAATACCAATCGTTGCCCGCAATATTTGAAATAAAAAAACTTATTTAGCCCCAAAGGCCCCTCATCATGATCATAGGACAATAAATATCGAATTGATATAATACTCATTTTTATGCACAATACGAAAAGTTACAAAAATATGCAAAAACTCTTGTCTATATCTAAACACAACACAAAAAGAAAGTTCCCCTTATTTCAGGTATCAATAATTTTTTAACAGGAGGAATTTTAAAAATCGAATTATATGTCCATGTAGGGAATTTAATAGCCACAATGGGAGCGAACTTTAGGAAAAATCATCAAGTCATGCTTCAGTGAGCAATGGTGGAATGCAAAAATGTCATTTTTTGAAGTTCGCAAGCCTAAAATGGCAATTTGATGATTTGATAAAATGAGAAGAAAGTTTGGGACTTCGTCATGGTTCAGTGACTTTTGAATACGTAATTTGAATAAATATCATGTGAGTTAGAGACCAGTAAGCTATTATGGCAAAGTTTCATAAAGAACTTCACAGTCAAATGGACAAAAAATGACAATTAAAATATGCCAAATTTCACTTTTGTTAAACTTGTTTAAACCTCTGTACATAAAGTCAATGGAGGAGAAATCAATACATGACAAAATGTGAAATTCGGCCATTTTCATTGATGATTATTGTTAATTCTACTGTGAGTTATGTCACGAAACTGGCACACAGCTTCAATTGATCTCTAACTAACATGATCTTGATTCAAATTACGTATCCGAAATCACTGAACCATGACGAAGCCCCAAACTTCTTCTCATTTTCAGATTTTCTGTATTTGCCCACTGAGCCGTGAAACATCGGGCATTTTTATGAAAATAAAATCAAAGGACTCCCGAAAAGAATAATTCAAAAAGTAATTTGAATTGAGTCCGTACTTGAGAAAAGGGCTTTTCCAGTCTCACGTGCTCACTGAAGCATGAATTTGTAAAGAAATGCCATAGGATCAATGAAAACGTGCCCAAAGAAACCTAAAAATGTTATTGAGATGCTTTCTAGTGCATAAAATTACTACAATGATCTTCGTAATTCTAAAATTGTTTTTTGGTTGTTTGAATTGGTTCATTACAACCGTGAATGAATGGATATTGGATGCATACACTTCAAAACAGGAATTCCCTCACATTTGATCGATTATACCATGGCAAAGAAGGATAAAATCGCAAGTTGGGCAAGTTTTGCTGAATGCTCACTCAACCGTAAATTTAACTCAATTTTCTTTTCCTTATATTGGGAGCACGTTTTGCATACTTACATTCTGACGTGTAAAATGTTTTAAAATCTGAAAATTGGTCCGTTATCATTGAATTAAATTGCCATTTTAGGCTGCGAACTTCAAAAAATGACATTTTGCATTCACCATTGCTCATTGAGCATGATTGATAATTTTTTCCTAAAATTCGCTTTCCCATTTTGGCTAATTAAATTCCCTAACATTGGCACATATAATTTCGACTTTTAAAATTCCTCCTGGTAAAAAATTCTTGATATCTGAAATTAGGGGAAACTTGCTTTTTGTTTGTTGTATTATATCCCCATGGAAGTGTATCAAAACTTAAATCGAATATTGCGAATTAAATTGAATTATAAATGAATGCCGAACGCACTTGAGAAATTTTCCGATTACGTTCTCGACACGTGACACGAACAAACTAGTCTTCAAAATTCGCAAGCACACTTATTCACCTGACCTGATGATGACGCAGAGCACGTGTCGTTCAACGTAGAGGAAAATGTCCACAAGTGATTTCGCATTTTGATTTACAATTTATCTTTATATTCTCAAACGAATAGAAATTCATAAACTTGTCATGACGTTTAAACGAAAGATTAGGTTTGTACCGGAATTATTTGTCTATATTTGTCAAAAATATTAGGTATTCCGAGTCCAACCATACAGCATTGTGATTCTCGCCAGGGGAGAGTGGCGAACGAAGTGGCGCCCTTGTTCAGGAGTTTATCCAATGTGAATGCCATCAGGAGGACGCGAGGCAGGACTTTGTCAACGAAGAAGTGAGGAAGCAATGCGACACTATTGTGGGAGAAAGGGCGTGGATTTCTTGTTAGAGAGCACTCTCTTCTCTTATGTCAGCGAGCGCGGTGCGCGAGCCGTAAATTTTGGGTTTTAAAAGATATATGGTATAAGTAAAGGGGCACTCTCTAGTATTTAAAATCGTAGATAATTGTGTATTATAGACCCTATTTAGTATCCGCGAGCGCGAAGCGCGAGCTGAAAATTTTGAGTCTTAAAAATGATATATAGAATAAATAAAGGGGCACTTTCTAAAATAAAGAATTGTAGATGATTGTGTATTAAAGACCCTATATAGTTTCAGAGAGCCCGAAGCGCGAGCCGAAAATTTTGGGTTTTAAAAGATGTATGGAACAAATAAAGGGGCACTTTCTAGTATTAAAAATCGTGGATAATTGGGTATTATAGACCCTATTTAGTATCCACTAGCGCGAAGCGCGAGCTGAAAATTTTGAGTTAATTGTGTATTATATTACATACCCTACTAGATTGGTACCTGCGAGCGCGAAGCGCGAGCCGAAAATTTTGGGTTTTAAAAGATATATAGAATAAAGGGGCACTTTCTAGCATAAAGAATTGTAGATAATTGTGTATTATATACCCTATTTAGTATCCGCGAGCGCGAAGCGCGAGCCGAAAATTTTTGGTTTTAGAAGACATATGCAATAAATAAAGGGGTACTTTCTAGTATTTTTTTTTCTTCAGATAATTGTGTATTATAGACCCAGCTTAGTATCCACGAGCGCGAAGCGCGAGCCGAAAATTTTGGGTTTTAAAACATATATGGAACACATAAAGGGGCACTTTCTAGTATTAAAATTCGTAGATAATTGTGTATTATAGACCCTATTTAGTATCCACGAGTGCGAAGTGTGAGCTGAAAATTTTGAGTTAATTGTGCATTATATACCCTACTAAAGTGATAGGCCTATGTGCGAGCGCGAAGCGCGAGCCGAAAATTTGGAGCTCAAAATTGGAGTTATTTGTGCATTATGATTTAGTATCCGCGAGCGCGTAGCCCGAGCCGAAAAGTTGGGTTTTAAAAGATATATGGAATAAATAAAGGGGCACTTTCTAATATTCCCACGAGGCAGACTATTTTCCATCGAGGCCGAGGGCCCACTAGGCCGAGTGTCCACGAGGCCTCTTTTTTTTTGGATGAAATTTGGGAACTTTAGTCTTGAATATTTTTTCCATATTTTTACTTTTCGTCAGTAATGTATTTCTTTTTCTTTAAAAAATGAGAAGAATCGGCCTCGTGGACCCTCCCCACATTATAGGCTTTAGTTATGGTCGTTTAGAACCCAATTGGGCCTATTTTGCGCTTCTTATTGAATAAAGTTTTGCGAAAATTGTACAAACATCGGGCTTTATTCCCTTCTCTTTCTTTCTTTTTCTTCTTTTCTCTCCCTTTTCCCTTCTTTCTTCCTTTTTCTCCTCCTTTTTTTTTTTTTTTTTTTTTTTTTTTTTTTTGGGGGGGGGGGGGGCCGGGCCCGTCGGCCCCCCCTGGATCCGCGCCTGTAGCATGTTCCGATTTTGTAGTTCGATTGATCAATTATTCCTTGCTTTTATTTGTCTGGTACAGAGAATACAAGGTTGCTGGTTCGATTTGGCTTTGATGATTTTCCGTGTTTTGTCTTCCTTTCAGTAAAACAACTACATCGAGAGTTCCTTCGTGCAGGCGCAGATGTTATTCAGACCTTTACTTTCTACGCTACAGAAAACAATCTGAAATTGAAAAGCGAACATGAAAAGAACTCAAATGAAATGATAAGTGTAAGTCTCCTAATAAATACCAATCGTTGCCCCGCAATATTTTGAAGTAATGAAAAAAACTTATTTAGCCCCCAAAGGGCCCCTCATCATGATCATAGGACAATAAATATCGAATTGATATAATACCATTTTTATGCACTTAATACGAAAAGTTACAAAATATTTTTGATGCAAATAAGGCTCTTGTCTATATCTAAACACAACACAAAAAGAAAGTTCCCCTTATTTCAGGTATCAATAATTTTTTTAACCAGGAGGAATTTTAAAAATCGAATTATATGTCCATGTAGGGAATTTAATTAGCCACAATGGGAGCGAACTTTAGGAAAAATCATCAAGTCATGCTTCAGTGAGCAATGGTGGAATGCAAAAATGTCATTTTTTGAAGTTCGCAAGCCTAAAATGGCAACTTTGATGATTTGATGAAAATGAGAAGAAAAGTTTGGGACTTCGTCATGGTTCAGTGACTTTTTGAATACGTAATTTGAATAAATATCATGTGAGTTAGAGACCAGTTGAAGCTATTATGTGCAAAGTTTCATAAAGTAATTCACAGTCAAATGGACAAAAAAATGACAATTAAAATATGCCAAATTTCACTTTTGTTAAACTTTTGTTAAACCTCTGTACATAAAGTCAATGGAGGAGGAAATCAATACATGACAAAATGTGAAATTCGGCCATTTTCATTGATGATTATTGTTAATTCTACTGTGAGTTATGTCACGAAACTTGGCACACAGCTTCAATTGATCTCTAACTAACATGATCTTGATTCAAATTACGTATCCGAAAAGTCACTGAACCATGACGAAGCCCCAAACTTTCTTCTCATTTTCATGATTTTCTTGTATCTTGTGCCCACTGAGGCGTGAAACATCGGGATTTTTATGAAAATAAAATCAAAGGTACTCCCCGAAAAGAATTGTTATATTCAATAAAAGTAAGAATTTGAATTTGAGTCCGTACTTGAGAAAAGGGCTTTTCCAGTCTCACGTGCTCACTGAAGCATGAATTTGTAAAGAAATGCCATAGGATCATTGAAACGTGCCCAAAGAAACCTAAAAAATGTTATTGAGATGCTTTCTAGTGCATAAAATTACTACAATGACTCTTCGTAATTCTAAAATTGTTATTTTTGGTTGTTTGATTGGTTCATACAACCGTGAATGAATGGATATTGGATGCATACACTTCCAAAACAGGAATTCCCTCACATTTGATCGATTATACCATGGCAAAGAAGTAAAAATCGCAGTTTGGGCAAGTTTTGCTGAATGCTCACTCAACCGTAAAATTTAACTCAATTTTCTTTTCCTTATATTGGGAAGCACGTTTTGCATACTTACATTCTGACGTGTAAAATGTTTAAAATCTGAAAATTGGTCCGTTATCATTGAATTAAAGTTGCCATTTTAGGCTTGCGAACTTCAAAAAATGACATTTTTGCATTCAACCATTGCTCATTGAAGCATGACTTGATAATTTTTTCCTAAAATTCGCTCCCATTTTGGCTAATTAAATTCCCTACATGGACATATAATTCGACTTTTAAAATTCCTCCTGGTTAAAAAATTATTGATATCTGAAATAGGGGGAACTTGCTTTTTGTGTTGTGTTTATTATCCCCATGTAAGTGTATCAAAACTAAATCGAATATTGGAATTGAAATTGAATAAAATGAAATCCGAACGCACTTGTAGAAATTTTCCGATACGTTTCGACCACGTGACACGACAAACATAAGTCTTCAAAATTCGAAGCACACTTATTTCACTGCCTGATGATGACGAGAGCACGTGATCGTCAAAACGTAGAAGAAAATGTCCACAAGTGATTTCGGATTTTGATTTACAATTTCATTTTATATCTCAAACGGAATGAATTATAACTGTCATGACTTTAAACCGAAGATTAGTTTGTACACGGAAATTTTTTTCTATATTTGTCAAAAATATTAGGTATCCGAGATCAACCATACAGCATGTGATCTCGCCAGGGAGGTGGCGAACGAAGGTGGCGCCCTTGTTGCAGGAAGTTTATCCAATGTGAATGCCTATCAGGAAGGCGCCGGGAAGGACTTTGTTCAGAAAGAATTGAGGAAGCAATGCGACATATTTGTGGAGAAAGGGGTGGATTTCTTGTTAGGAGAGGTAGGTAGGCCTATCCCGCACCCGTCCGTAAGTAACGAACAACTCTACGAACGATTGGTGATCAGTTCTTGTGCTAAATGAAAGAGAATGTGATTAGTATTCGCACCAAAGAACATGTTCCAGTCGTTCGTAAAGTCATTCGTAACTTAACGATTAACTTGGTGAAATACCACCCTTGACATGATACAGTGGGGTGTAGGAGGCAAGTTTTTTTTATTTTTAGTGGGGCCATCTATGTAGTTTCGTTTGCAAGTCATGTTAATGTTTGGCAACATCTATAAATATGTTCTGCTTGATCACACAAATTTGAAAATATATGTCGCCAATTGCTTGTTATGAAATTACCTACATTTTGATACCAAATTTGACACAATTTGAAGAAAATTATGTTTATGTTAATGCAGCCTGACCTTTGACCTCCATTTTGGGTCACAAAAGGTCAATTAAAAAATTGGCGACATAATATTTTCTGATTCGTGTGATCAAGTAGAACATAATTTTAGATGTTGCCAAACATTAACATGACTTGCAAACGAAGCCCATATTATGACGATTGGTGGCCCCACTATTTGGAAGAAAATGTAGCGATGCGGCTCTTGTGCCCCCGAATCCACAAACGCACCAGTCCGCCATTTATCTTTCTGTGGTTATCAGTTGGATGTTTTTTTCATAGAAATACTCGTCCCATACTGCAGGATCTTGTACTTGTACGTAGGTGAAATAATAAGTTACTGAATTATCACCGCTTGTAATAATAATAATGAAGTAGGGGAGACAGGGGACAAATTGTAAAACGGGGCAATTGTAACAGAGTCTTAGAGGCTCCCATCCCTAGCAGGAACACGCTAAAAAACTTAACCTGTGTACAGAGCATGTGCATTTCATCGCTCCACATGCTGTTTGAGTATTAACAGATTTAACTGTTCGTTGAACTTTCTACGGGGGGGGGGGGGGGGGGGGAAGTTGAGCAAGAAAGTAATATCTCACACTACCCAATGCTTTTATTCTGAAAAAAAAATATGTGGTTGAGCTATGGCTGTCATATTTATTTATTTTGAAATTATATTCTTAGGCCTGTATTTTGCTAAAGTTTCAACGATGAATACCTGAGCTAAGATAGAAAATATCTCTTGAAATATGGTCGCCCACCCTGGGGGCAATTGTAACAACACTGTTAACTAAGTACCTATGCCCCATACCTAGCCCCGGGACGCTGCAGCGCGCTGCCATAGCCCGTACACAGCCCGTAAACTGCCGCAGTAACCCCATGCCATGCATAGCAAGTGGAACATATAATGTAACTTGAGTCAAGCATTGTCATGTTTTATTATAATTACCTAATATAGTTCATGTTAGGTATAGCTTTGATAATGCATAGCTTTGATAATGAAAAACAAAATTGCCCCGTGTTCTGGGGCAATTGTAACACTCGACCTCTTGTTTTGAATGAAAACGACTTCAAAATAAATATTTTTACTTAACCCAAACCTATTTATATGTCGAGCTAAGATATGCATATTTCGTTTTACTTAGTTTTAAGCAAGTATTTAGCTATAATAAAGTTGATAAGTCAAATTTGAAAAAAATTGACGAAAAAAAAATGTCCCCGGTCTCCCCTACAACGTATTTACATGATTACAGATTATGACTTAATAAATTACCTATTTTCCTGTAATTTCCTTTGCCCCTTTCTTTCTCCCCCTCTCTCTATCTGTCCATCTGTCTCTCTCTCTTTCTATGTCTCTCTAATTTCCTTCTCTCTCTGCCTTTTCGTCCTTTCTCCGTCCTTCCCCATCCACCTCTCACTATTATGCTCATCTTCTCTCATCACTATCTGTTTATAATCTGCATATTCATCTTTGTCACCCACATCTTTTCTCCTACCTTGTCTCCCAGTTCTTTGGTTTCGTTGAGGAAGCGGAATGGGCAATTGAAGAGATGGCTCGGACTGGTCTCCCAGTCGCCTGCACCATGAGGATGTCTGTGATCGGAGACCAGAAAGGCGTGGCGCCAGGGGATGTGGCTGTTAGAATGGCGAAAGCTGGTAGGTGGGCAAATGGTGGGCGTGGAAAGGAATGTATTTGTTGGGATGTCTAACACAGAAAAGGCCGTGGTTGCATAATACCAAAGCGGGGAGGAGCGTGTTGGGGGCGGTCTATGATAATAAAATATTCAAACCACAACCGAGATAATTATTTATTTTTTCTTATCGCACTGTCCGCATAAGCACGTGGATTAAAGTGGTCAAAATACCGTTCATCATTACTGACATGACTGATGTCGATCATCATGATTCTCATCCTCCTCCTCCTGCTCTTTCTCCTCCTGCTCCTTCTCCTCTTGCTTCTTCTCCTCCTCCTCATCATCATCATGATCATCATGATCATCACCATCGTAATACTTATCCTCACCCTCCTCCTCCT
>CALNVZ010003431.1:14945325-14969646 GCA_940671915.1 Paracentrotus lividus | reverse complement strand
CATCAAAGGGGAAATGTTATTGTGAATTGTTTACTGTCGTTTGTGTGGATGCGTGTCTGATGACGTGCGTGTGTGTGTGTGAGGGAGGATAGGTGTGTGTGGGTGTGTGTTTGTGGTGAGAGGGTGTGTGTGTGTATGTGTGTACACATATTCTGTCAGCATTTGATTTGAATCTTCATCCATCTATTTGGCGCAGTTGAGATTTTACCGTCTTCTGAAAATTGTCTGTTACTCAGTCATGCGTGCAAAGATCCAAATGAAAAGGGTACCAACAAACGCTTGGAGGATGACTCTACCAAGATATATCGTGAAACCCATAATTAAATGTTCATTCTTCAAACATGACAACTTCAGATTAATGGGACATATTTCTGACTCACTCTGTAGTTCGATAAGTAGCTCTAAAAATTGCAGCTCATGTTTTCATTGACATTTCGCCATTCAAACATTGTCAAATTAGACTGATATCGAAGTCACGCCTATGAGACCGACTATCCGAACGCCAGGCCGAACTAAACTTTGCCTCAACGCGAGCACGATGAATGGCAAGCTAGTGGTCGATTTGGAGTCTGTCTAGCTGGGGTCAGTCTGGTGTGTGACTGAGGCATAAATCTCAAAATCATTTATGATTAGTGACAACTATTACCGTTACAGTTTATTCATGTTAGTTGATTACACATCAAATCTTATATTTCGATAAGCTGGATTCATCACTTCGCAAAATCACCTAGTGTCAATTAAATAGAGCACCTTCTAATGATTGACGGCTAGCTATATAATGAAATATTCATTTGCAGTGACATTTCGCCAATCAAAGTTGAATGTTGATTCCTTAATCACCGCGATGAGACAAAACATCAGGGATGTTTCATCAAGTCGTTCGCAAAGTTACGAATGACTTTACAACGGCTTGGGCATGTTATTGGGTGCTCGTCAAATTACCAATCATATAGCACAAGAACAGATCATCAGTCACTTAAAAAAAAACAGGGTAGGATTGCAGCACTTAATCACAGTCTATCCATTTTAGTCAATTTATTGATCATTCAATAAGTCTTTTTTTTCTTTTTTTTTGGATCGAATGACCGCTCCCATCACTTCACAAATTTACTCAATGTGTTGAGGTTAGCCCGAACGAATCACATTCAATCAACATGATCCTTATGAACGGATGAGCAACGTGGGAAATATGAAAGGCAAGTTACTGGTCCGTTTTGAGTCGGTCTGGGGCGGTTTTGAGTCGGTCTCGTGTCAGATTTGTGTTTGACTGAGGTTAAGGTGTGAACATCGTTCATCTTTATCGAATAGTATTATGATGATATTGAAAAGTAAATTACGTTGTAGTCACGTTAGTCAATCTTTATTAATCATTAATTTATTTTTCGATTAGCTGCGTTACTTCGCAATTTTTTTCATTCTTAAGGAACATGTGTGCCCGAACGATTCAAAAGCAAGCGTCAATCTTATAAGCAGATGACGTGAATAACATTTTGATAACCAATTCTTGATGATATTGATGATGACGACGATGAACCGGTCAATGAACAACACTTTTGTTGTGGACGATGACGGTGGTAACGTTATCCATTCGGTCTTTGCTTTAACATTCTACATTTTGATAATAGTTTTAGGATTACCAGGCAATGCCATCATCATCCAAACGTACACGTGCAAGAAACGGAAGACGAGCACGGATATCCTGATCACGGGGCAAGCCATCGTCGATTTCGTCGCTTGCGCACTGTCACCTTTATACATCATTCGAAGTGGCTATTCAGGGCTTTTTACTCATAATTTATGTCGAATAACGTCTTTCTTAGCAGATACTACCGGCTGTGCATCCCTGTTCCTTACCACAGCAATAGGTATCAATCGCTACGTTGTTGTCTGTCATCCAAAGCGACGTCGACTGTCGGTTCGTGGTTCCATTTTATTAGTTCTATTTTGTGTTGTTGCCGCAGTGGTATTAGACATACCCCTAACAATTGTTATTGATGTCGAGCTTTTAACACTCAATGGGCAAATGGTATGTTCATATCTGACTACGGCCTCCCACGCAATTTTCATGGGCTTAATGATGACTTATATGGCATTATTTGTCGTATCATTTGTGATGACTACTGTCTGTTATGCCCTCATCTACGCTTTCCTGCGCAAGAGAGCAAGGATTCACGCCGACCTGGTGGGCAGAAGCGTGGAGATAGCCACCACAGAGCCGAATCCCAATGGACCTGATGTTGACCCTTCGAACAGGACAACAGCGTCTGAAACAGTTCTAGAAAATGCAGAATGTTTAAGGCATACTGCCTGTATTAGCACTGACGGTTCTCAAAGAACTGTCACTGGTTTGCATGTTGAAGCAAGAGTGTTTGAAAAGCCATCAAAGGACAGCGTCGATAAACCACTTCAACTACACCCAACTCCCGTGAAACCATCGACATCAATTCGGGGTGCAACCAAACAACCAAAGACCACGAAGATCCGGAAAAATAAAAAGATGTCCGATTACGGAAGGAAAACAACTCGCATGCTCGTCATCATAACCATGTACTTTTTCGTTACGTGGATGCCGCAAATTTTTATCCCAATATTTTCTGATGAGACAATGGATAGAAAAACTGGAATTCCTGGCTTTACATCTGTAGCCAGTGTGACAGATGCTTTAAAACGTACAAATCATGTCGTAAATTTTTTCATATACTATTTGGCCAGCAACTTTTTCCGAAAGGACGTCCACGAGTTATTCAAAAGGTGTCTTAAGAGGAAATAGGTTATTTCGTTTTGGACCATTCCTTGACAGAACGGGCTGTATAAATAATCATTTTTAATGTTGCTTACAAGAAATTAGGTTGCAAGAATGCAGAAAATAAATATAAAGTTTCAGCAAAACCGTAAACAATGAATAAGACGGATAAGAATTAAGTATACCGAGTGAGTAAAAAAAAACTTTACACCTAGAAAAATGTCAATAAAAAGAAACCAATTTACAAACCCCAAATATTATTTCACATATTCTGAAAGAGTTACTCCTCCTGCATCTTTTGGTACCATTTTGTATGGTATGCCTTTACGCTTGGATGAACACGACGAAATGTTTGCGAACATGTCAATTTCGAATTGTGCCAGAATGGGAGTAAAATCAAAAACAACAAAAGCTAGAAAGAAGCAACTTCATCCTGATTAAAATAGCATAACTTTTTAACGAAAATGTCTTTCGCCTACAACTTGGCAGGGGTGTTTGTTACACTTAAATCATACTACATTTTGCACGAAAGTTAGATTGACTCGTCAAGTAATGCACGAATGAGTACACATCAAGAGTAAATTACCACTGACAGAACTAAAAAGGACTCCTACTAAATTTTGAAAAGTGATTACTTTGTCTTTGACGTGTGCTCACTCATGCCTGACTCTACAGATCTATCTCATTTTCACACAAAATGTAATGACTATGTGTATCAACACCCCTGCCAAATTATTAAGCGGAAGTCACTTTCTTTAAAAAGTTATGCTATTTTAATCAGGATGAAGTTGCTTTTTTCTAGCCTTTTGTTATTTTGATTTTACTCCCATTCTGGCACAATGGGAAATTGACATGTTCGCAAACAATGCGTCACGTTCATCCAAGCGTAAAGATATAACATGAATTGGTACCAAAAGATGCGGGAGGAGTTACTCTTTCAGAATATGTATAAGAATTTGGAGTTTTTAAATTGGTTTTATTTTTATTGACATTTTTCTAGGTGTAAAGTTTTTTCAGACTCACTCGGAATATTGCATGAGGATGAGGATAGTTTTCTATTGTACATACTTCATTAAGAACAACTTTTCTCCATCTATTCAAGTCGAAATTCAAGTACTAAGAATCTTGCAATATGATTGCTAAAATGTCAATCAAGTGATACATTGTAAGTGGATGTACTCGCTATCTTTACTCAGCTTCGCGTCGTAAAGATAGCTACATCCAGCTTGCCTCAGAAGTGATAGTTTTACCCATCAATTTCATCAAACGGTGATTATTTGCTCACTTATAACAAAAAGATATTGAACATTTACGTATAATTATAATTAATCATACGCTAGTTGTTCATATATTACATCATACATATTGGCCGCGTTGCCAACGATATTTTGTAGTTTGTGCGTTATTTGACTTTACTTCTCGTAATCTTACTTGTGTTTTCCTTCTTCCCTCTTCATCGCCTCAACAAGAACAAGACGAATGTATCGAAACTTTTTTATATAACATGTATAACTACCCATTATACTCATCAAATATCTACCAACCCGATTTTGTATTAACTAACACGAATAATGTGTTCTAATACAAGTTTCCGACATCATGTCATGCAGCACGAATGGAGAACCTTTTATTGATTGACGTCGAGCTCTAATGAACTTGCATCTCATGTCCTTATTGGTACTTGACATTTCGTTATTCAAGGCATGTTGTTGACACCTCGATAAAGACCAAAAAGCAGTGCCCTGTAACATAAAAGATACGATTAATCTTAAGAGCGATTATCAATCGTTAGTCTATGGTGAACCGTGTATTAAAAGTTACAATCGATCGTAAGATTAGTCGTATATTGTATATGTTACAGGGCAGAGATGGAACAAAATATGAAAGGCAATACTGGTCGCTTTGGAGTCGGTGACTGTGTCAGGTTTGTGTGATCATCCCATCGTTCAACTGAGCTTTCAGGCTGATCATGACAGTCACTTCTTGGACGCAAAAGGTATTATATCACAGTCCGATAGATCAGATCTGTGTTTGTCGACTATCAGATAAGTGTCTGAGATATAGGACGCGATCAGATAAGGTAAAAACCGTGACGTACGATCAAGCACGATGAAGGAGCTTTTTGGCTTCCCCATTCCACTGACAACCGGACTCTCATCTCGAGCTCATCTGATCCCTAAAATGTCAATTTTGATGAGTACCGACGAAATCTCACCCGAGGAGCCTGTTTTGGTGACCCTGATTTCTTGATTATCCACATGAAATCGGATGAAAGACTGATATCTGCCCGATATCTGTCCGCCGTTTTCATCGGCTTGTCCAATCCATGTATTTGCTTTCGGAGGGTAGTTTTTGGGCTACCTGACTTTAAACTGTCAATTCCAACATCCATCTGATACGCGCCCAACTCTAATCAAATTTATCAGTCACTACTCGGAGTTCAATCGTACATTGACCCGATACTACGAACATTCCACAGTCGGGTTGAAAACGACACTACTTTTCGCAAACTTGTTAAAAACCGTTAATTGCAATAAGATGATTACCTGATCATCCGATTTTAATCAGATGTCGGCCAGAGACGTCGGACAGCTGAAAACAGTAAAATCTTATACACATCGGACTGACTGACACATATCCATTACTGACTCGAGGTCGAAACCGGAAAAGGTGTCCGGTCAGTCCGATAGCGAACTAAGGACTGACCTTGGTTCCCCACCGGACTATTTTGCCTCTTTCGATCGCGTCCAACACGTCGAACAAATACCTGATAGTCGACAATCACACGTCGGACCATCAGAGTTTGATATGAGGCCACTCGGAGGGTAACCAGAAGGATTAAAAATTGCGTCCGATTAGTGAACGATGCTCCAAAATTTTCAGTGGAAAGGGGGTATTATTGGTCAGCAAAAGCAAAAGTTGAAGGGTATACCAAAATCTGAAATTCCAATGTTGCCCCACTCACCTACCCACTTCTTAAATTCTGGATCCACGCCTGTGTGATTATTTGTACTCAATTTAATTTCAGTTGACAAAATAGTTAAATATATAAAGCGCCATCACCCTGAAAACTAATTACGCTAATCCCTTTAAATAACACTGTATTCATGTTGGTCGATCTTTATTAATCATGTTAATCATTAATTTATTTTGTTATTAGCCGCGTTCATCACTTCTCTTTTGCTCAGTTTTAAGGTTTGCAGGAACGATTTAAAAGCAAGCGTGAACCTTATAGACAGATGACATGATTGAGATTTCTTGATGATATCAATGATGACGACGATGAACCGGTCAATGAACAACACTTTTCATTTCATGGACGATGACGGCAGGAACATCAATGATTCGGTCGTTGCTTTAACCTTCTACATTTCGATAATCGTCTTAGGATTACCAGGCAATGCCATCATCATCCAAGCGTACGCATGGAAGAAACGGAAGACGAGCACGGATATCTTGATCACTGGGCAAGCCGTCGTCGACTTCATCGCTTGTGTGTTGTCGCCTGTATATATCATTCGAACAGGCTTTTCGGAGCTGCTTACTGATGCTTTGTGTCGAATAACATCTTTTTCAGGAGAGACTTGTGGTTGTGCATCCCTGTTCCTTACCACAGCAATTGGTATCAATCGTTACGTGGTCGTCTGTCATCCAAAGGGACGTCGAATGTCAGTCCGTGGATCCATTTTATTAGTTCTATTCTGTGTTGTCGCCGCAGTAGTATTACTCACACCTTTTGTAACTTTTGTTGATGTCAAACTTCTAGCACTTAATGGACAAATGGTATGTACACATTTGACTACGCCTTCCCGCGCAATTTTCATGGGTTTAATGATGATTTACTTAGCATTGTTTGTCGTATCGTTTGTGACAACCACTCTCTCTTACACTCTCATTTACGCCTTTCTGCGAAAGAGAGCACAGATACACACCAACCTTGTTGGCGCAAGCGTTGGAGTGGCTCACCTAGATCATGAAGTTAAGTTAGTAACTCCATGCCTAGATACAGGCATGAATCGTGTGCTCGAACCGAATTCATATCCTAAACATACTCACTGTAATGATACGGATGACAGCGGTCCTTCAAACGTGACAACAACGTTTGAAACAGTTCCGGTTCTAGAAAATGCAAAATTATCACATTTTATTGACGGTTCTCAGAAAAATGTCACTGGTTTGCATGTTGAAGGAAGAGTTTTTGAAGAACCATCGGAGGACAGCGTCAAGAAACCACTCAAATCATGCAAATTACCCCCCGAAACCGCGGAACAACTGACATTATCTAAACCAGCCATTATTGTTCTCCTTCGGGATGCAACCGACCAACCACCAATGCGGGAAAAGAAAAAGATGCCTGACTACGGGAGGAAAACAACTCGAATGCTCGTCATCATAACCATATACTTTTTCGTTACGTGGATTCCGCAAATTTTTATTCCCATATTATCTGACGAGACAATGAACAGAAACACCAGAGTTCCTGGCTTTACATCAGTAGGCTCTCTGCTGGATGCTGTCAGACTTACCAATCATGTCATTAATTTCTTTGTATACTATTTGGTCAGTAGCATTTTCCGAAATTCAATTCAATTCAATTCAATTCGTTTATTTAATCATTTAAAATCAACATATATATATATATATACAAATCATATAAAAATAACAATTCGCATTCAGAATAGACTTCGCAGTACTGTAATCGAGATGCAATAGCCAGATATAGATATATTTTCCTCTCAAAAGATTGTTATTATCAATTCAGTTAAAAAGCAGGATCAAATTTCACTTGTCTTTGATGAATTCCTCCAAAATAAGTATACGAATATGATCAGAACATCTTCACATGAACGAAAGTTAACAATCAATACTGTTTCAGTTCGGAGAAAGTGAAGCGGATATATCGCAAAATGTTGGATGCATGGGACTACATATATATTCGGATGTCATGAGTCATTTAAAATGTGTTTAAAGAAGAGATAGTTTTGTCTTTTTATGTAAAAGGAGCTGTATGATGATCAAGACTTTAAAGGGGAATCCAACCCAAGGAGAGAATCAACCTTACAGGAAAGAGGAAAATGAGAGGAGCAATCTAAAAAAAGTTTCATCAAAATCGGTTATAAAATAAGAAAGTTATGGAAGTTTGAAAAGTCTAGTTGTTCCTTCTATGGGGATCCTCAAATTGGCATCATCGGCTTCAAAATGGCCGATCTCATGGACAACTCTCCATTCATTTTGTACACAAATTTTCAGATTTTCCCCATTTTCTTTCGAAATATATCTTACCTCCTTCTGAGCTCAACATATGTTGTGTGAAATATATTTTCCCATGACATATTTTGAGCTCAGAAGTAAAGAAGACAAATTTTGAAAGAAAATGGGGAAATTCTGAAAATTTGTGTACAAAATGAATGGAGAGTTGTCCATGAGATCGGCCATTTTGAAGCCGATGATGCCAATTTGAGGATCCCCATAGAAGGAACAACTAGACTTTTCAAACTTCCATAACTCTCTTATTTTATAACCGATTTTGATGAAACTTTTTTTAGATTGCTCCTCTCATTTTCCTCTTTCCTGTAAGGTTGATTCTATCCTTGGGTTGGATTCCCCTTTAAGATGTAACTTTGTTAACTTTTGTTATTTAGAAAATATTGGATGACCTTCAGTCAGAGGCGGCGGAACCAGGGGGCAAGGGGGGGGGGCACTGTGACCCCCACTTTTTCATCCACCCTAAAAGTGCCCTTTTTCATGACTAAAAAGTGCCTCTTTTCTTCGCTAATAAAATGTCATTTTTATATCAAAAAGGGGCTTTTTCATTACTAAAAATGGGCACTTTCAATACAAAAAAGTGCCCCTTGTTACTCCATATGTCTTTTAAAACCTAAATTTTCGGCTCGCGGATATTGAATAGGGTCTATAATGCACAACAAACTAAAACTTTAAGCTCATAATTTTCAACTCGCTCTTCGCACTCGCGGATACTTAATAAGGTCTATAATGCACAATAATTAACTCCAATTTTGAGCTCAAAATTTTCGGCTCAAGCTTCGCGCTCTCAGATACTTAAAAAGAAAGTTCACCCTGGATTTAAATTGGTTTTAAAAAATGCAGAAAAATAAAAGAAAATATAAGTGAAGGTTTGAAGAAAATCGACCAAAAAATAACGAATATATGAATATTTAAAGTTTTGGTTTGTGACGTCACATGCGAGCAGTTCTCCTATGTGTTATGTAGTGTAAATTCCATAAAGTGCCATTTTTTTCAGAAGAAAACTAATTATTTCATCTGTGCGGTCGATACACCATTAAAAATATATTAATATACATGATTCTATCAAATTGACCCATTCCTTTATCAACAACCATGAAAAAAGACAAATTTATTGAATTTACATACACAACACATGGGAGAGCTGCTCGCACGTGACGTCACAGAATCAAAGCTTTAAATATTCATAACTTCGCTATTTTTTGGTCGATTTCTTCAAACTTTCATTCATATTTTTCTTTTATTTTTCTGCATTTTTTAAAACCAAGAAAATTCCAGGGTGAACTTCCCCTTTAATAAGGTCAGTAATGCACAATAAACTCAATTTTTATGCTCATAATATTTAACTCGAGCTTCGCGATCGCAAATATTTAATAGGGTATATGATGAACAATTAACTCCTATTTTGAGCTCAGATTTTTCGGCTCGCGCTTCGTGCGGGCAGGTACTAAATAGGTTATATAATACACAATTAACTCAGATTTTCAGCTTAAAAATTTCAGCTCGAGCTTCGCGTTCGCGGATACTAAATAGGGTCTATAATGAACAATTGTCTCAAAATTTTTGGCTCGTGCTCAGTAATAAAATACAAAACCATTAAACTATTTTAAAGCACAAATTTTCTGCGCACCCCTACTTATCTAAATACTTTTCTCTTAAAGCCTCTGGTCTCGAGTGCCCCCTTTTCAGAAAAAATATCCCTTTTCCTTCGTGACCCCCCACTTTCAAATTCGTTCCGCCGCCTCTGCCTTCAGTGGTGTGGTCGAGTGGATAAGCCAGCGGACTGACGATCACAAGGTACGTGGTTCGAATCCCGTCCATTCCACTAGCATCCTTCGGCAAGATGTCAATCTACAATTTACCGTACTTGACCCAAGTGATGTGAATGGGTACCGGTAGGAAGAAATTCCTTGAATGCTGTGAGCACCCTTCAGGGTAGCCTAGCTAAGCCGGGTAATAATAATATGACGCGCCTTGAGCACTCTACAGAGTGGATATGTGCGCAATACAAATCGCATTATTATTATTTTAATTTTTATTACATGGTAATAATGTACGAGGTGAAGAAAAATATTGAACAAATCTACACTGTCCGTCATAAAGGTGGAATATTTTTTTGCCGCTATAGCGACATGATTTTGCTCTGACTTTAATTTCTTGAATATGTTTGTCCCTGCTTTTACATTTTGGGACCCTGGCTATATCTTGGACATTCACCCAACCCTTCACGTGGACCTTTTTCCAAAAAAGTTTTGTCAACCCCCGTGATGCCCATTTTTGTTATTTTTTCTCATTTTGGGGCCCCTTTTTGTTTTCCCGGCCGATCAAGCCCCCCTCAGTCCTACCCCCAGGAAACGCGACTGAGACGAACTGTTTTATACTGTTCTTTAAGTAAAATATATATTTCTGGGGACAGACTAAGGTCTCTTGTCTAGGGGAAGGGTTGAAGTAAAAAACGAGATTGGTGAAAATTCGGAATATTTCATTCCATCTTTATGCTGAAAACAAAAGAACTGAAAAACGACCTTTAACCCTTGAATATCATCATTTTCCCCTTAAATTTTGTTTAGCCTTGATGACAAGGCTGTAAATAGCAATTATTGATAATATTTTATTTTGATTTATGTTTGGTTGAGATTTTACAATACAATTTAGGGAAGATAGAAATTTCCATGGTGTAAAAATGAATATAATGAATGTTGAACCCCAATAAAAATAAGTTTTGACCCCTTCCCTAGACAAAAGAGTCGAGTCTGTAACCATAAATCTAGATTTAAGTTAAAAAACAATAACAAATCTCCACCTCAGACGTGTTTCCATAGGGTAGGACTAAAGGGGCCTTGGTGGGACGCGTGAACAAAAAAGGGCCCCCAAAATAAGAAAAGATGACGAAAATTGTCATCCTCTGGGGGTGACAAATTTTTTTGAAGAAAAATCACCGGGAAGGGTTGAGGGAGCGTCTAAGATATACCCAGGGTCCCAGAAAGTGAAAGCGGTGACAAACACATTCAAGAAATTAATAACGGAGCAACATAATGTCGCTTGAGCCAGAAAAAAATATTCCACCTTTATGACGAACAGTGTAGTATTTTGTACCACATTGTAGAATAGTTCTGGTACAAACTTTGTACCAAGGGCCAAGCACAAAGTTTGTAAAGAATCCTAAACATAGGGTACGGGTAGTTTAAAATTCGTAATGGCTTCGCAAGTTTTATGTCAAAGGCAGTTAATTAATTCTGCGAGGGACGATAAAATTAGGCATTCCATATAATGTTTTGTTCCCAAATGTTCTGGTATTGTAATGTGTATTGAATTAATGACTGCTCCAAACTTGCTAAAGAATGTCATTAATAATTCAGTACTCCGTGAACAAAACATGCCCTGGGATACTCAGCTGAGAGGGATGACGTTATAGTTCTTCCTAATTTTCATTTCGAATTTTATGAAATTTACTCGTAAATCGCCTGAAAATGTCAGTTTTATCGATATTCAATAAATCCCATCATTATGAACATTCGAATAATGCAACACGATTTTAGCGAAGTTTGGACAACTTTTAGCTTCAAGGTAAGGCCTAAAAAAATTGTTGACTTGGCGTAACGGGTCACTGAAAATTAGGGTAGGTAGGGCGGATTTAAAAAAAAATCTTTTTATTATTTTTTTTATTGCTTATATTTGCTTACATGATAGTAACATTCATACACATACATACATAGGGGGCTTACAGTGGTGTAGATAGGTCCTCAGATCTTGGGGGTGATCTAATGGGAGGGGTAGACCACAATATGTTCAAATAACTCCACACACACACACATATATGGAAACACTGTTTCAGACAACAGCAAATCAGAAAACGGGCCACAGTTTTCATTAGATGCCTTGATGTTCTTAACCACAAAGTTATCAGTGGCCAGGTCTTGAAGGATTTCTCCGAATGTTGCTTTATTGTCAACCTTCCAAAGAACGCTGAATAAAACGTCTGCGCAATCGCAATTGGATTTTTTAAAAAAAGGGGGGTTACGCCAATTCAACAATTCTTTTAGGCCTAACAAGAAAAGAACAACAATTTGACTTACCTAATTTTAAACAAACCGTATCCCTGGTTTAGGATTCCTTTACAAATTCGAGGACTAAGTTTGAATCAGAGTATAAACTTTGTGCTAGAACCCAGGTACAAAGTTTTAGAATCACGCATCTCTTACTCTCATTGAGAATGCATGCTGCGAAGCCTTTGCAAAGTTCGTACCATAGTTCTGGCTATTCAGGCCTCAAAGTTGGGTATACTTTTTCTGTGACGCACTCTTGTCATGCTAGTTGTATACTAATATGTCGCGTGTCAATTTTTCTACCTTTATGTTTGGTATAACAAAAGACGATATATGAAGGAGACGTTATTCTTTATATCAGATGGGGGAAAAAATCAGCCATTAAACGGTGATATTCTATAGCAGCGTTGCTATTAAAGACGTTGATGTGAGATCTTTGGCATTATTTCCGACACATTTTCAAATAACTATGTTTGAGTTGAGGCACATCATCAGCTGGGTGTTGCCAGGGTTCTAGAAGTGTTTCTTTTTGTATGATGTCGCGTCTTCCACCCACATTGTAATAAAAAACGACAAGAGACATGAAAGGGACAATGCCTTTCACTCTACGTGACTTCTTTGAAGTTCTTTGCTATTAGTGGGTGCTATACGGTAAACATTCCTTTTCTTGATGTTTCACATTAATTGCTCGAGACACATTTTCACATACGTTTATTTGAGTTGAGAAAACACAAGTAAAAAGAAGACAACCCAACTAACCAATCAAACAGTCGTTTTATCTTGTGTACGGCGCCATGAATATATGCCCGCCTCAAGGATACATTTCAGCGATACATAGTGAATTTTCTTGATAGCCATTTTGTTAGTCATTGTGCAACTTGCTGCTGAAGTAATGTCAAAGTATAATGTGAAGGTATTATATTTAGGTAAAATTGGTTAAGACGAATGGAGGATTTGAGATGTGAAATGGATTTTGGCATTTTGAGCATTATAGCTTCCGTCTGCCAATATTTACTGCTAAATAAAACCATGCATGGACATGATGGATGTGACTGTGACTGAGTTGGTTTAATTGTCAGATGCATTCTCGATGTCGTTTTTTAAAAATAAATTATTATTATTATTACGGTTCATTTTGCGGACTGTGGTTTCGTTATCAGTCCTCTGTAAGCATTTGCGCGGTTTGCAGACGAAAATCTCACAATGCAATTACACTGCATTCTGAGACAAGTGTTGTGAGATACACGATTAATGAATAACTCTTCTTCTCCAAATTAACATCTTTGATAAAGCCCTCTGGAATAGTAACGAACCCCATCTTACCTCAACTTCGAGTTCTTTATCGTATGATTAAAACCCAAAGCCATGGGTGACACAGTTCTAGACACAGAGGTCGATCAGTTATTGATGACGATGAACACGACTTCCCGAAATCTATGTCATCCCGATAGAAGAGGTGATAATGAAAGAAGTTTCAGCGGTAACATCGATGATTATATTGTGAATTTAACGTACTACATCATTGTACTACTCCTAGGATTGCCCTCCAATGCCATCATCATCCAAGCTTACGCGTGGAAGAAACGGAAGACGAGCACGGACATGCTGATTACGGGCCAGGCCATTGTCGACTTCATTGCATGCTCCTTCTCGCCGGCGTTCATCATCCGAAGTGGTCATTCTCAGTTGATTACCGTTGGTCTGTGTCGGATGGCGTCACTTGCAGAAGATGCCACCGCCTTTGCCTCCATTTTTTTGACCACTGCCATCAGCATTGAACGGTACATCACTGTCTGTCGGCCATTGCGGAATCGAATGAAGCTTCGAAATACAATACTGAAGGTGATTGTGTTGGTCGTTGTCGTCACTTCATTTAACATTCCGTTTGTCATTCCAATTGACGTAAATCTTTCCAGACGAACCAAGAGAAGTAGGTGTGAGCTTCGAACATCTTCTTGGGTTTCCTTGGCCTTTACGATGACGTATTTGGCGATGTTCATCGCATCATTTACGGCGACGACTCTCCTTT
The DNA here is from genome assembly GCA_940671915.1 of Paracentrotus lividus. NCBI lineage: Eukaryota > Metazoa > Echinodermata > Echinoidea > Camarodonta > Echinidae > Paracentrotus > Paracentrotus lividus. The sequence continues at coordinate 14,955,563 of CALNVZ010003431.1, read as the reverse complement.
ACGGTACCATCTATGCTTTCGTAAGGAAGAGAGCAAAGATTCACGCCGATCTAGTTGGCAACGAACTTCCTGCAATCGCAAAGACTATTGCTAACACCGACGATTCGCTTAATTCGACATCGAGGTGTAACCCTGCGGTCATTTCCGCCATTGACAACAGACAAACGAAAGCTTCAATTTTCAACAAGTTCGGAACGCCCGAAGATCCTTCCCACATAGAAGGAGCAGGGTCCTCCATCGCGCTAGAACCATCACCAAGAAATGAGACCACTGGTATAAATTCCATAACGACTAAACAGTCACAGAAGAACTCACAGATCAACACGACATTCTTTATAAAATCGCAGCATCCTTCAACGCTGTCAGCTACAAATTTAGAGAATCGTGGTCGTGGGACGCTGGATCCAGCAATTGTTTTGAGGAAGAAAACGATCAACGCCGACTTTGGTAGAAAAACGACTCGTATGCTGCTCATTATAAGCATTTACTTCTTCATCACCTGGACCCCGAACATGGTGTTACGCACTGTGCCACGGTCAATGGTTTGCAGATACAATTATATTCCTGGATTTTCCGCCGTAATCAGCATTCTGTATGCCCTTAGACTGACCAACCACGTCATTAACTTTTTCGTCTACTATTTGGTCAATCATAGCTTTAGAAGATATGTTAAACATTCGTTTAAACATTGTAGAGGACTTGTTTAAAAGTGATAATAGGTATAAGGGAGGGGTGAAAGATTAAGGTGTAAATTTCTCAGATAGGAAGGGGAGGGGTGTGGTCAAAGGTTGGTTTTCTCGACCTTAAAAAGACTCTGGCTTCAGCTTCTCTATTCTGCCGGATACACCACATTCATGTCACTGTCTGGAATGGATGAGAAAACGATTAAGAAGCAAATGGTTTAGCGGTTATATGGCTGTCACACTTTTGTGGATGTTCATTGCCATGTGCTGTCCGTCAGAGCTGCCAGAAATTTGTGCATGCACGCACACAAACACACTCTCACACCCACACACGAACATTCACACACACGTACCCTCACACGCACTCTCTCTCTCTCACACACACATGCACACCCACACACAAAAACATTAAATATCAAATTTAATTGTGAATTGTTTACTGTGTGTGTGGGTGCGTGTGTGATGGTGTCTGTAAGCGTGAGGGAGGATGGGTATTTGTGGGTGTGTTTTTGTGGTGAGAGGGTGTGTTGGTAAGTGTGTACACATATCCTGTCAGCATTTGCTTTTAATCTTCACCGAGCCACTTGGCGCAAGTGAGATCTTACCTTCTTCTGAAGATTGTTATTCAGTAATGCGTGCAAAGATCCAAATGAAACTGGTACCAACATATGCTAGGAGGATTCCTTTACCAAGACATATCATGAAACCCATGATTGAATGTTGATACTTTTTACAAGACACCTTTAAAATGATGGGACATTTTTATTGACTCACTCTGTATATATAGAGTTGCGATGTCAATTATCGCCTCCATTGTTAATTTAGAACACATACAACTACTCTATTCATTCTGTTTCCGAACATAATCAAGTGGATACATTATTCTCAAACAAAGGTTATTTTGGCTTGACAATCTGAAAGCTTACGATAAATAACATCAATCCTGACAAGTATGCAATTCACGAGTAGGTTCCAAATATTGTCGTCCATTCTTTAATTACAGGCTAATTGAATACCTCGTTACTATAGAACCCGAGAATCTGGTCTATACTTATAGATTGCTGATGAATGCCCGGCTTAGCAACAGCAGTGAATACAAGGTGGATACGATTGAATAACATGCGCATTGCGAAAAGGCATTTGCATTATCTGTATGTGAATTCTATTTAATGAGCAAACTGTAAAGAAGCAGACTCGTTATGGCGATCTCCTTCTTGTGACATGTGTGAGTATTCTTTTTGAATTGAAGCTAATAAAGAGGCAAAATGTATGTTTAATATAATGCTAAATGTTATTATAAGGCAAAATTCTCGCTGTTTCCGCCCTCCTGTCGTGACATGAAATTGCCGCCCTTGAAGCAAGCATAAGTATCAAACCTTTAATTCAAAACGCATATAATTAGCTTTATGTATTGCATCTAACTTACTTCTTTGTTTGGCCCCGCTGACCCGGGCTTCAGTGTAATTATTTCATATTTGATCCTCCAAAATGCTATTAATATTCGTTGTTTTAAATCTCAACATCACATTATTAATTTTGATAATTGCCTTAATGTTAACTAATTGTGCCTCCTGTATTAATTTCTCTTTTCTGATTTATATCATAATTTTTTTTTGGCTTGAATTCTTGTGACAAAATACACTTCTTTTAATTGTATCTTTACAAATGTCTTCTAATATTTCAGATTTGACAAACTGGTGAACCGATATTAAGCTAGTCCGTCATGCTAGTCGGTCAAGACAGAAACAAGAACATCGCGGCAGAGAAGCGCAACGGACTAGCTTTTACACCATGACGGACTAGCTGTAAAGCGAGTCCTGCTCAAAAGCTCGTCAGTCTGGGGATCACTACGACTAGCTTTTATGCTAGTCCGTCAAACTAGTCGGTCACGACGGACTAGCTTTAAAACTAGTCCGTCGTGACCGACTAGCTTTAAATGCTAGTCCGTAATAGCCGCATTGGCTTGAGTGAAAGCTAGTCCGTCGTGACTGATTAGCTTTTCAGTCTGGGCATCACTACGACTAGCTTTTATGCTATCGGTCTACCCGTGTAGGTTTTCAGTGTAGTGTTGTTTCATTTCCGGATCAACGAAGGCAAGAATTGTAACCCTTATTCAAAGCTATTCAAGAAGATAAAAAAAAAGAGTGTTTTGACAGAGCTATTTTGAAGAAAAAAAATGCCTTGCATACGCTAACGTCCTACACTAAATCCCACGTCCCCCAGCGAAAACCCGATAATATATCAATAGTCACGACAGCATTTTGGTACGTCTCGTCTTAAATGTAATAATGTAATTGCGTTAGTTACTATCAGTTATATATTTTTCTCGTCTTTTGCACTCTGATTTTTACAAGGGGCCTACGCTTTAAAGCGAGAGTGAGCTGACCAACACTCTCATTGATTGTGTGTTATAAATAGTTAATCTTAAAAGATACGTTTTGAGATAACTATTAACAAAACTGTAGAAATTAGCATTTGATGTTGTTTGCATAGGGAAACTAAAATGTTTTGAGGGTAAAAATATTTTATTTGCCAATTGGTAACGTAATCATCGTGAAACAAATGTATTGAGTAGTGATTAAGTGTGTTATAATTTAATTGTGTCTACATTATAAGACTACACTTGTCAGAATATTGCATTGTGGATTAGAAACCAGGTAAAATTAGAGTAGTTGGAAACTTGAGGTGTTGTTAGACAAGGCTACTGGTTCGTAGTAGCTTTAATATCTGTATTTTGACAACAAATTTGCTGTCAACAGAGTTTTATGTAAAATTTCAGACCTGTTGTTATTTTCTCCTGCAAATGTTTACGTAGCAGATTGTATGGTAAATAGTACGCTTTAGAAACTCTTATGAATTTTTTTTTTTTTTTGCTTCTCTCACATGAATTCATGGAGAAAATTAACAATTTTATCTGCTATATATAAAATATTTTATGTCCACTCTGCTGACATCACTTTGCTGTAAGAATACAGATTTTTCTGTATTTGCTTTTTTCCTTCTATTTTTTTAAATAGAAAGTTTTCAAGCTTTCAACTTAGCTAGGCTCGTTTTTATTGCGTATTTCATTCTTTTATTATGATGTCAATCGTCCTTTGGTTTTGCCAACATATCTTAAATAACATGATTTTGTTGTTCTATATTGGAACTATTAAAAAAAAATGAAAAAGAAACAGAAATTGAAATCGAAACATTTACTATATATACAAGATTAAAACATCTCATTGCAACTATAAAGGACAATACATTAGGGCCTACTCCTGAGCTGAATGTACAGTGGTGGCCAAAATTATTAGAACACGAAGCATATTTAAATGATTTTAATAATTTTCATTAAGTTGATCATTTAAATAACTATAAAATGGTTGAAATGTCTCCGAATATCATCATTATGCTTTAAAAATAACTTACAAAGCCATGCGTTGGGAACTCGCCCCCAAGTCGCCCTTTTTTATGTTACATCACCAATTGAAAAATTTAAAAATCTTGCCCCTGTCAGAATCAAAGTGTCATAACGTTTAACATTTTAATCGTTTCCCTACAAAAGTATATATATTCAGAAAGGAAATTTCCTGATGATGTCAAAAATGGCATTCATAACAACACAGGGTGAAGTAGTTACATCTTATGTGGGGATTGTTAAATTAATTTTGAAGGGCCCCAACTTTTTAATTCAGTGCCCCTATTTAAGTTCATTGTTCCAATGACCCTTAATATTTCAACATATTTGAATTGCTCATGAAATTTCCTTTAAAAAAATATACATTTACAAGGAGTGTCTTCATTAAATTTAAAAAATAGTCTTAACCTTCAATGGGCATGGTTATATTGGTCATCTCACCACCAAGGGTGGGGGCGAATCCACCCTCCCCATGTGACCAAATTTGCTGAAACTTAGAACGTATTTGAGGTATATTATAATAAATAAGCCTGCTAAGTTTCATTCTTCTACCTCAAATACTTTTTGAGCAATCGGCATATGTAATTGGCATTTTACTTTTTTTGCATTTGGACTACATGTTTAATACACAAGTCTATGGGGAAACCAAAAGCGTATAGCGCAACTATTTTTAATGATGCGCATTACCAGATGGCCGAAACTATATAAATTTGGTATCAAAATATACGTAAGACCCTATGCTAAAAAGTCATGAAAGCTCAAGGTACCCAAAAGATATCTTTAATCTGATTTCGGCAAATGAACTAGGGTATTGATAATCCCATGGACTTTGTGTAGGTTCAGTTGTTCTAATAATTTTGGCCACCACTGTATATGTTCAAAAACTTGGCAGTGGCGGATCCAGGCGGGAGCATAGTTAACGCGCGTTCCTGTATGCTTTGAAAACCACTCATTGACTGTACATGTTAATTAAAATCAGAAAAATTGGGGCTGCGGCTCCTATTTTTTATTTATTTTTCTTTTTACAAATTGTCGGATGTTGCACCTGAATCTCATAATCCTGGATCTGCCACTGCTTGGTGTCAAAGAACTGTGACCCTTGTAAGAAAAATAAAAGAAAGCAAATCCAAACAGTTCCCATGCGATCTTAACAAATTGGTGCTATTTGCCAAGGTCAGTAAAAGTGAGCCTCCGTGCAGTAAAAAACAAAACAAAAAACAAAACAAAACACAAAACAATAAACCAAAAAGAACTCCCCCTTCCAAAAAAAAAAAAAAAAAAAAAAAGGGAGGAGGAGGGACCAGAAAAACCCACTTACAGACAACATTTAGAACATTTTTGTTTTCAGCAATTATGGTCAAAAATAAGCAGCACCCTTTTAATCTCTATTCATTACTGATTCAAGCTGAAAACCAATTCCGGAAAAATCTCCCAATTAATAAAATAAATGAGAAATTTATGAAACAATGAAATACATGTTGTTGTTGTTTTTATTTTACAGCGCTCTCATTCATGATATGAATATTTATTCCAAATAAAAAATTAAGTGAATATTATAAATTTATATAGCAGACATAAAAAAAAGAAACTCAAATGAAATACATGTTGTTGTTGTTTTTATTTTACAGCGCTCTCATTCATGATACGAATATTTATTCCAAATAAAAAATTACGTGAACATTATAAATTTATATAGCAGACATAAACTAGATGAATCTTCGACCGCGCACGGTCGGAAGGCATGCCTCCGTATTGCCACATCGAAAAAAAAAGGCATGCGCATGTGAGTATTTTACATCCATTTATACCATGACATCTTTGAGATATTGACCCCAAATCTATTAAAGTGTTGTATCATCAGAATTATTTCCAACTCAGTAAGGATGGCTCCTGATGTAATAAAAAGGATAAACATGTTTAAGTTGATCTGTCAAAGGTCCTTCAGAAATTGGCACACAAACGAGTCATTTACATAAATAACTAGTGACCTTTGATTTCCTGACCTCAAAAATCTAATCAGTTCAATCTTTCCTCCCACATGACCCAAGTTTGAAGTGATCCATAAAACGGTTCAGAAGTTCAGCAAGAACGTGCCATTTTCATGTATACAATGACGTCTGTGAACCTTGACCTTTGACTTTATGACCTCAAAATATAATAAATTCATTGTCCCTACCATATGCACACATGACCCAAGTTTGATGTTCATCCATCAAACTGTTCTTAAGTTATCGCAAGAACAAGCCATTTCACGTACACAATGTCCTCTGTGGCCTTTGAACTTTGACCTCATGACTCTAAATTCTAATCAGTTTATTGTCCGTCCCATATGCACATATGACCCAAGTTTGAAATTGATCGTCAAAACGGTTTTAAGTTTATTGCGAGAACAAGCCATTTCATGTACACAATGACCTCTGTGACCTTTGACCTCATGACCCCAAAATCTGATAAGTTCATTGTCCCTCCCATATGTAAATATGATCCAAGTTTGAAGTGATCCCTCCAACGGTTCTTAAGTTATCGCAAGAACGAGAGCCATTTTCACGTACACAATGACCTGTGACCTTTGACATCATGACCCCAAAATCTAATAAGTTTATTGACCCTCATATATGCACATATGACCAAGTTTCAAGTTTATCCCTCAAACGGTTCTTAAGTTATCGCAGAACGAGCCATTTTCATGTACACAATGACCTGTGACCTTTGACCTCATGACCCCCAAATTCTAATCAGTTCATTGTCCCTACCATATGCTACATGATCCAAGTTTGAAGTTGACCGTCAAACCGTTCTTAAGTTATTGCGAGAACGAACCATTTTCATGTATACAACGATATCTGTGACCTTTGACCTTTGACCTCATGACCCTAAAATCTAATCAGTTCATTGCCCCTCCCATAGGCACCACATTACCCAAGTTTGAAGTTGATCCCTCAAACGGTTCTTAAGTTTATCGCAAAGAACGAGAGCCATTTTCACGTACACAATGACCTGTGACCTTTACCTCATGACCCCAAAATCTAATAAGTTTATTGACCCTCATATATGCACATATGACCCAAGTTTCAAATTTATCCCTCAAACGGGTTCTTAAGCTATCACGAGAACAAACTATTTTATGTATACAATGACCTCTGTGACCTTTGACCTTTGACCCCAAAAATCTAATCAGTTCATTGCCCCTCCCATATGCACACATTACTCAAGTTTGAAGTTGACCCGTCACACAGTTCTTAAGTTATTGCGAGAACGAACCATTTTCATGTATACCAATGACATCTGTGACCTTTGACCTTTGACCTCATGACCCTAAAATCTAATCAGTTCATTGCCCCTCCCATAGGCACACATTACCCGAGTTTGAAGTTGACCCGTCAAACGGTTTTTTAGTTATGGCGAGAACGAGCCATTTTCATGCATACAATGACCTCTGTGACCTTTGACCTTATCAGACCCTAAAATCTAATCAGATCATTGTCCCTACCATATGCATACATGATCCAAGTTTGAAAGTGATCCGTTAAACGGTTCTTAAGTTATCGGCGAGAACGAAAACGCGGACGGACGTACGGACGTACGGACGGACGGACGGACAACCCGAAAACATAATGCCTCCGGCACCACCTTCGGTGGCGGAGGCATAAAAAGAAACTCATATGAAAGTTGTTAGCAATGTATTTAGTCCTGTTTTGATATTAAAGAAATGAAAACTAATTAAAAGTAAACAATATCCCTCATACGCAAACATTAATATGTATTCTATAAGGGGCTACAGCAATTAAAGGAAGTGACATAGAAATGACATAGACAAAAAATAAAGTAAACATATAAAAATTCGTCTATACACTGTTGTACTGTAATACTTAATACCAATATAATCAAAGCAACCTATTCTAATATCTACAGCATTATCACCTCAAAGTGAGAAAAAACGAAAAATCGTTTAGTTTTACTAGAATTCACTTTAGATTTCTATATTTCTTTTCGGAGGAAATTTTAAAAAAGGGAGTAGTAAGAAGTGACTCATCGTCTATACATAACATCTACTAATAAACAATTTATTTATTGAACCATTATAGTATTTGAGATATTATTGTACCAAGAAATTCACAAGAAAAATACGAAATGTACATGAAAAGTAAGAAACTAAATTCTGAAAAATTGGCGGTAATATATACATCAGTATAGGCCTACATTATTTATTATAGATAACATTCTGACACTAACAAAATCGCGTTTTCCAAACAATGTACAGAGTGTGTCAAAATGTTTTGTTTGAAGCATGAACATTTAACATGGGTTTCATGATAATGTCTTGGTAGAGTCATCCTCCCATCATTTGTTGGTACCCTTTTCATTTGGATCTTAATTTGCACGCGTGAATGAGTAACAGAGAATCTTCAAAAGACGGTAAAATCTCACCTGCGCAAAATAGATGGATGAAGATTGAAAACAAATGTTGACGGAATATGTGTACACACATACATATTCACCCTCTCACCACACATACACACACACACACACACACACGCACACACACACACACACACACACACACACACACACACACACACACACACACACTACCGTCATCTCACACGCACCCGCACACACAGTAAACAATTCACAATAATTTTCCCCCTATGAGATTCTGTTAGACCATCCATGAATGTTTGGGACATGGTAATTCCCTAACAACCGTTTGTGAGTGTGTGTGAGGGTGTGTGTGTATGTGTGTTGATGTACCTGTTCGTTGAGGGTGTGGGTATGTATGTGTGCACTGGTGTGGACGAGATAGGGTATGTGAGTTTGTATGTGTGGAGGGTGTATGTGGGTGTGTGTGGTGAGGGTGTTGGTGTGTATGTGTATGTGTAAATGAGGGTACGTTTGGGTGTGCGTCTATGTGTGTGCACATATAAGTACAAGTAATAAATTCTCAATTTGTTTATTCCTCACCATGCAGCCAGTTGGCGCAGGTGAGATTTTACCGTCTTCTGATGATTGCAAGAACAGATTCCAGACAGGATAGTTTTAAATCCAAGCAACAATAAATATATGTCTTTATTCTAAGACTCTTGAATCAGAACCATAACTGCCGCTAACTTTTCCCAAAGTCACTTCCTTATTTACACAGTCTGCTCTCCTAATGACAAGGTCATCCGATCACTCGAGTGCTAACAATTATGTTTGCACGTATTTCATATCAAATACTATTGTGTACAAATCTAATCCCTTACAGGGTGCCAACATATGCTATAAGGATGACCCATACATGTCATGAAACCCACGATTAAATCTTTATACTTTTCACAAGCCAACTTCAAAATGATGGGATATATTCATTGACTCACTCTGTATATCAGGCATGTCGGTTAGAAGGAAGTGAAACTAAATGGCTCTCAGCAGACGATATGGAATGCAATAACTTCTATTCAACAGGATATTGGTGTCTAAAAAGCGAAGATTATTAACTAGTCATCAAGGAAGCGAATAATAAAAGAGCATTATTCCATACAATGCATAAAGCAACGAACTGAAAAGCATGGGGTGTATAACCCACACAATGTGAGATTGTTAACATGTGATTGTGCAATAAGCAAACAACTCATACTGCTGCATGTGGGAAAGACGGGAATATATGGACATGACTTATCATAATGCATGACTACATGTATACGACATCTATCTAAACTATTTTTATGGCCATTATTCAAAAGAGGCGCTTCAATACAAAGCCCACTACAATGACAACCTAACCATATATCTTGCCCTAATTCTAAAATTAACCCACAAACTGACCCCAGTCCTCATCCTACACTGTTAAAAAAACAGAAGATTTTACAGAGAGAAAAATACAGAACCGTTCTGCACTGAAAACCTAACCTCGTCCGTCAATGGACCGACTAGCTTTAAAGCTAGTCGGTCAAGACGGACTAGTTTTAAAGCTAGTCTGCCATGTTAGTCCGTCAAGACGGACTAGCATACAACTGAATCTACATCTCTCAACTTGACGGACGAGCTTTAAAGCTCGTCTGTCAAGCTTGATGCTAGTCCAGCGTCGTGACCGACTAGGTCAAAAAAAAGTAGAGGGGTAGGACAGTTCACCCATTAGAATGACTGACTAGCTTTTGATACAAATAGTTGCAATG
>CALNVZ010003431.1:14904612-14943442 GCA_940671915.1 Paracentrotus lividus | reverse complement strand
TGTATTTTTATTACGGGAAATTTTCTGAAATTTAACAGAACAGGTCTGTTCTTAAAAAGGAAAAAGGCTTTTTATTACAGGAAATTTGTACATTTACATACCCCATATGCCATCTTTCTGTAACTGTACCGTTATTTTACTGTAAATTGTGTTACCAATTGTGCAGTAAGATTACAGGTGTTCTGGAAGTTTTGCTGCAGGAACTTTTTCTGTTTTTTTAAGAGAAAAAAAATACAAAATCATTCTGTACATGTATGATAGAATCATTCTGTATATTGTTATAACGGGAAATTTTCTACAATTTAACAGAACAGGTCTGTTTGAAAAAAGAAAAAAAGTATTTTATTATAGAAAATTTGTAAATTTTCATTCCTCATATACCAATTTTCTGTAATTTCACTGCAAATTTGTGCAGTAAGATTACTGGTGTTCTCGAGACTCTGCTGCAGGAACTTTCCTGTTTTTTAAGGAAAATTTTTTCTAACAGTGTAAGGTGTATCAGTTTGTGAGTTTATGAATAGACCACTTAGAAGGATTATATCTCACGATTAATATTTCAGGCAGAAAAAAAAATGATTATGAAAATCGAATGAAAATTGTTAGAAATGTATTTAGTCCTGCAAATGAAAACAAATTTAAATTAAACAATATTGCTCATACGCAAACATTAAATTGTATTCTAGTCCCAGAAGGGGCTAGAAATGAAAGAGGAAATGACATTGTAAAACCTATGTATTTAATACAGTTTTGGGGAAATTAAGGGGAAGGAAATGTATGCCTACGTAAAAATAATTTTCCAAAAAATAAAAAGTATGATAACAAAAATAACAACTCCCATAATATCACAACATGTCATGTCTCCTTTTTCAAGTTTACCACATGAGGTCTTGCCTGCGTGAATGTTAAGACCAGTGGATCCCTTAAATAAACGGCTACATCCATTACATCTCGTAGGCCCACAGTTATCACATAACACCATTCTCTGACTTTGTTCATATGTCCTCTATCGATCGCTAAAAATCTGACTACGTTGTCTTCAATTGAAGGTGAATGCTTCCTCAAATAGTTTAGTTTTCATCGAGTGCCAGTTCGTTTTTGTGCAAGACAAGTCATGCAAATTTTTATGAGAGTCATATGTAGGTCTTCACACGGTTAACACTGAAAAAAGAATAGAGATAATAAAATCATTTTAGATTGAGACAGGGTTAATGATCAAACCATGAGTACTCCGCAATTCTCAGACACAATCTCAGACAACACAGACAAATAGTGATGGCAAAAAAGTAGTAGGAAAAGTATCCAACCAAATTCACTAGCCTGAAAACTAGTACTTCTTTCAAAATAAACCAGGCAGTATATGGAAATAAAACAACAATAAGCAAACTTCCGTATACAATATACATCTAGCTTTCAAATATTATGAAACTGACTTTTTTTTCGAACCTACGCGACCACTGGTCTCCGTAAAATGTAGGTTAATTTCAACTTAATTAAATATAATAAACAATGTTGGAAACCAACCATAAATACCTTGACCAGCTACAGTTAGTCCAAACCAAACGAAGAAGTTCCCCGATGTGCTTCGAACTAAAATACACCATAAATTATCACGCTTTTTCCACATGTAGAAAATTATTTCAATGACTTTGATACAAAGCAGTTTGTGACTTAGTTAAGTAACCACAATTATTCCGTCTTTCTCCAATATTTCATATATTGTCCATAGTTGACACTGGATACAAAAAGGACATTCCTTCTAGACTGCTAGACTGTACTGCTATTCCAACAAGTCTAAAGTTTGTTGAAACATTTTCCAATTAGTGAGAATTAGTCATATCTACAAAACAGTCACACTGACACGTATTTGTGAGCACATACCGTTACTGCATGAAGTGCGGATTACGACAGAATATTTTTTTTTCTTCTTTTTATACGGCGCACTTGTATTTCATGCTCCAGTAAAATGTATTTATAGATATTCATTTAACCGTATCATGGACGTTGACATTTTGCTTCGAGCCCAGGAATCAGTGGATCTGTAATAAATATAAAATAAAATAATAAATAAAAATATTGATGAATATATTGCAAACTAGTTTCGTGTCTCTTGATGTTTCTTTTTGTTTTTCACAACAAGGATGTAAGACAGTTTCAAAACTATATGATTTTATAAGAACCTGTAAATGAAAAAAAAAACACATGTGGACATGGTACTAGAAAGATATATGTGATATTAGGACTAAGACAGCAATATTGAAAATGTTATAAATTGCACCTTTGTGGACCATTTTGTACTTTCTTCCTGTTTTATACATCATGGGAAGCGATGATATAAGTTCCTGTATTACTAGGAATCCATCTAGAATCAATTTGGACCTGATTATCTTCATTCACAACTGGTGAGAAATGTACCGATAAGCCATTGATTTTACTATGGTCCCATAAACTAACATTTGTGTTGATTCTTGTTGATGCCGAGCGAGTGACTTTATCATCATTGAACCTTTTCTTCGCTAACATTGAACTATGGCAAATCTGAATACTTCAGGCGACCTACTTAATGTTACATCGGAAAGTGATGATTCTGATGGATCGACATGTAGATCTACTTCTCCGATCAAGTTGAGATCATCGTCAAAGTCCCAGCAATCTGATATTAACTCAAAGTCAAAGTCAAACTCAAAGTCATCAAAATCAAAGTCAAAGAAACCTAATCCTCAAAAAGGACCTACTGAAACCGACATGTCCAGCTTGTTAAAAAAACTCCTGCAGGCCGAGGAGTTCAAGCAGGTACTTCAAAAGTGTGTAACTGACATTGTATCAACTGCAATTATAGGAATTAAAGATCAGTTAGCCAAACATAAAAGGGAAACCGAATCCAGATTTCAGAAACAGGAAAGTGCCATCTTTGACCTATAACATCAAATCTTGAAACCAAATTATCAAAGGTAAAGGAACTGAATGTAAAGATCAACAACATTCATGACACGATCACAGACATGCAACGAAACATTGATGATCTTGAACAGTATGGGAGACGGAACCTAAGACTACATGGTATCACCGTGGGACCCAACGAGAATACAGATGACCTAGTGATTGAAGCCATCACATCCAACCTGAAGTGCATCGTCACCAAAGACGACATTGACAGGTGTCATCGAACTGGGAAACCACGTGATGTCGACCCGCAAAGCAAGACGAAACCAAAGCCACGACCGATCTTGATCAAATTCTGTTCTTATCGCAAGAGGGCAGAAATCATGCAATTGAAACGTAATCTAAAAAACACAGGAATATCCGTAAATGAAGACCTGACACGCAGAAATCACAATCTACTTATCGCAGCATCAAAGAGCCCTAAAGTAGAGGCAGCATGGTCTACAGATGGGAGGATCCTAGCAGCACTCAAAACAACTAAAGAAGGGAAAACTGTGAAAAAAATGATAACTTCAATGGAACTAATCAAATCACTATAAACCTATCTGATATATATATATATATGCTACCCCCAGATGTGAATTGGAAAATATCTATTGGATTTCTAACTTAATTCAATCTTTTTATCGTGAACACTCTTTGGCATACATATGTCTTATTTTGTATGCCTCATCTTATGTGAACTTTAAACTTACATTACCCTGTATTTGTTAATATTGCAGATTTGTGTGAATGAGTGTATGTGTGAATTGTTGTACTAGGTTTTCTACTCACTGTCCTACTCAGTCGTGCTTATGCATTCAATGTACCTCTACCATCTTTCCTTTCAACCATGTAGAAGATGATAATGAATTTTACTGGACTTTATATCATTTTTTTCTGTTTAAATAAGAGAATAGATATTCAACAATTAATCAGATCCATTTGCTATGAAGAAACATGATGAAGGTGATATGTTTCATTCTGATCTTACACTTGATAATTCATGTTCATACACTTTTTTGTGAAGAATTTAATGTACGATTTAGTAAGTATAGTTCCAAATTGTCTCTCCTCCATTTAAATGCTCGAAGTCTATGTAAACATTTTGATGAACTACAAATTACCCTATCAACTCTTAACTTCCAATTTGACATCATTGCAGTCAGTGAAACTTGGTTTAAAACTGTAACAAATAAACATGTATGAGATTGATGGATATTCTCTTATTTCTAAATGTAGACCTTCAAAAGCTGGAGGCGGAGTTGCACTTTACTTGAAAAATAACCTCTGTTATAAAATTCGATCTGATTTTACTTGTTCAGAATCTAATTATGAAATGATATTTGTTGAAATTACCAACAGACCTAAACCTATTGTTGTTGGTTGTGTCTATCGACCACCTGATTCTGATATATCTTGTTTTAACAATACTTTGCAAAATGTTCTTGAAATACTGGAAGGTGAAAAGAAAGCTATATATATATATATATATATTAGGTGACTTCAATATAAATTTACTCAACTATGGTATTCATAGTAAAACAAATGAATTCTTAGATACGATGTTTTCTTTTAATTTATTTCCCTTAATAACAAAACCAACTCGTATTACTGATTCAAAGGCTTCATTGATTGACAATATTTTTACTAACAACCGTAGATATAAGAAAAACCACACGGGGACTCATCTACAGAGTGACGTTCAAAAAAAAACTTTACCACCTAGAAATGTCAATAAAAGAAAACCAATTTATAAACCCAATTTATTACATATTCTGAAAGAGTCTCCTCCCACATCGTTTTGGTATATTTTTGTGGTGTATGTCTTTTCGCTTGGATGAACCGAAGCATTGCGAACCTTGTCAATTTCGCAATTGTGCCAGAATGGGAGTAAAATCAAACAACAAAAAAACTAGATATAAGCAACTTCTCCTGATTAAAAATAGCATAATCTTTTTAACAAAAAGTCTTCCGCTTAATAATTGGCAGGGTTGTTGTTACACATATTGACTACATTTTGTAATTGAATTAGATTGACTCGTGAAACCGTAATGCACGAATTGAGTACACATTAAAGACTAAATTGCCACTGACAGACCAAAAAAGGCCTAATACTTTCGAAACAGTGAAATATTTTGTCTTTGACGTGTGCTCACTCATGGGCCTGACTCTACAATCTATCTAATTTTCAACCAAAACTTCTTCGCTGGAACTTTTGCACTTAAACCCCTTTGACCATTTGACCTTGACTTTTACTATATTTGTACATTGGCTACAAAATGCTACTTTTCCTTCGCCTTTTTCATCCAATTTGATTCCGTTTGCATTATGTGATAGACACTAGGTCGAGACTACAAACTTCTTCGCGGAATTTTGACTTTTAACCCCTTGACCTTTGACCCTGACTTTTACTTATATTGTACATCTGGCTACAAATGCTACTCCTTCACCATTTTTTCATCCGATTTTTGATTCCGCTTGCTCTTTGTGATAGCACTAGGTGAGTACTACAAAACTTCTTCACAGAATTTTGACTTTTGACCCCTTGACCTTTGACCTTGCTTTGGCCTATAATGTACATTGGCTACAAAATGCTACTTCTTCGCCATTTTTTACCCGATTTCGATTCCGTTGCCTTATGTGATAGCATAATCGTGAGTATAATGGGAATTTTTACATTATCGGCGGGGACATATATTGCGCATCGCGTTAATTTACTATCACTTGTTTCTCATCCTGAAGTTTATAAAAAAGTGTATTCAGTTTTTTACTGACCCATTATGTGAAACATATTTATAAATTTCTTTGAGTATAGTGGAATAGTCCCTGACAATCTTAGAATTGCAAAGATTGTACCCATCTACAATAAAAATGATACGCCGAACGAGTTCTAGAGCAGGACTATGAAACGGGCTCCGTACGTGTGTATGTGCTGTTGTTCGTCCGTGCGTCCGTTATGTTTGATCAAAATCTTCCATTGCTACTCCTTCGCCATTTTTCATTCCGATTTCGATTCACGTTTGCTTTATATGATAGCACTAGTGATGGCTACCAACTTTCTTCACAGATTTTGACCTTTTGACCTTTGACCCTGATTTTTGACCTATATGTTATATTTGGCTACAAAATTGTATCCTTCGCCATTTTTCATCCGATTTTCGATTCTGTTTGCTTTATATGATGCACTAGGTGATGGGCTACAAAACTTCTTCTCGGATTTTGACTTTTTGACCCCTTTGACCATTTTACCTCATTTTTGACTATATTGTTAATTAGCTCAAAATGCTACTCCTTGCGCCATTTTTCATCGATTCCGAATCCGTTGCTTTATGTGATAGCACTAGAGTGAGGGGCTACAAAACTTCTCACGGAATTCTTGACTTTTGACCCTTTGACCTTTGACCTTGATTTATACTTATATTGCTACATTGGCTACAAATGCTGTACTCCTTTACCCAAATTTCATCCGATTTCATTCCGCTTGCGTTTATGTGTATAGCACTACGTAATAGCTACAAAACTTTTCTTCACAGAATTTTACCGTTTGACCTTTGACCCTTATATCGGTTAATTGGCTACAAAAATGCTACTCCTTCGCCATTTTTCATCGATTTCGATTCTGTTTGCTTTATGTGATAGCACTAGGTGAGGACTACAAACTTCTGACAGAATTTTTGACTTTGACCCCTTTGACCTTGACTTGATTTTCAACCTTTATTGTTGATGGCTAACAAAATGCTCTCCTTCACCATTTTTCATCTGATTTCAATTCCGCTGCTTTATGTGATAGCACAGGTGATGGCATACAATACTTCTTCACGAGAATTTTTGACCTTTGGCCTTGATTTTGACCCTATATTGTTAATTGGCTACAAAATGCTACTCGTTCCCATTTTTCATCGAATTTCGATTCCGTTTGCTTTATGTGATAGCACTAGGTGAGCTGACTACAAAACTTCCTTCACAGAAATTTTGACTTTTGACCCCTTTGACCTTGACCTTCATTGACTTTGACCCTTATTGTACATTGGCCTTACAAAATGCTACTTTTTCGCCATTTTCTTACCCTGATTCGATTCTGTTTGCCTTAATTATGTGATAGCACTGATCGTGATATAATGGAATTTTACATTATCGGCGGACATATATATTCGCCATCGCGTAATTTACTAATCCACTTGTTTGCGATGATACTGTTGTATATTATTCACATTTTATTTGGTTTTTTTTTGTAGTATTTCTTTATGTTCATTCAAATCATTAACGGTACATGCATTAATATGAGAAAAATAACATAACAAATTAACTGCCTCCTAGCGTTAACATAGTCAAGTTCCAGGAAATAATTTTAAAGGACTCTGCAAGGAGTCTATAAAATATTGCACAGATATTACAAATGTAAGCATAAAAAATATTTAATGCAAAAAGGAATTATATAAACTTGAATGAGTGAATGTCATTTTGCACCCCCCCCCCTCACATCAAACACATTCCACACCCCACACACACACACACACACCACCCACACACACACACACACATCCCACAAACACACCACACATTCAAGAACAAAAAAAACAATTAAAATAAAACAAAACATCACAACAAACAAAACAAAAACAAAAACAAAAACAAAACAAACAAATAGAGGGCAGTCTACAGTGGCATAGATCGGATCAACCCCATCTGTGGGCAAACCGGGCTCCTCCCTCCCTTTCCATCTTTCGCATTATTTTGGTTTGTGTTAAATACTTTTAAATGTTCCATTCTTATAGTGTTTGATGTTTAACGTTTTCCGCTCTATTGCAATTTTCGCTTTCTTTCATTTGCTTAAAAGTAACCTTCTCCTATCTCTTTCAGGAGTTGGTGGTTTTCATTTTTTCCTTCCCTTGATGTATTAAATATGTTTGATAAGTAAATGATATGATTAAGTAAATTGTTATGTTTACAGCTGTGTTCTCGATAACCATTGAATTTCCTTTCCAACTAGTTCCGTTGAGAATTGGAGACTTTTTTGGGAAATTACTACTATGTTCCCATTAAATCTCGTACTTTTCCACATTTAAAAATATATTGCTATAGTTTCTTCATATTTTTACAAAAAGAACATTTATCATTGCTATTAAATGAAACCTGTATAGGGTGATGATTCACAAAAATAATATTGTATAAATTTTAATTGAATTCTCTCACTTTGTATCAGTTGACGTAAATTGGGCGTAAACGTTTTCAGCCTTTTATCTTGACAAGCTATATGATTAATGCTAAATTTGAAAATGATTGGTTGGTCAGCAGCTTTTTTATGGCACGCCCACCTGTAAGATTTTTTGAACTCATGTGTCGAATTGGATTTTTTTTCACTGAAAAACAAATTCAATCATTCAAAACCCTCAACTGACGTAGCCTTCCTAAATCGTATTTCCATTCTCTATGGTGTGTTCAAATATTTCTTTTTAATGACCGACACTTCTCCTCATCCAGTCCTACACCTAAAAAAATAATTCCGACTTGAGTGCTCCTTTGTTCATCTCGTTATGTGGTGTGTAATTAAAATGTTTTTGAGGAACAGATTTCATGAAAAAAGGTTTTCCTTTCTTTGCAATACACTATTATGAAAATAATTTTAATTTTCTTTTATTAGTTGTATCCTTTTAATAAAAATGTTATATCGTGACCATACGTAGATTTCTCGTAATATTTTGGTAAGTTACATGGATCAATATCTGGAGAAAATTGCAGAAAGATTAAATTACCACATTTAATGCAACTCAACTGGTGTCTGTTTTTAACGAAGAGTTGAATAAATTGAATATTGGTTTAAATGTAATAAATTGCTTCTTAAACTATGACAAAACAAAAAATGTTATTTTTCACACAAAGAAAAGATATCTTCCTATGCATGTCTTTGAAAAGAAAAGTGTATATTTCTTGGGTATTCAATTGAAGAAACTTTAGATTGGAAAATGTCATATTGATAGTATTTATTCTAAGATATCTAGGACAACTGGTGTATTGTACAAATTAAAACATTTCTCCAAGGAAAATCCTAATGAATATATATTAATGCTACAATCTATCCCCACTTAAATTACTGCAATTTATTTGGGCAATACCTATAAAACAAAAGTGAATAGATACATATAGTTACAAAACGTTAGCCCGCTTAATAACCAACAGTCATTATTTGTCTCCCAGTATACCATTGTTTCTTAAACTAAAAATCATTCCAATCTTTGATCTGATAAAACTTAATACAACCATATTCATGTCAAATTTCACAACAAACTTTTGCCTACTGTTTTTTCGAATATGTTCCAAGCAAATACTCTATTCATAAATACCCACTCGTCAGAGAAAATTTACACATTCCTGTTTGTAACTCATCTTAATTATATAATCATTATCATTGTTGGGATACGTGAATGGAATTCACTGGATGTTGAAATGAGATCCAGTACTACAATATCGCGATTCAATCCTGTATAAGAAAATTATTTTGATTAAATGGTATGCACGACTGAGTAGAATAATTCTTCTACCCCTTCCTTCTTTATCTCATCTCTTTTCTACTTCTTTCTTTTGTTCTGATTGCGTTTTAGGTTGTGGGTATGAGGGTGTGTGTTTGTATGTACTGCTTTAACTGCTTGATTACTTTAATTGCTCTATTTATAATTGCTTACTATTACTTTGTTTATATGTTTATTTATAACAGGGCCCTGTTTACAAGCAGTTCACTGCTTTTGAAGGGTCCTAACCATTACGTTTTATATGTTCAATTATTATGCATTGTATGTTTTATATTGTATGTTTTACTGATGGTTAAATAAGTATGAATTGAATTGAATTGAATACATTTATTTGTGGTATTAATTGAGAATCTATTGAAACATAAATAAAGTAAATTAGAAAATTAAGTAATCGACCTCCAGATCCTAGTATGAAAATCATTAATATGAAATATTATTCTAGCTGATTTTACCAGTTTCATTAAATTTTAATTTACTATACTTTCGCTGCTGAAACTTGGTTGAATAATTTCATATACATGTATATGAATATCCCCTGAATGCCAGTTGTAGATGTAGGAACCGTAACAGGGAGGGTGCTTCTTGGATATAAAAAGGGGCTCAATTCCTCTCATGAAAGTTATTTTGAAATTCCAATCGACAACCCTAATTCGAAATCTTGTTAGTTGATATGGTCTCAGATTTTACTCCCAAGCAGTAAAAAAAAAAAAAAAAATCTTTTTGGATCATTGTACAGATCAACCTCCCTCTTCCACTCAGCGGCGTAAATCCGTATTGAGGAGTGGGGGGGGGGATGAGCGAAATAATTTGCCAACTTGTCGCGATCTTGTTTGACATACACAAGCACTCGCGACACAAGTTTTTAATACCCATATAGCAGAGGCGGCGGAATGGATTTGAGAGGGATGGGGTACGAATAGAATTTATTTTTGAATGTATGATTTTAGCTTATGGCTGCCTTGATTACTGTTCACTTTAGTAATTGAAAAACTAATGCGAGCGCGAAGCGCGAGCTGAAAATTTTAGGCTAAAAGTTGGAGATATTTGTGCATTATAGCTCCTATTTAGTATCAGCGAGCGCAAAGCGCGAGCCAACAAATTTAAGCTGAAATTGGATATGTTTGTGCATTAAAGGTCCCATAGGCCTATATCCGCGAGCGCCAAAATATATATAGGCCTATAATGATAATAAAGGCGGCGGAATGGATTTGAAAGTCACGGATCTTGATTCTTAAAAAAGACACCGTTCTGAAAAGGGTTACACTTTGGATCAGAGGCATGGATCTAAAGGGAAATGTATTCAAAGACGGAGGGGATACGAAGAAAATTTGTCTTTGAATATATGCTTTTAAGAATCATAATGGCTGCCTTGATTACTGTTCATTTTAGTAATGGAAAACTAATGCGAGCGCGAAGCACGAGCCGAAAAATTTAAGGTAAAAGTTTGAGATATTTGTGCATTGTAGTTCCTATTAAGTATCAGCGAGCGCGAAGCGCGAGCCGAAAATTTTAAGCTGAAATGTATGCTTGTGCATTAAAGGTCATATAGGCCTATAATAAAAAAACTAAAATTAAACAAAAATATTTAGTAGAGGCGGCGATAAGGATTTGAATGGGGGTCTCGATCCGAAAAAGGCATATTTTCTGAATAAGGGGACACTTTAGATCAGAGGCACAGACCTAAATAATAATAATAATAATATACCACTTTTATATAGCGCATATCACTATACATGTAAGTCCTTATGCGCTTTAAGAAAATTAAAAATAGAATGAAAGATAACAAAAATAGACATAGAATTTGAGATATTCAGTACAACATCTAATACATGATCAAAAATAAGATTGAAATAAGAAGGTTTTCAATTTACTCATGAACTTTGTTAATGTGTCAGAGAGTTTGATCTCATTTGGAAGATTATTCCACAAGTTAGCACTAGCTACTTGAAAGGATCTCGAGCCATACGTTTTGTTACAAACTTTGGGGGCAACGAGAAGACATTTTTGAGAGGATCGTAAGTTTCTGCTGGGCCTATAAACCGTAATGAGTTCTGGTAGATACTTCGGGGCCATATTATTGAGGCACTTATATACCAAAACTAAAATCTTAAATTCTATACGAGCTTTGACTGGTACCAAGGAGACGTTTTAGAACAGGGGAAATTGTTCATGAGCTTTGGCACCAGTCACTAACCGGGCAGCAGCGTTCTGTATTCTTTGAATTCGATTTAGTTGGTATATCTGGTAACATGTATAAGAGGCTGTTACAGTATCAATATGACAAGATATGAAAGCATGTACCAGTTTTACAGTCATTCCCACATCTAAGTATTGTCTAATTTTACCGATCTTGTATAACGATAATGACGCTGACTGACAAATTTTACTTATGTGATTTACCATTAACAGATTTGATCAAAGATGACCCTAAATTACGTATACGATCAGTTGTATCCTTTCATGATTACTGAAGGAAATTTCCAAGTTAGCTCTTTGTCTATAACGAGAGGAACACATGAATAACTTCAGTTTTACTTTCATTCAGGCATAAGGAATTAGCAGAGGACCATATTTTCACTTGATCTAAACATTTCTCATAATCGAACAGCTGATAGTACATCTTTCCCTTCAAAGCAACATACATTTGAGTGTCATCAAGCATATACCATTCGAGATACTCCATGTTTAGCAATTACATTCTCCAAAGGGCAACATAAAGAGAGGATCCCAGTGGACCAACCACAGATCCTTGGGCACACCTCGTGTGGATATGTTTTTGACAGATTCACATGAATTGATAATAACAAGATTGTGATCTGCCAAGAAAATAGTCTTCACCAGTTAAAAGCTAGACCTTGCAACCCGTAACTTTCTGTAGACGTTGAAGAAGAATATCATGACTGATCGTATCAAATGCGGGCTGAATGGTCTAAAAGTACAACTGCTGCCTCATCTCCCTTGTCGACGCTGAGAAGCAAATCGTTGTATACTCTAAGCAGGGCAGTTTCACAGCTATGAAAAGGACGATATGCTGACTGCTTTGGAGAGCAAACAGTGAATGTGTATTAAGATAATCATGAAGTTGCAGTACAGCTGCTCGTTCAATCACCTTGGACAAGAATGACAAATTTGCCACAGGACGATAGTTTTTCAAATTCGTCCGAGTTCTTCTTTACGCTCTTTAATTAAAGGGGTAACATAAGCATGCTTCAGTGCACTAGGAAAACGCCCAGATCAAAGGACAATTTTACAATATTTGCGATTACTGTGGATTTCCTTGGAACAACTTTTCAGGAGAGTAGTGGGAATCGGGTCAGAGAGACACGTAGTTGACCTAGATTCCATGATGACCTTCGTCACCGCCTCAACTGACAACGTGGAGAATGCGTCAAATGTCGAGCTGCAGGATTGTGCAGGATCGGTAATATGTCCACCTTCCAGATGAATGTCGTCCAAAATAGATCTGTGGGGTGTAACACAAAGACTTACGATTGATTAAAAGTTACGATTGATTTTTTCTCGGTAGCCTCATCATGGGCAGGATGCTCTAAAGTTCATGACCTTAATCCTAACCCTAGCCCTAACCCTTCTCTTAATCATATCCAAATCCTAATCCATGACTGTACCTGGTTTTCAAATGAGGTTACCAAGAGAAAATCAATCGTAACTTTTAATCTATCGTAAGTCTTTGTGTTACACCCCACTGATCTTTTTTGTGAAGAACTGCGAAAAGCTTTCGGATAGAGAAGTATCATCATCACTTTTACCTGGAAGAATCCTACGTGTCTTAGAAGTAGACAATTTATCAATCATACGAAACCATTGCTTTGCATCAGGACAAGACATGAGTGTATCTTGATGGAATCTTCTTTTCAGCTTTAGTAGAAGACGATTATATCTACTGCACTCATCCTGGAATGTGACTCTGTCTACCTCTAGGCATGATTTCCGCCATTTCCGCTCCAAACGCCGAACGACAATAGAAATGTATTCGGAGAGGGAGGAGGTACGAAGAAAATTTGTCTTTGAATTTGTATTTTTAAGGCTTCCTTGATTCCTGTTAATTTTAGTAATGGAAAAAGAAATGCGCGCGCGAGGCGCGAGCCAAATTTTTAAAGCTAAAAGTTGGAGATATTATTTTGGGAAGTATAGATCCTATTTAGTATCAGCGAGAGTGAAGTGCGAGCCGAAAATTTTGTATCCATTTAGAAGATACATTTTACATGCTTTGTTAAATAACAGCGATAGAAAACAATTCCACAATCTTTGCTATGAAAATTTTGTTGGCTGCAGGCCCAAAGCCCTCCAACAACCTAGCCCGCACACAACTACATCAATGTTTTTGTTTTTCAACAACACCCTTTCCCAGCAGCGCCCTTACCTAAGCTTTGTCCCCAAACGAGGGCATTGCATCCAACCTTTTTATACCTAGGTTACTGTTTATTATTTAGTGCGAGGTCGCATAGCGACCGAGCAGGAAAATTTTGGGATTTTGGAGTGAAAAAGAGGCCATTTTTAGTATTGAAAGCGCTATTTTAACCAATAACACAATTATGTAGTGTATTTTTTTTTTTCATTTCTTTCTTGAAAACTGGGGGGGGATGTTTGTACAGGCCATCCCCCCCTCCTCAAATTCTGGGGGGATGTATTCCCCCCATCCCCCCGGGATTTACGCCCGTGACAGCAAGAATCTTTTTGTGAGGCTCGTAACTATTATCTAAATTATCAAAATCGAATAGCTCCTAGAATCCAGAATTTCAAAGTTATCTCCCTAACAAGTGCCTTCAACTTACACTTCTTTATTGATGACGATGGAAATGCCATCCAACTAAACAAAATTTTGGAAGAAGTATTGGACACAAGTCATGTTTCTTCTGGGGTACGTCAGGGTTCCGTAATAGGGCCAAATCTCTTTAATCGTTTTACCAGACACTGTATCATCTCCTCTTCCTTCATACGCTGATGACATAGGCTAGCTTTAACTGACAGGGTTTTTAAAAGTATTAAACATTATTATTTTAACTAAATATTCTTATGCACAAGTTCTATTTCAACTAAATATTTGTTTCTCACTTTTCATGCTTTTGGTATGATACTATATTTGTTCAACTTTCTTCGTGTGCATCAGCCAATATACGGAAAAACTCTAGACAGACTTTGTAATTCTATTAGGTTATCCACAGGCACAGGATTGTGCATCTTTATCTTCTACATTGCAATGACATCTTTTGTCAGGATTGCTTTTTAATAATGTATTGTTTTGTTTTTGTTGCCTGAAAATCTAATAAATAAAATAAAATGGAAATGTTTCTTGGTTTGTGCATGAATATTATTGTTTGTTATGGACATCTTAATGCCTCCTAAGCCTGCCCTCGTTCAGCGAAGACCCTCTGTACCGACGATGCTATCTGTATCCATCAGAGTTTTTGAGTTTTTTTTGCGATATTTACCTTCCATAGGTTAACGTTCTACACTACGTCCTCCGTCTTTCAGCGAAACCCATGATATCGGTGGGAAAACACTTATGCGCTGTATTTTCCTGATCCATAAAAACTGGGAACTCAACAAAACTCATAATAACGATAATAATAATTATTTAAAAAAAAATAATAAAATCTCCTCTCATGACAATCAACGAACAATTCAACCATGTTTAGAACAAATCCGAGTTCGATTGAGTAGAAATCACGGATAACCGTCAAATGGACAGACACACAAGATTACCCACAAAAATAATAATGCATAATACATGTAAGCCCTTTATCACGTTGAAGTGACCATTGTGTACATCTAGACAATTCTATCACTGTGACAATTTGGAACATCTTTTTACTCATTAAAAGTGGAATACAAACAAAGTCACACTGTAAATATTTAGAGGAAAAATTAAACACACAAACAAACAAAAAACTGAACCAAACAAACAAACATTTCTTCATAATTCAGAACGTGCGCTGTCTGATAAATCATGACGAGGCATGGATTTAGGTTTTTGAGGTTGGAACTTCATCTTTAGGGGACCCATGGAAGAAATACCCTGCTTTTATTTTTCCTCTAGTGGATGGGGTAGGGGGGGGGGGGGGGGGGGGTGTGCATCATTTTGCATGTTAATTCTATAGCCTCGTATTTTGTACTTGTATACTCTACTATTTTTACTTTACTATATGATTGATTGATTTGTTTTTGTTGTTTAAATATTAAACTCAGTTCAAATTTCGATGAATATGTCCTTGCGCATGTGAATTTTATTTGCCTTTATAATTAAAAATAGCTTTTAGCTTCTGCTACATTTTCCGCATCGAGATCATTGGGGCTAAATGCGCTTCATTATTCAGGCGACTCGACTCGCTCTCTTTAGCGATAATGGCTTTATGCACTGTCGTTCTGATATTAGTTGGCTAACTGAGATCATCGACAGATAAATGCTGTGGGAAATTTTTGTGAGGAAATCATTATCAGTTGATATTTCAGATTTCAGATTTGCTCGAGCCTCACCGGTTAACTCCTTGATTTCCTGGTCGATGGTTGATATTTAAAACTTATCAAATTATATCAAAAGTAAACAAGGAAAATGAGTTGACTGATAATTCGTTAACCGTGAAGTAAATTACACAATGATGACAAATGACATCAGTGTCGTTGTTAATTTAACATTTTACATAATCCTGTTCCTGCTGGGCTTACCGGGCAATGTCGTCATCATCCAAACTTACGCGTGGAAGAAACGGAAGACGAGCACGGATATCCTGATCCTGGCTCAAGCCGTAGTCGACATGATCGCCTGCGTATTCGCACCGGTGTTTATCATCCGAAGCGTATTTCACGAGTTGATTACGCCGGGCCTTTGCAAGATGGCGTCTCTGGCAGAAAATTCAACCGCCTTTGCGTCCTTGTTCCTGACAACCGCGATCAGTATCGATCGATATATCGTTGTCTGCCATCCATTGCGTCGTAAAATGACGGTTCGTAGATCGATTGCAGTTGGGGTACTGTGCGCGGTCATTTCTATCGCGATCAACATCCCAGTTGCTATCTTAACTGAGGCCCGGAATCAAAAGAAAATTGGAAGAAAGTTGTGCGATCTTCCAGTATCCTTCACGTCTGTAACATGGGTGGCTACCACGACGTCTCTTGCGCTGTTTCTAGTATCGTTTCTGACCAATACTCTATTTTACGGTCTCATCTACGCTTTCCTGCGGAAGAGGGCAAAGATTCATGCCGACCTGGTGGGCAACGCTTTACCTGTAGCTACTATCAGCCCAAATGCAGAAAGCAGTGTCAGGCTTGATTCCAGCTCGAGAGCGAACGATGAGTCCGTGCACGAGGCGGAGAGGAAAGATGAAATGCTTCCTGTTAGCGGTTCTGCAGGTACCAGAGAAATGGCTGAAGGAATCTTGGTTCCTATGCAATTAGATGTCGCAGGAAGCTCATACAATGCCCATCCACCTCAGTCCCCTAGAAGTGTAGAAACAGGATCCAATCTCGTCTTATCCGATGGATCTCCATCGAACAACGAGATACGAAATCCAGTCCGAGCAAAAAGTCGTAACGCCGTTGCGCCCGAAGGAATCCTCTCCAATCGTCATGGTACAGATGATCGATCAACATTGCAGACAAAGAAAAAAGAGAATGGCTACGGAAGGAAAACGACGCTCATGCTACTTATCGTAACCATAGTGTTCTTTGTGACGTGGACACCCAAGATTGTAATCCCTCTGATTTCACGGGTAGTTCTTCTTCGAGGAACTCGAATACCTGGCTTTGTCGTAATGCTACAGGTTCTGCTTGCTCTGAGGCATATAAACCACATCACCAACTTCTTCGTCTACTATCTGGTCAATAACCGATTTAGGAGAGACGTTAGGGAGTCATGCCTGAGGTGCAGATGTACCAACGTGAACAGATAATTCCACGTGCCAGATGTCATGGACCAGACAGCTGTAACATAAAAGAGATACAATCAATCTTACGATCGTTTGTAACTTTCAGTACACGGTATACCATAGACTTAAGATAGAAATCAATTGTAAGATCGATCACATGTTCTATGTTACTGGTTACAGGGACATATCCTAATGTATTGTCAGTGCATGGAGACGCTGAAGATGTTGCAGTTTCGTTTACCTCTTGTTTATAAGGTTTTCCAAAACATGTCTTTAAAATAAATAATATTCAAATTTAGCAGGCGATCTAACAAAATGGTCATACTGGTAATTTCATGAAATATTTGTAAGAAGTATTATTTTGTATTTCGCACTACCATCAGAGGCAAATTGAGTTTTATTTGTTGAATTGGAAGGATACATATCTGTGCTGATTTTTAGAAATATGACTCAAGATTTTTTGTAGATATTTGTTTTGTACTTATTAATGAAAGACAAACTAATTACGCGATATCACCATTTACAACATGATTACAGTGCTGGGGAGAGGTGTTAGGCAGTATGTAAAAGAGAAATTTCGTAGTCAGGTCACATCGATTAAAGATGGGTCAGCCAGTTAGTTGTATGCATCAATTAGGCTTGACGGGTCAAACCTTTCCGTCAGATATCACTAAATTTCTGCCTTTGCCTATATTTCTAACAAGCAACATGCCATTCTCGATAGGCCATATAGGTGAGGAAGAGAGAGAGGGAGATGTTACAAATTAACCATTAAATCTCTTTAATTTTTCGATAAAAAAAAAAACAAATTCAGCGGATAAAAAATTACGCCTCCGCATCACGCGCTTGGTATTAAATTGACCTTGCTTATATGAGTTATTGTATTATGATATTGAAGTTATGTATTCATGTAGTGATATTGCATTGAAAGCTCGCAGTAAAACCTGTTTAAAAGGCATGTCTTAAAACTTTTGATAAAGTGACATGAAAGCAAAAAATACCTTACAAATTTATTTCGCTTACATATCAATTTAATAATGAATGACAAAACCATAGCCATGTTACAAAACCTCTTCATCAAAATAAATATTGCAAAACGCTTTTCTTTTCTTGTTGATTGTATAGTTTTAAACCCTTGGTTATCTAATATTTATGTACCAAATGTATGTAAATGTTTGGTTCCAACTGTATGTGATAATTAAAACTATTAAATTCGCTTGTGCGGTTGTGAAGTTGCTAACTCATAAACGAAATTGCAACAGTATTGCTATTTTTCTCATTGTTTCTTAATAACTTACTTATCATGATTCTGTGATTTCGTTGAAATTTCTATTCAACGACATCACTTACATCAAATAGAAAGAAAGGACGGAAGGAAGAAGAAATTTTTTTTTTATTGCATTTCAATTTTCTTACAGATATATTTGGCGCTCATATATATCATTTTGTTCAGCATACTGTGCCCACTCACATACACATAGGCCTACATCCACACATTTCAATGGGATCCTGAATGTTTTCTATCCCGATGCTTTTTATACTGTCTAATAAACGAGCTCCACTCCTCAGTGCACCACACACACACACACACACAAACTCACACGCACACGCACACACGCACACACACACACACACACACACACACACACACACACACACACACACACACACACATCCTCGATTCATTACGAATCGTCAGAAATCTCTCGTCACATATTAACCACGCAAACCCACATTATATTCACACCTTATCACACTCATACTAACACAATTTCCCTCCAATTCTCCTTGACAGAATTAATTCGGAATTATTTAATGAACAATACTGGATAAGAGCCAATAAACTGTCCCTTAACATCAACAAAACGCATTACATGATATTTAGTAATTCGATTAATTCTCTTCTGGGCCCTATACAAATTGATGGTAAAGTTCTTCAAAAGGTTCATTTTACTAAGTTTCTTGGAATTTTTATTGATGATAGACTATCATGGAAATCTATGTAGATTGATATCAAGAAATATTGGTGTGATAAGCAGGTTAAAGCATATGTTTCCTTTCCGGATTTTATTGTCGCTTTATATGGTTGGACGCTTATATATCCGGCCTATCTGACATATGGAATCTTAGCGTGGGGCAACTCCTCCAAGATTCTCAATAATAGAATACTTAGACATCCCAACGGCGTAAATTCCTTTACGTTTAATCATGTTAATAGAATACTTATTTTACAAAACGAATCATACGAATAATTCACAATGTTCACTTTCTTTCTCATACCAATACTTTATTTTTCAATATACTAAAAATCGATGACCTCTACAGTTGGCATTTAGGGATCTTTATGCGTCAGTTATCACAAAAAGCACTGGCCTCCCCTCTCTGAGTCTCATTTCTATCTTTACCAGGAATTCAGAAGTACACTCGTATCCCACAAGACAGTCTAATCATTATCACCCCCACTCTTACGGCCTTCCCTCGCTCAAAAAAACTGTAATTTTCACAGGATCCAATTATTGGAACGAAAGAGATCAATCTCTCAAATTGATTCCCAGGTTATCCCCCTTCTAAAAACATTTAAAACAAATAATTTTGGAATCGTACTCCGTACTATTCCCCCCATGATGATTATATTCTTTTTCTTATTAATCAAGTGAGCCCCACTTCTCTTAAAACTGCTACTTCATTCGAATCGTCTGACACGTAGAAACACTTTTTACTTCTATACCTCTTGTCTTCTCCTTACTCATATTATTTTTTTATTTTCACTTTTTTTTTTTTTTTTTTTTGGTCGTGTTTCATTTTTCTTGATTTTTCTCTTGATTATCATTTTTTTTTTACAAGGCAATACCTCATATTTCGGAAATATTGAATTATCTTTAACAAACGTCATTAACTTTGTTATCTAAACCCAGGGGGACCTTATTTACAAGCTTTGCTTTTTGGGTTCCTCATTTTTCATGTAATGTAAGTTTATTTAGAATCATGTTATATATTATGTATATGAATATTTTGTTCTTTGCCAGATTGATTCGTATTTATTTAGTCATTCGTTATTATGTATCAATTGTATTGCTTTGTAAACTGTTCATACGACATGATAAATAAAAACCACCTGAACTGAACCTGAAAAAGGCTACACTCTCACGCACGTACCCTTCGTCATTTTACCCGTTTTTATATCTGTTTATGATCTTCAGCGCGAGTTTAATCTCTCCTCAATCCCTGAACATTGAAGGGTTGCCATGACAATGGCATACACAGAAATCTACCCACTTATATTAACAACCAATCGACCTTGGTCTCAACTCAACACAGTAAACATAGAGAATGTTCCCCCGAAGTCAAATGAGATAAATTCGTCACCATAGCAATTAGCCTTTTTTAATCGATATTTTTTGGGGTGGAATAATTATTCCTGTATGGACTCATAGTATGTGTAAAGAAATGTTTATGCCCTTCCTGCATTTAATTCTTCTTGATTGCGATGAGATAACAAATGAAAAATGGGAGAGAAGGACATAGAGAAAGAAAGAGAGGGAGAGAGAGTGGGAGGAAGGGAGGGGAAGGGGGTAAAAAGGGAGAGAGTGGATAGGGATAAAAATAGAGAGAGAGAGAGAGAGAGAGAGAGAGAGAAAGAGAACGTTGAAAACCGGAGATAAGGCCCCAAAAAGGAGAAAATGATCACAAACAAACGATTTTGAACTCTATATATTTAAAAATGACAGTATAATTC
Source organism: Paracentrotus lividus (assembly GCA_940671915.1). Classification (NCBI taxonomy): domain Eukaryota; kingdom Metazoa; phylum Echinodermata; class Echinoidea; order Camarodonta; family Echinidae; genus Paracentrotus; species Paracentrotus lividus. The sequence continues at coordinate 14,922,374 of CALNVZ010003431.1, read as the reverse complement.
CTGATTTCATTATTGGTACACACAACAAAGGACACTAATTATTTAAGGGGAAAAAAAAATGAATCCACACAACACCAACTGAACTTCAATCAGCTAAATAATTAATCAAAATTAGCCTCTCCACATTTTTATTGACAATTTAATCAGCAAATACTTACAAATAAACATGTTTTCATATTATGTATATTCATATTTACATATAAACATCTAAAATGTTCGTCATAGAATATTTTTGTCTGGCTCCAACGATGTTATGTTGCTCCGGCTTCAATTTCTTAAATGTGTTGGTCACCGCTTTCACTTTCCGGGATCCTGACTATATCTTGGACGTTCCCTCAACGCTTCCCGGGGATTTTTCTTCTAAAAAGTTTGCCACCCCTTGAAATATGACCATTTTCGTAATTTTTTCTTATTTTTGGGGCCCCTTTTTGTTTACGCGACCCACCACGGCGCACTCAGTCCTACCCCAAGGAAACACATCTGATGTGTAGAGTTGTTATTGTTCTTTAAGCTAAATCTAGTGGTTACAGGCTTGACTCGTTTGTCTAGGGGAGGGGTCAAAATTTACTTTGATTGGGGTTCAACGTTAATTTTATTCGTTTTTACACAATAGAAATGTCTATCTGCCCTAAATTGCATTGTAACATATCAGCTAAACATAAATCAAAATAAAATATAATCAATAGTTACCATTTACAACCTTGTCATCAAGGCTAAAAAGAAAATTAGGGGAAATGATAATAATAAAGGGTTAAATTTGTTTTTTTGTTTCTTTTGTTTTTAGCATAAAGGTGGAATAAAATATTCAGAATTTTCACTAATCACACTTTTTATTTCAACCCATCCCCTAGACAAGAGACCCAAGCCTTTCCCCATAAATCTACATTTACCTTTCAAAAAACTTATATAAACAGTACACATCAGACGCGTTTCCTGGGGGTTGGACTGAGGGGGTCTTGATCGGTCGGGTAAACAAAAAGGGGCCCCAAAATTAGAAAAAAATGACAAAAATGGGCATCATGGGGGTTGACAAAACTTTTATGGAAAAAAAATCTCCGTGAAGGGTTGGGAGAATGTTCAAAATATAACCAGGGTCCCGAAAAGTAAAAGTAGGGACAAACATATTCAAGAAATTAAAGCCGGAGCAAAATCATGTTGCTATAGCGGGAAAAAATATTCCACCTTTATGACGGACAGTGTATATATACACACATAAATAATTCAATATTCGTCACAAGTACAATTACAAATTCATTATCTGTGGGACTATTTTTCCCCTTCTGTCCAGGGTTACGTTCCCGGACCAGTGATCACAGGGCAACGGGTTATCAACTGATTTTTTTTTTTAAATACATGTATATATATATTTTTTAACTAATGACAAAAAAAATCCTTTATGAAAGGATTGGATACGATACAGTGAGTACGTTTCTTAGTCTGTATAGATCAAGAGGATTTGTTTACAAAGTTGCCTTCAAATATATTCGGACGACATTCATTTATTATTCCTATTCATGCACTTAAATTAATTTTTTTTTTAAATCATTATTCATTCAACCAATATAGTAGTCTTTTTGGTATCAAATTTATTTTTAGCATGCATTTTTTACCCTTGAGACAGATAAATTGATGTTTTGATAAAGCGATTACAAATTACATTGCAATATTTCCGTACCAGCAAAGGGAAAACGCGAATGCCAAATTCAAAGGGCACTTTATAAAACCCCCCCCCTCAGGCGGTCAACCATACACGTATGCGTGTTCCCGATTTCTTCAGGAAATGGTTATATTTTAAGGGGCTCAGGTAGGGGGAAAATCCCCGAATAATCATTGAAATAGGGGTATTTTAGCATTCCCCCCCCCCCCAATTTTTCTTTTAATTAGGGGGCAGTTTTCACTTTTGAGGACACATCCTGAAATAGGTTCCCGAATATGGTCCAAAGCCTGTGAAAAGGGGTAATTTTGCTGACTCCCCTTCAAAAAATCTGTAATAGGGGGGGGGGGGGATTTTGATGCAGCTTCCCTTCCAAAAGCCTGTAGGCCTAATAGGGGGTAAATTTTGACACGGCTTCCCCTACCAATAGGGGGTATCTCTTAGAATCCGGTACGAGCATACGTGTATGGTTGACCCCCTGGATGTGTGTGTGTGTGTGGGGGGGGGGTGGGATTATAATCCTTTTATTATTTGGTAAATTAACTTTTGGTATTATATTAATGCTATAAAGAGTACGCAGACAATTAATCCAAAAATGCATAATAAGTCGGATTTGGTGTATAAATAGATGAAGGTTACATTGTCTTTAGATAATCAGATCAATTTTAGTCTTAAAAATTGCCGAGGAAAAAGTTTTGAACGGTACTCGCTGGTACTAGCCAGTACAAACTGGTATTACAATGTAAAACGTATTTAAAAATCACATCCAAGATATAACCGTATTTATGTATTAACCAATCGTTTAGTGCATCACTTAGTTATACTTTGGGAAAACCTAAACAATAAAAATAATTGAGCTATAAGACTCCCCTTCAAAGACTCTGTAATAGGGGGGGGGGGATTTGATGCAGCTTCCCTTCCAAAAGCCTGTAGCCTAATAGGGTAGTAATTTTGACACGGCTTCCCCTACCAATAGGAGGTATCTCTTAGAATCCGGTACGAGCATACGTGTATGGTTGACACCCCTGGATGTGTGTGTGGTGTGTGGGGGGGGGTGGGGATTATAATCCTTTTATTATTTGGTAAAATAACATTTTGTATTAATTAATGCTATAAAGAGTAGCAGACAAATTTATCCACAAAATGCCACAATAAGTCGGATTGGTGTATAAATAGATGAAGGTAATACATTGTCTTTAGATAATCAGATCAATTTTAGTCCGTAAAAAAATTGCCGAGGGAAAAGTTTTGAAACGGTACTCGCTGGTATACCAGTACAAACTGGTATAGCAATGTAAAACATATTAAAAATCACATCCAAGATATACCGTATTTATGGTATAACCAATCGTTTAGTGCAAATCACTTAGTTATACTTTTGGGAAAACCTACAACAATAAAAATAATTGAGCTATAAGAACAAAAGTGTTTTTGTACTTGCAGAAGAAGTTCATTGAAAAAATAACACACAAAGTCAGCTTTTATACTATTCTGTCTGTTATGTTGTTTATTATAATTTCGGATGGTCTTCAAATCCTTTCTCAAGTTTACGAATAAAAATAATATATTGTTATTATTGCCTTTGTTTATTCTATGAACATGATGAATATATATTTCATATGTTGCAGGGCTCCCTTGTAACGCCACCCCTGGTAACGCAGGCCCTTGTGTCTCTGAACGGAACTACCCTGATTTTTAAAGAGAACTTTAATAAATAAAATGAATAAATAGTTTCAATAATTTTCCAAAGTGTCACCCAGGCAATGCGCATAAAGTGTATCGGTTGCTGTTAGGATGATCACCTAGGTAACGCAATACAGGTCAAGTACACAGTATGATACGTGTAAAAACAAACTAGTCTTTTTTCCTAGAAAAAGGGCAATGTGTAGCCTCTATTTTCCCGCATCTGCACCTTTCAAAGGAGTGTTTAACGTCTGTCCTGAAACTATTGCTGACCAGATAGTAGACAAAGAAGTTCACGATGTGGTTAGTTAGTCTCAGAGATAAAAGAAATGTTTAAATGCCCTGGTGGCGGGGCGTCAAGAGATCAGGATAGGCCTATAGTTTTCTGAAGACAGGAAAAAACTGTTTAAAGGAAATGATACTTATGGGTGTCCACGTTAAAAGAGGAATATGGTCATTACACTGAAAACCTAACCTCGTCCGTCAATGGACGGCGACTAAGTTAAAGCTAGTCGGTCAAGACGGACTAGTTTAAAGCTAGTCTGCCATGTTAGTCCGTCAAGACGGACTAGCATTAAAGCTGAATTTACATCTCTCAACTGACGGACGACTTAACAGCTCGTCGTCAAGCTTAATGCTAGTCCATCGACGTGACCGCTGAGGTCCAAAAAAAAGTAGGGGTAGACAGTTCACCCATTAGAATGACTGAACTAGATTTTGATACAAATAGTTTGGCACATGTCGTTTCAATGTACCTTCTCTATTTATTCTGTTTCCGAGCATAATCAACTTGATACATTCTGAAACAAAGTCAAAGGTTGATTGAAAGCTTACGAGACATAACATCTATCATGACAAGTTTGCAATTCACGAGTACCGGTAGATTCCAAAATTTGTTCTCCATTCTTCAATTACAGGCTAATTGAATACCTTGTTACTATAGAACTCAAGAACCCGGTATTTCCTTACAGATTGCTGGTGAATTCCCGGCTTAGCAACAACAGTGAATAGAAGTTGGATACAATCAACATTCTCAACAAAGGTTGTTTTTGCTTGACAATCTGAGAGCATTACGATAGCCGAAATAACATAAATCGTGACAAGTATGCCATTCACGAGTAGGTTAGAAATATTGTTCCATTCCTTAGGCCCGGTCCCACTGACGGGAGGATTAATTGCGTCATGAGTTGCGTAGGCTATACCAAGTTTCGTTCATCTGCAACAAAAAAACAAAAACAAAACATACAATCCGCAATTCATACGCAAATCATCCTAAAGAGCCAGTGGGACCGCGCCTTTAATTACAGGCTAATTGAATACTTCGTTACTATAGAACCCATGCACCGTCTATTCTTATAGATTTCTGGTGAATGCCTGGCTTAGCAACAGCAGTGAATAGAAAGTGGTACAATTGATTGAATAACATGCGCATTGCGAAAAGGACATCACTATTACATGTATTAGTTGCATTATCTGTATGTGAATTCCATTTAATGAGCAAACTGTACAGACGCACACTGGATATACCCCGTAAAGCTTAAGATTTTGATTACAACGGCGATCTCCTTCCTGTGACATGAATGTGTGAGTACTCTTTTTCAATTCCTTATGTTTCAGTTCACAGATAGCGTTATTTTTTTTCTAGATTAATGCTATAATCACCAACGCGAAAAATTATGTCTTGCCAAATCAATTTATAAATTGTGTGTATTTACAACGATAGTAACAATCACATTAAATTATGAAAATTGAAATTTAATTCTAATAATAAATATAGGCGCCACTTTTCTTTTAGATTACTTGAAAGAAAAGAATATTGGATTAGAGGTGCGACTTTGGGATTCTGAAGTGGCTCTCAAGGACAAGTGTATACGCCGAAAATGCAAAAGCAGGTAGGCCCACAACAAAGAGTCATGATGATGCAAGCCATGGCGGCGACTCCTGGGCCCCGTGCCCCCATTATTTGTTAATTGCCATAATGTTAACTAATTGTGCCTCCTGTATTAATTCCTGTCTTCTGATTTATATCATCATAATAAAATGTTTATTTATTTATTTTTTGCTCAAATTCTTGTGACAAAATGCATGTTTTTAATCGTATCTTTATAATGTCTTCTTATATTTCAGATTTGACATCTCTGACCAGTGGTGAAGCCATATTTACCTCGTCCGTCATGCTAGTCTGTCAAGACAGCAGCAAGAACATCGCGGCGGAAAAGCGCGACGGACTAGCTTTTACACCATGACCGACTAGCTGTAAAGCTAGTCCTGCTCAAAAGCTCGTCAGTCTGGGCATCACTACGACTAGCTTTTAGGCTAGTCCGTCAAACTAGTCGGTCACGACGGACGAGCTTTAAACTTAGTCCGTCGTGACCGACGAGCATTAAAACTAGTCCGTCTTGACGGACTAACTTGAAGGACTAGCTTTTAAGCTAGTCCGTAGAGACGGACGAGTTTTAAAGCTAGTCCGTAATAACCGGGTTGTGTTGAAGGAAAACTAGTCCGTCGTGACCGACTAGCTTAAAAGCTAGTCAGTCTGGGCATCACTACGACTAGCTTTAAAGCTAGTCGGTCTACCCGTTTAGGTTTTCAGTGTATGAGGAGCATGCGTGTTGTTTTTCGACCAAAATCGAATTGATCTTGATAGTTTATCCTCCCTTGTCGATTCTCCACTGGAAATGCTGCACTTGAGGTTGTTGCTTTAGACGTAATAGGATTAAGCTTTGACAGTGGTTGCGTCCTAAGATGCGACAGTTCGATATCTGATGAACTTTTATCTGAAGCAGAATATTCCTTCATGTCCTTTCCCAAAGCAGAAGGCGTGTTAATATCTGTGTTTCCCGCATCATCTGCTGTTGCCTCTGATCTACGTGAACTAGAAGTGCCTACAGGACCCATAGGGCGTTCGCTCATGACAAGATCAGCGTGAATCTTTGCTCTCTTCCGAAGAAACGCGTAGATCAATGCGTAAAAGATCGTCGCCGTCATAACAGATAAAATGAATAATGTAAGATACATTAGCGACAGTGACAACTGCCATTCTGGAGAACCTTTAGGTATGCATTCTCTCTTACCATTGTGGGTTGCAGGACTAATACCTACATGTGGAACAGAAAGTGGTAGGATAATAACTGTAGCGACGACCACGCACAAGATGACGGACAAAATGGCCACTCGCACTGTCATTCGACGTCGAAGCGGACGACAAACTGCGAAATATCGATCGATACTGATCGTGGTAGTCAGGAACAGGGTAGCGAAAGCAGCCGATTCTTCTGCTACTGATGTCACTTGACAAAGGCCCAGTGTAATCATTTCGTTAAATACACTACGTACGATGTACACAGGTGTGAATAAGGAGGCCATCAGGTCCACCACTGCTTGACCCATGATGAGGATATCTGTGCTCGTCTTCCGTTTCTTCAACGCGTAAGCTTGCACGATGACGACATTTCCTGGAAGTCCCAACAATAAAACGATTACGTAAAACGTTATAATAACGATGGTTCCGCTTTCAAGATTGTTGTTCATATTCTCGGCATCATTAAATGCTTCAAAAAGATATAGTCCTTTCATTGTCCCGTTCATCACCATTATCAAGATTAATTTGTTACTAGTTAAGTGAAACACAATTCGTCTTAGAGCCCGCTAAACCAAATCGTATTTTGATCGAATCGAAGTCTCCAGACGATTTGAAACTCGGCAATATGCTGCGGATGGCCAAAAGACTTGAAAATTAATAAACGGTCGAATATGACGTGACAGCTTAATAAAATGTAAAAATTTGAAGATATACAAAGACACAAGGGAATAGATAGGAAGAAGACAAACGAATAAAGAGATAATGGGGGAAGGCAGCAGGCATATTTACCTGATATTGGATACCGTTTATTGTTCCCACGTTAAATGAAAATGATGTGACATCAATGGCAAAAAAAAATGAAGTCTGAAAATATAACTAGTCAAACACACGCACACCCACACACGAACCTATAACCTCGATCATTCATCCTATTTTTATTTATTTCTTATTAATTTTCTTATTTTCTGTTTATGTTCTTCAGGGCAATTCCACAGAATGGTTGTCAAGGCATCAAAAATATATGTGCCTCAGATCTTTTTTTTTCGCTGACTTATCACTTAATCAACTTAATGGATATTCAAATATCGAAAAGGTTTTTTCAGACTGAATAATTGGGGGATGTTCGTTATTCTGAAGGTTCGAATATTCCGAAGGTTCGTTAATCCGAAAACGAAATAAGGCTCGTTATTCCGAAGTTCCCTTAATCCAAAAATAAAATAGGGTTCGTTATTCCGAAGGTACGTTAATCCGAAAACGAAATAAGGTTCGTTTTTCCGAAAATGAAATAAACTCCTTTTTTAACAAAAACGGTGTTGTAATTAAAAAATGATAGAATATTATGCAATAATAGTCCTAGTGGAGGATGATACATGCGTATTTTATGAGCAAAGCATGTATTGCATCAAGAAGTGGCGTGGATCAAGCTTCTTGATTTTTATTTTATCTGAGCAATTGCTGCCAGAGCGAATGGATTAAGAATGTTGGGGACTGTGTGTTGGTCACCAGTCAATAACCTCCAAGGGGGTGTCATTATTTAACAGCTTCTGCTGTTAAATTTTGATTTGCGGAGATTTCATTTCACAACATTTTTAACGGCGACTTCTACTGATAAAGAATAAGTTTCGCTACTAAAATCGGGCCTTTATCACGAAATAACTAAATAATTATTTCCGCAACCGTTTTTGTTCCGTATTTATTTCATAAAGAATTTATTTCGAAACATCATCGGCGGCGACTTCTTCCGATAAAGAATACGTTTCGCCACTAACATCGGCCCTTTATCACTCCATATCTAAATAATCAATTCCGCGATTGTATTCGTGCGTCTTTATTTCATAAAGATTTTATTTCGAAACATTATCGGCGGCGACGTCTTGCGGTGAAGAATAAGTTTCGCTTCTAAAATTGGGCCGTTATCACTCAATAACCAAATAATTAATTCCGCAGTTGTATCCGTTCCATATTTATCTATGAATTTGAAAGAAATTATTTCAAAACATCAGCGGAAATTAATCTTTATCGGAAGATAAAGAAGTCGCAGCCGATAATGTTTCGAAATAACTTCTCCATGAAATAAATAAGGAGTGAATATAATTGCGGAATTAATTATTTAGTCATGGGGTGATAACGGCCCAATTTAAAAGCGAAAATTGTGTTTTTAGCGGAAGAACTCGCCGCCGATAATGTTTCGAAATAACTTCTTCATGAAATAAAGACGGAGTGGATATAATTGCGGAATTAATTATTTAGTTATGGAGTGATAAAGGCCTGTTTTTATTAGCGAAACTTATTCTTTATCGGAAGAACTCACCGCCGATAATGTTTCGAAATAACTTCTTCATGAAAATTAAAGAAGGGGCGGATACAATAAATTATTGCGGAATTAATTATTTATTATTATTTCAGTTTCGGACTTAAGAACCTTATTTCGTTTTCGGATTAACGAACCTTTGGAATGACGAACCTTATTTAGTTTTCGGATTAACGAAACTTCAGAATAACGCCACAAAATTTCGGAATAACGAACCCTTTTTTAATTTTCGGATTAACGAAGATCGGGGTATAGGCAATTACGTGTTTCGGAACAACGAACCTACGGAATATCGAACCTTCGGAATAACGAGTTGTAACAGATTAATTATTTTCTTTTGTTTTTGTTGATGTAGTTGTTGAGATCTCAAACCATTATTAAAATTTGACATGTGGGACTGGAGACAAAGAAAATCACTTAAATGAAAAATTACACAAAATTCGTTTAATATTTTCCCATCAAAATTTCAATCAAGGGGAAAAAAGATGAATACATTTCCATATTCCAAATGCAATGTGACATTTCGTGTACTACGAAGGGGTGAAGTGACCCTCGGACACAATGTAACGTGAGTAACCGTAACGTGAGTAACCATGTTTCCTGACGCTTGCATAAAAACTATTGCCAATAATATTTATCCCTCTATCAAAACGGTAGAAAAACGTGTACGGTTTCTTTATTTCAATAATAATAATAATAATAATAATAATAATAAAGGGTTTATATTTGCCATACAAGATCAGGTAATCAAGACACGGGCATATGAGAAATCCATTCTGCAATCAGATGTAGAGGACACGTGCAGAGTATGTGGGAAAGAACCTGAGACTCTAATGCATCTGGCATCAGGATGCCCCATCTTGGCCCGCATATCAGCAGACATGATAACATTGCCAAGCATATACACTGGCAACTTCTAAAGGATCGTGGGACTCAAGCATGTGACCATCCATGGGAACATCAGCCACAGACAATCACCCTGGCTGATAAAAGTACCATATATTGGAACTGCGGCATAATGACAGACAGAGCTATCAACTGTAACAAGCCAGACATCATCGTAAGAGAGGGAAGCAAAGTTAACATCATCGAAGTATCCGTCCCTCACGACATAAACCTCGCAATCAAGGAAAGGGACAAGCGGCTGAAATATCAAGACCTGAGGATTGAGATCCAACGAATGTGGAACGTCAAGGCAGAAGTCACCCTCACGGGTAGATTTGATCGAACACGGGATGGTGAAGGAGGGTAACGAAATGAGCCTACATCAAACCCAAGATTCCCCGCAACAATGCACCAGAAATTACGATCTCGCAGAAAGAGCGATTCCGGCAATAACTAGAATTATTCGAAAAACCACTTGGACATCTAAAAGTTGCACTTGAAATCACTCTCGTGCTTTTGTTAAAGCAAAGTCTTTCAAGGAAAATACGGACTTGATCCTGTTTATCATACATAATAATAATTAATAATATATAATAATAAATATAAAAAATATAAATAATAATATATAATATAATAATATATAAATAATAAATAATAATAATAAAATTAATATTTTAATAAAAAATAATATATAATAATAAAATATGAAATATATAATAAAAAATAATAATAATATATAAATAATAATATATAATTTAATAATTAATAATAATATAATAAATAATAATAATAATAATAATAAAATAATAAAATATATAATAATATATAATAATAATTAATATATAATTAAATCCATAGAATGAATAATAATAATAATAATAAATTGCGAATGGAGCAGATTAACAATGCATATTGCAATAGTAATCACAATGTTAATATTGCTGGTATGTAGTTGGGCCGACAGCCTAGGTAGCTCCACTCTGTAGAGTGCTACAGGCGCATCAATTTATTATTACGGCGGTATAGCTAGGCTACCCCGAAGGCGCGCTCAACAGCATTCAAGGAATTTCTCCTACCGTGTACCATTCACCTCACTTGGGTCAAGTACGGCAAATTGTGGATTGACATCTTGCCGAAGGATGCTAGTGGGACATGACGAGGATTGAACCGCGTTCACCTTGGGATCGTCATCACGATCTGACTTATCCACTCGACCACAGTTTAGGACACTAAAATCACAAACCTGTCAATTTATTGCTGGCCCAAAACATGCAAAGTGAATAACCGACTCAATTTGGCTTTCAAAAGTCAGATTAGCGCCATCATCGTTTTTGGATGGTGAGTGCGCTCTGGAAGTTTTCACTATTAACAGTATTATTGTTATTATTTTTATAGCTCAACCTGTCTACTAAATTGTGTACATGTATGAAAATGTTTATGGAATTCATGTTTCCAGAGCTCATTCAAAAAGTCAATGTTTATTCAAATGAAACTGAGTAACCGTGGAATTGCCCATGAAAATGTTCAATATGAGACTTGCAATCTCTTCTCAATTCCTCAAAAAATTAAAAGATTGCTATGGCAATGACAAACAAATGTATTTATCCCAGACATTAACAACCAACCAACGTTAGTTTGAACCCCGAGCATTTAACATAGAAAATGTTCCCTGAAATCAAATCATGGCAACCAAATAGCATCTGCCATTTTAATCGTTTGTTTGCATTTATAAACTTATAGTATTATTGTTATTAATGTTTTTATAGCTCAACCTGTCTACTAAATTATGTACATGCATAACAATGTTTATGGAATTCATGTTTCCAGAGCTCATTCAAGAAGTCAATGTTTATTCAAATGAAACTGAGTAACCGTGGAATTGCCCATGAAAATGTTCAATATGAGACGTGCAATCTCTTCTCAATTCCTCAAAAAATTAAAAGATTGCTATGGCAATGACAAACAAATGTATCTATCCCAGACATTTACAACCAACCAATGTTAGTTTAAACCCCGAGCATTTAACATAGAAAATGTTCCCTGAAATCAAATCATGGCAACCATATACACTGTCCGTCATAAAGGAGGAATATTTTTTTGCCGCTATAGCGTCATGATTTTGCTCTGACTTTAATTTCTTGAATATGTTTGTCCCTGCTTTTACTTTTTGGGACCCTGGCTATATCTTGGACATTCTCCCAACCCTTGACGTGGACCTTTTTCCAAAAAAGTTTTGTCAACCCCCGTGATGCCTATTTTTGTCATTTCTACTCATTTTTGGGCCCCTTTTTGTTTTCCTGGCCGATCAAGCCCCCCTCAGTCCTACCCCCAGGAAATGCGACTGAGGTGTATTGTTTCATATTGTTCTTTAAGTTAAATCTATATTTCTGGGAACAGGCTTAGGTCTCTTGTCTAGGGGAGGGGTTAAAGTAAAAAACGAGATTGGTGAAAATTCGGAATATTTTATTCCATCTTTATGCTGAAAACAAAAGAAATGAAAAACCACCTTTAACCCTTAAATATCATCATTTTCCCCTTAAATTTTGTTTAGCCTTGATGACACGGCAGTAAATAGTCGTTATTGATAATATTTTATTTTGATTTATGTTTGGTTGAGATTTTACAATACAATTTAAGGAAGATAGAAATTTCCATAATTTCCAAAATGAATAAAATGAATGTTGAACCCCAATCAAAGACAAAAGAGTCGAGCCTGTAACCATAAAATAATCTAGATTTAATTTAAAGAACAATAACAAATCTCCACCTCAGACGTGTTTTGGGGGGTAGGACTGAGGGGGCCTTGGTGGGTCAAAAAAAAAAAAAAAAAAAAAAAAAGGGCCCCCAAAATAAGAAAAATGACGAAAATGGCCATCTTCTGGGGGTGACTTTTTTTTGTGACGAGAAATCCCCGGGAAGGGTTGAGGGAACGTCCAAGATATACCTAGGATCCCAGAAAGCGAAAGCGGTGACAAACACATTCAAGAAATTAATAATGAAGCAACATAATGTCGCTTGAGCCAGAAAAAAATATTCCACCTTTATGACGAACAGTGTAGCATCTGCCATTTTAATCGTTTGTTTGCATTTATAACTTTATGGGACTAAAATAATTAATATTATCATGATTATGGAGCGATATATTCCAATGTAATGTTGTTGTTTTTTTTTTTTGCAATTGAGAGGAGATACAAGTAAAAGATCATGATGGGAGTGAGGGGTAGATTAGGATAGAAGAAAGAATAAACCAAATAAAATGAACTTTGCTAATGCATGGTTGTATAAAGATTGATTTTATTTATTACAAAGAACAGAAACAAAGCACACTAATTTACAATTGTATGAAAACAGACACCATCGAAACAATTAATTCAAATCAATGTGTTGGTTAACTCTTTACACGCTGAATTATTCTGAAGGAGAAATAATGACAATTGTTGTTCAGATATTTTTTCTGAATTCTGCTTTTCAAATGACAATATAGATACTGTTTGCTTTACTACAGACGTTGGGTATGACCAAATGCTATTTTTTAGTTTCTCTAGTACAAAAATAGCTAAGAAAAACAATTATTACGATTGTTCAATTTAATTCTATGATTGTGCACAGATACCTCTTCAGCGTGGCAAGGGTTAAATAAAATGACGCATAACATGTAAAATTTAATCGGAATTAGCCTCATGGCGCCTCCATGTTGGTATTTATATTTTAATTAACATTCTAAAAGTTTAATCTACTGATAATTTTATGAAAATATCTATTATTATTACCACTTCAAAAAGGGTGAGTTACTATACACATAAAATCATTATCATATAGGCGGACATATATATTTAACGCTAATTTACAAGTCCAAAACGAATGGACGAATTTAATGTTGCTAGGATAGACTTTATTTGTGTAATTTTCATTTAACAAGATTCTCTGGGCAAACCAAGATAGATATGCTTATTATCTTAATCAGCCATTTAGTCCCCTGTATGAGAAGCGGTGATGAGCAAGCTAGACCAAATCACATCTCACAATTGCTAGCAGATTATATTTCTACAAGATCAATTGACTGCGTGCAAATTTGCCAAAGCACATTATTAGCTATATGCTGACATAATTATTGAAGTAAGCTAGGGAGATCTGCGCTGGCCCATCGGAAACGTCAGTGGTACTCTGCAGATCCCGGTTCGAATCCCACCGATATTGCACCTGTTTTTGCTGATAACTCAGCACTCGTTTAAGTACTAATATAGCACTTTCGGTGGTAATATTTAAATAGACACATTTTCAAAGTAAGTCCTTAACTAAAGACTTAATGCAAGTCTCAAAAAGGTTTAAAATTTAAGTCTTTCGAATTAAGAGAGTACATCTGCATCTCTTGAAGGACTCCTGAACGTCTCACCGGAAACTGTTACTGACCAAGTAGTATACAAAGAAGTTGACGATGTAGTTACTGAGTCGAATGCACCATGCAATGTTCAACACGATTGAAGGGATAGTATCAATTTCAAACGATAAAGCGATAAAAGCATTCATGGGCGTCCAAGTTATAAAAAAGAATATGGTAACCATTAGGAGCATGCGGGTGGTTTTCCGACCAAAATAAAAATGGTTGTAACGATTCATAAGGGGAACTTGCCGCTGAAGATGTGCTGCACTTGATGATGCATCCTTTGGCATGTTCGGGGTCATAGTATGAGAAGATGATAGTGAATTTGTATTAATAGGCCGTGGCAGTTCGATGGCTAATGAACATGGGTTCGTACATTCAGATTTCTTTATGTCGTCTCTCAAGGCAGCAGGCATGTTAGTATTTTCATCAGATCCCGCATCCTTCGTCGTTGTCTTTGATCCGAGTGAATCCGATGTCACAGCCGCAGGAAGTTTGGTGGAGAAAAGATCAGCGTGAATCTTTGCTTTCTTCCGGAGAAACGCATAGATGAGGGAATAAAGGATCATCGTCGTCATAAAAGATACGATGAACAAAGCGAAATGAGAGATCATAAGATATATTTGATACGCGTTTGAATAAACAGGAAAACACCCTCTCTTCTTATCTACCCGTATCCGTGCAACAAGTGGAATGATACTCACTGTCGCGATGACAAAGCATGTGATGGCGGACAGAACGGACACTCGGACCGTCATCCGACGTCGCAACGGACGACAAACGGCTAAATACCGATCTATACTGATCACAGAAGTAAAAAACAACGAAGCAATTGCGGTTGTTTCCTCTGCCATGGATGTCACCCAACAGAACCCGACTGTCATCAGCTCAGGAAAAGCAGTTGGGATAATGAATGCAGGTGAGAATGAGCAGGCGATGAAGTCGACGATGGCCTGGCCTATGATCAGGATATCCGTGCTCGTCTTCCGTTTCTTCCAAGCGTAAGCTTGGATAATAATGGCATTACAAGGTAATCCCAATAATAAAATGATTATGTAATGTTATATTGACAATCGTACCGCTATCAAGATTGGTATCCATATCGGGATAATGCACGCCCCTTCTGAGGGTTTGACAATCACCATAAGTTCCTCTATATATATTAACTGTGTTCGATATAACTTGAAACACATTAGTAGTTACACAGTTCTAAACATGCAAACACCCTTTACTGTCATGACTCTTACTTTGCCAAACAAAATTGTGAACGCAACCGTACTGTCAGTAAAAGAGAGACGAGACAAAAAGAAATTGAAGGATTCGTGTAATGTAGAGAGATGGAGGAGTGGTGAGTGGGAGAGAGTATATAGCGTGACATAATCAGCGTGATGCTAATGTAAAGTCATTAGGCAGCGATTCCTTTTACCTATTAAGTTATTAAACTAAACCGTGCAATCACATTTCTGTTTACTCTTCATCAAATGCATGTCATGAGCACGATCTGGGAGTAAGGTTATCACAGTCTGACAGTCAGCCAATAAAGCTTAAATAACCCATTGATGTCATCTCGCTTGTCATACACCAACTATACAGTGTGTCCGAGATAAAAGTAAACCCAACTTTGAGAGCCTCGTATTAAAATTGTATAAGTTACGTATTATTACGTTTTATATCATGACAACAAGTAACTCATATTCTATCCAGCGTATCAGGACATCTCCCCCGGAGGACAACTCCCCCAGGGACAACTCCCGGAGGACAGCTCCCCCGGAGGACAACTTCCCCGGAGGAAGGATCATCTCCCGAGACAACACCCCGGAGGACAACTCCCCTGCAGACATCTCCCCGGAGGACAGGTCCCCCGCAGGACAACTCCCCCGGAGGACATCTCCCCCGATGAAAACTCCCCCGGAGAAAGTCCCACAAAGGACATATCCCCCGAGTAAAACTCCCCGAGGACAACTCCCCGGAGGACAACCTCCCACGGAGACATACCCCTGGAGGATCACTCCCGCGGAGACAACTCCCCTGGAGGACAACTCCCCCGGAGGACGACTCCCCCGGAGGACAACTCCCCCGCACAGCACAACTACTCCACAGGACAAGTCCCCCCGAGGACAACTCAACCATTCCAGAGAAGATTCCACATGCACTCGTTAATTTTTGCTCCATTTGCGATTTTTTTTTTTTTTTTTTTTTTTTTTAAACCGAAATAGCCATTCATGGAAATACAAAATCTTTGGCAATTTTTTGTTGTTTTTTTCGGCGAAGGGTGTTATAGTTTGGCAGCTGTAGAGGCGTACTGCTATTGGAACCCTTGCATTTTATCGTCAAAGAGAGAGGAGAGAGAGATATCAACTTCAATCTTAAATCACCATAGGAAGATGATCTGATTAGATTTGAGAGTATGTAGGTCAATGGTCAGGCCCGTAACTAGATTTTTGCTGGGGGTTCGAAATCTGAAAAAAATGAACCTTTGAAAAAAAATGATTCTTGAGCGCAAAGCGCGAGCCGAATTTTTTACTAAAAATGACCGAAGCAGTATATTTTTACTTTTATGGTTCTATTCTGTTGTTGTTATTCTCTTACAAACGGTGGACGATCATCTTTCTTTCAGCCCCGCCCCAAAAAAAAAAGAAAATGAAAAAGAAAAAGATTTTCAAGCGCGAATCGTCAAGTGGAAAGTTATACACATCCTCTTTATAATTTTACAAACATACATGTACTAGATAAGTTGAACAAGGGTTTGTTTGTGTTGTTTTGGCTTTTCAGCAAAAGTTCTAAAATATATAAATGATTTCATCGGATATGTTGACGGAAATACTGAAAAATTGGTTGATATACCGAGATGTTTTAATGTCATTACTTCTGGAGATATTTTCATACCCAACACTAGTTGCAATAACACCCTCTTATGATAGCGATGACACGCATGGAATGCAAAGCTGTGCAAGTATATACATACTTATGAACACAACATCTATTCAGATATAAAATATTGTCTGTAAAATCTTATAACCCAATGACAATGATTGTATTACATTATGCCTTGAAAAATGACAAAACAAGTGATGATTTGGAATTGAGTTTGTGAATTTCTTTTTTGATCAATAAAACATGTGTTCTCGTTTAAACTCTTGCGCCCATTCTAATTGTTTTAGGGTGATGATTAATTATTAATTAAAGCTAATTATCGTGGCTCACCCCCCCCCCTGCTGAAGACGACTAGAAGATATGTAGGCCAACTCGCCTTCGTGCCTCTTTCTACTCCTGTAGCTATCATATTTCCCCATTTAGCTCCTTCCCTTTACATTTCTTTTTCTTGCATTTTTCATTAATTTCCTTTTCTGAGGGTCACATTTCGGTTGGGGTACCTCCTGAGACTGCCAAACCTAACAACCTTTTGACGGAAGTAGTAGCCATTCATAGATTTGAAGGGTGGTTCCAATGGATGATTAACAATAACCCCATTCCCATCCTCGCTTGTCATTACAGAAGGGAAAAGTACTGTATAATGAACAGAAAGAAAACCCAAGGGGTTGGCATAAAATCAATAGTTATAAAGAATTTAAAGTGAGGGGAGATGTCATCGGGGAGTTGTCCTTGGGGACCTATCCCCGGGCGAGCTGTCCTCAAGGGGTGTCGTCCTCCGGGGAGTTGTCCTCCAGGGGAGTTGTCCAGGGGGAAGTTGTCCTCCGTGGGAGTTGGTCCCTGGGGAAGCTGTCCTCACGGGGAACTTCGTCCTTGGGGGACCTGGATATACTGT
>CALNVZ010003431.1:14849617-14903714 GCA_940671915.1 Paracentrotus lividus | reverse complement strand
CTGTCCTCCGGGGGAGTTGTCCTCCGGGGGAGCTGTCCTCCGGGAGTTGTCCCCGGGGGAGATGTCCTCCGGGGGAGATGTCCTAGAACCTCTATCCAGTGATGCCAAAATTATACCTGTACTGTTACGGAGGACTCAGCACTCCAGTTTTAGAAAACATTGGTCAGAAACCATTTGTACCAAATTTTCTCAGAAGCAGCACTGGCTTTCTGATCATTCATTGTTTGTTTGAGGTCAGCCTTCCTGAGCCCATTCAAAAGGGACAAAAGATTACTTGGACTATTGAAATGCAAGGGCTGCTTTTGCTCAAACTTGGTACGGGGTACTTTTACTTTAAAACATTTTTTTTTTTAAAGCCCAACTGCTTAGTCATCCATCACAACACAGGTATAAGTTTGGTATCCCTTACCCCCTTACCCTTATCCCAACTCTAATTCTAACTCTAAGCTCAAACCGAAACCCTTATCCTAGCCGTAATGAGTATCAAGGTGTCAGGGTGTAAGGTAAGACGCGTTTGACAACCTCATTTTGAATGTACCACGAACCAAATTAATTAAAAATAGTGACATATGCTTAAATAAATACTTTATAAATCACTTTCCATAATAACCAAGCAGAAAACGATGTGATTCTCACATGTCATAACTGTAGATAGATTCGTAGTTGGTTTCAATGCCTTGCTCGACAACAGAGGTAAATAATAGTGCCGATACTTGTAACGGTCATGAAACATCCGAGGATTCCAAAGGTAAACGGGAAAGACCCTGTAATGTCGAACATCAGTCCTGTATTTTAAGGAGAAAATAATACAAATAACATGACAATCGAAGGACAGCGGCCAAAATGTTTCAAGAGTCGATTGTAAATTAATATCCTTTACAAAACCAAGACTAACTTTTTAAAGGACGTTATTCCGTTGCGGATCCAGGTACGCGCTTCCTCTAATTTTGATAAATGATTCTGCCAACTGTAATTATTAGAAAAAAGTACTTTATGATGATTAGAAAATATTTTAATGTGTTTTCATTATCATTTATAAAAAAAAAAAAAAAAAAAAAAAAAAAAAAAAATCCATATATTTTCTAAATAATATGAAATATAATAATGTTGGTTATGGACACAAGCTTTATTAATATAGGGCAATCGAGTAAAGATCCCCAATAGTAACTTGGGCCTATAAATTTTCATATTTTCTCATTCCAAGGCTACAAAACATATCCATGTATGATGTAATTAGGTCTTTCAAAAAAATCATGAGATGATATAGTGAGCGCACATGTAACATGTTTATGTTTTACATTAATTGATAGATGAGGCCTCAAATTAATTCTTTTTTTTCTTTTTTTTTCAAGTAAACTAAAAGTGATACCTGTTAAAAATCCCGAAAGAAATATTCCTACGCCCGTGATGCACGATGATATCGCCAGTACCCCAGGAAAATTGTCCACCGCTACGACTTCAGCAAGCATTGCATAGTAAATGGATGCCGCCCCGAATAAACCGAATCCAGCTGACAACGAACAGCAAACCAGGTTGACAAGGGACGAGCTGATGGTATAGGTGAACAGTGACAGTGCGGACAGACTCGTCAAGGTTACAAAAACAACAGGACTGCTGTGCGGTCGCCATAGCAGGAGGATGCCTATGCTGACACGTGCTGCAAGTCCTCCAGCAGATGCCGCCACAGGAAGGTATACCGCCTGGGATGCTTCGACACCGACTGAGAGGGCGTAAGACACCAGGAAGACAAGCCATCCAATGAAAGAGATGTCCATGAGGAAGCGACATGGAAGAATCGTCAGGCTAAATGCAAGTTCGTTTCTCAAGGAGTCATACGCCATTACTTCGAGAACGAAAGTGAGCAGCATTGTGCATATGTGTTTGAATTGCGAGACGACGCCCGTTTCCTCTTCTCCTGGTTCAATCTGACGTCTCCGAAACCATTGATCATTTTGACGTAGGCTAGATCCGTCATTCCCTTGGAAGATGTTGTCAAGAGAGCCATTTTGAGATGCAATTAACGGTGTGTAATCTTCTCCCCCTTCTTCGTTTTCTTCTTCTGATAAATCATCCGGCGAAGTTTCAGACAAATATTCCTTTTCGTCACTATCACTTTCCCAGTTAAAAACGGCATGGGAGGTTGATGGCGATTCCGAGCTATCCAAGTGTGAGACATTCCCTGTTTTCGAACATTCTCTAACCGTCTCTTTCTCATTTCCCGTTTCTGAAGATTCCAATTCGTCTGTTTCTTTCGAATCTTCATTTTCACGAAGTAACCGAGGTGGTTTTAACGTCATGCTTAAAGGAATCATGTTCAAACTCAATGCTCCTAGACAGGACATGGTCCCATACAAGCCATAAGCAATGTACAGCTGCATTGTAATGTAGGGGACAACCATAGTTCCTATAGCAGATCCGCTAAAGGTTATCGTGTTGGCGAAACCGAAATACTCGCGATAGTGTTGTCTGAGTATAACCACCATGAATTGCATCAAAACAGACAATGAAGAACCTGCAATTTAATTGTTAGAAAGTTAAAATTTGAATTCTAACAACATAAAACAATACCTATTTTTTATATTTTGAAAAACATAACATTCAATAACATTAATAATTTGAAAGTTGAGTATTGTAGAGCTCTCCACGTAGGTCTGAGAAATCCGTTTACCCAAAATATAGAATATAGTAAAAATACATGACAAAATAGTGAGTGCGTGGGGGTGTGTGTGCATACGTGCGTGTGTACGGTGGTGTGTATCCATATATGTATTTTATACCCTACATATTAAAGTTTAATCCTCTATAGTCTGACAGTGATTGGTTGAAATAGCATCATGTGACCACACATAGTCTAGCCATGATGATGAAAACAAAATGCCCACGAAGAAAATTTGCTATGCCATGACGTCAATGATGGAATAGTGCAATAGTCAATCATTGACGTTACAAATCATGCAATCTCTAGGACGCGCTGTAAACTTATCAGATTCCGCTGAGCGCGGTGGCTTAACGAAAAGTAGGTCAATCAGTGCACCTGTCGATTCTGCAACCGGGTTCTTTAACCCCATCGCGTGATCTCTATTTTGGTCCAGATGGGGGAAATCATGGATGAATCAACTAAATTATCGAGATACAGGCCTATTGTTCTAACTTTTAGTAGGATATAAATATTACTATTTTCCCCTTGGGCCTTCGACCTTCGGTAAAAATAGTAATTACCAGTCCAACTCTGGGCAAATAATTCCCTCTATAATTTCTGAAAGTCTGGTATATATATATAATGAAATATGGCTTTTCGACGAACATTTTTTTATAAAGGCGAAATATATAAAGACAAATGAATCAAAACGTACCTCTCCATTTTTCCTTTTAATGCGAGCTTTCGGACCTTCTAATTTCTTTTGTAGGCTCGCTCGATGAAGGCCCTTGATATGCCCGAAAGTTCGCATTAACATTACAATGAAAAAAGGATAGCTACGTTCCGATTCAATTGTCTTTATTTTTTTCTCGTATACACAATGAGTGGAGCGGTGGCGTCATTATACCCCCGTCACACTGAGCTCGTTCCTACTACGTCCTTGCAAATTTTGCCGAACGGGCGTAGTCTGTGTGTAAACTGAGTGGACGTAGTAAATACTTCTTAGGGTCTGTTTACGATCTTCATGGACTAGCTCGGTCGGATTTTCAAAAAAGGGTTTAAAAAATCGGGAGCCCATCTCGTCCTAAAATTTAACGGGGTGGCAACGTACCTGAAACGAGATGGACGTACTACAAACGAAATTGCCGTACTTAAATCTTTCTAAAGATGTGCTAGGACGTCTTACAAACGAGCATTGTATATTCATTATCAGCTTGAAGTTACGAAGACGCATGAGGTCTGACAAAAAACGGGCTAGGGTTTTTATGGGAAACGGGCACGCATTTGCGTTCAACACGTTCTAGACACGGATAATGACGCAGTAAGAACGAGAAGAACTTTCTGGAGGCCGTTTGGTCGACGTAAGAACGGATTTTGATGGATTAAAAACGACCCAGAACTAGTTAGGTCTGGACGAAACGCATTGGAAACGGGTTGGCACTGATTAAGAACGGGTTGAAACTAACTGGGGACGGGTTTGGATTGTTTCAGACAACTAGATACAAACGGACTGCAGACGAGGCAAAGACGTGATGGACGTATTGAGGACTGTATACGGACGTTGTTCATCTTAATCCAGAAATAATTAGGTCAAATGTACGCGTTCTTTTTCGGACCAATGACCGTTTTTCGTATTTATTCTAAAAGTTGTGAGATTTCTGTAATTGTAACAATTAATGTGTGGCAATCAAATAGCTGATCTATTCGCTTATACTACTATTACACTGAACAATTTATTACCATGTTATTGAAATTATTGCAGAACGGGCTTAATCTATGTACACACGGAGTGGACGTACTTGAGACCTATTTCAATCTGCTCAGGACTTTATAGCACGGGCTTGGATAGCAATACGTTTCAATTTTTAAACAGAACGGCAGGTCATAATTCCCGTCACACTGAGCTAGTTCTCACTGCGTTCTTGGTAGTTCTTGTTGAACGGGCTCAATCTGTTTACAAACGGACTTAATGTAGTACAGACCTTTTAGAATCTAGTACAGACCGTTTACAATCTGTTTACGAACTTGGCGAACGGGCCCGAACGGAGAGAACGGAAAGGCATTCCGATTTTTTAAAACATGTTCAAAAAAATCGTACTGGCTTCCAGTTCTAAAATTAAACGTAGTGACAACGTTCCTTAAACGGGTAGGACTTACTCTGAACGAGAAGGACGTACTACGAACATGGTACCTAACTTTTATCATGCTGCGCATAGGCACTTTAGTGACGGTTTGGACGTGCTATGAACGGTATAGAGTGAACGAGCTGTTTACTCGGTCTGAACTGATAATAAAGTTGGAGTGGTATGGTCGAGTGGATAAGTCGGCGGACTTACGATCACAAGGTACGCAGTTCGAATCCCGTCCATACCACTAGCATCCTTCGGCAAGGTGTCAACCTGCAAATTTGCCGTACTTGACCCAAGTGAGGTGAATGGGTACCGGTAGGAAGCAATTCCTTCAATGCTGTGAGCGCCTTTCGGGGTAGCCCAGCCGGGTAATAATTAGTTAAAGTATAAGCGCTTAGAAACACTAAGGTGGATATCGTATTAAGCGCTATATAAATGCAACTATTATTATTACTATTATTATTATAACAACGTATTGCGGACGCGATAAAGACGGAATTGACGTAAGGAGAACTATTCATGAACTGCCTACCCTTACAAAAATGTCCTGTGGTATTCCTATGGTATTTCTGAATGTCCTGTGGTATTCTGGTATTTCTGACTGTCCTGTGGTATTCCTATGGTATTTCTATGGTACAATCAAATACCATAGAAGTACCATAGGGAAATACCACACAGGAAAAGGGTACCATAAGAATACCATACAGCAGTGCTGTGGTATTTGGCACAAATACCATATGTATGGTATTGCTGTATAAGCACAAATACCATATGTATGGTATTTCTGTATGGTTTTTTGGCACAAATACCATATGTATGGTATTTCTGTATGCTTTTTTGGCACAAATACCATATGTATGGTTTTGCTGTATGGTTTTTGGTACAAATACCATATGTATGGTTTTACTGTATGGTTTTTTGGCACAAATACCATATGTATGGTACTTCTGTATGGTTTTTTGGCACAAATACCATATGTATGGTATTTCTGTATGGTTTTTTGGCACAAATACCAATATGTATGGTTTTGCTGTATGGTTTTTGGTACAATACCATATGTATGGTAATTGCTGTGTGGTTTTCGTGGCACAAATACCATATGTATGGTATTTCGTGTATGTTTTTGCACAAATACCATATGTATGGTATTTCTGTATGTTTTTTTTTTTTGGCACAAATACCATATGTATGGTTTTGCTGTAGTTTTTTGGCACAAATACCATATGTATGGTATTTCTGTATGGTTTTTTGGCACAATACCATATGTATGGTTTTTGCTGTATGTTTTTTTGGCACAAATACCATATTAGGGTACAGTGCAGGTAATATGGGCCAGCAGGTAATATGCGGCCACCTAAGCAAATCATGTCGTGACCGTCGAACCGGTGACCGGTGACCGTGTGAGCACCATAATGTTGTTCATATGAACTGTCTACGAAAATATATCGTCGTGAGAGCATCTGATGCCGAAATTTCTCTGAGAAAATGCTGAAAACCAACACCGAGACAAAACGTACGGCATTTTTTTACCCTGATGTAAAATTTGATATTTCACAGAATGTGATGCTAAAAGAGTGTTAGATGGGGTACCTCAATTGTTTTGTATATTTTGTAAGCTTATAGTTCATTTTGATCATACTAGCGTGTACAGGTCAATTTGTTTTAGTGAAGGGTGGCAATGTGGCATTGAATGCTTGCCTGACACAGCAACATTAGTGCAGGTAATATGGGACATCCAAAATGGCGGAAATGATTCTGGTACTTAGTATTAGGATGAGGCATCAATTCTTTGCACGATTCTTTTGGGTATATTCACAGTATATAATAATATAAATAGCTTATTGTAGGCCTATTGACTTGTATAATTGAAATATATAATTTAAATAATATGAAAAAAGAAATAATATACAAAATACATAACAATGACATATATAGTCAAAGGATTTACTGAGGAGTCTTATAATTTCAAATTATACACGCTGCCTCAAAAGTTTGGGTACACCTGAGGTCAGCTCTGTTTTGGATCATTTTGAGGCATTTCATGTCCAGTATTTCAGTGCAAATGATTTTAAGTACAAAAAATACATTGTGCAACCAATAAACTTCAACGATTAAGGCGCCAATTCTCCTCGGAATTTAGAAATTACTCAAAAATATGCAAAAAGTGCAAAAACGTGATTTTGCACTAATTTATTCAAATATTGAAAAAAGAAGATATCTCGCTAATAATGATCCGATCAATGTAAGATTTAGTATGGAGTTAGTCGAGCCATAGTAAAATATAAACCTGTCCTGTTTTTTCTTTTTTGAGACAACACTTCATTAATTATGCAAATTTATGGCAATTTAAAGGTCTATTTTTTAGAAATTTATCAATATTTTGTTTTAAAATTGCTATGGAAACCCAAATTTGTGTTAAAAGTTGCTGAGTATAATACTCAGTAAATTATGATAAAAAGTTGGCTTTTCTCATGACTTCCTTTGTATTCTTTTGTTTTATCACTTCTATTGTCTTCGATTATTTTTATTTTATTGTATTCTTTATGTTTTGGGGTCTTTTCTGTTTCTGAAATGAAAGCAAAATATTATCTTACATTCTATTTAGGTCTGACAATGCAATAATGCAATGTTGCATCACCTAACAACAAATGGGCAATGTTCTTTGAACAAATAGTTGCACCACGCTTTAAAGGAAAAATCACCCACAAGGCATATTTAGCGGTTGGCAGCAGTTGCGCAGCAGTCATGGATATTTAAAGTTGGTTAAATTGGCCGAGACCCCTCCCCCAGTCAGAACAGTTATAATTCGGTCTTTTATATAAAAATTTGTTAAGTAGGAACCATGTTTTGACGTGTAATTAAAAAGTTTTAAATATCGAAAAATTCAATTATTGCCTATTTGTGTACGTAATGCACATTCACCTGAATTGCTCTACACACTCTTAATTGAATCTAAAAGACTTTAAGCATTATCTTGTATCTTGAAATCAATCAAGGTACATTTCAGAAACATAAAAGAGCCAAAAACATTGCGAAATACATAGAAATAAAAACATCGAAAACAATAGAAAGTAATAAAACAAAAGAATACAAAGGAATTCATGAGAAAGTCCAACTTTTTATTCATAATTTTATTGAGTATTAACTCAGCAACTTTTAACAAAAATTTGGGCTTCATAGCAATTTTTAAAAACAAAATATCGATAAATTTCTAAAAATAGACCTTTAATTTGCATAAATTTGCATAATTAATAAAGTGTTGTCTCAAAATAGAAACAAACAGTACAGGGTTATATTTTACATATGCCTCACCATCCATACACAATTTTAAATTGATCGGACCAATATTAGCCGAGATATCTTCTTTTTTCAATATTTGAATAAATTAGTGCAAAATCACGTTTTTGCACTTTTTGCATATTTTTGAGTAATTTCTAAATTCCAAGGAGACTTGGCGTGGTAATCGTGAAGTATATTGGTTCCATAATGTATTTTTTGTACTTAAACATCATTTGGACTGAAATACTGGACATAAAATGCCTCACAATGATCCAAAACAGAGCTGACATCAGGTGTACCCAAACTTTTGGAGGGCAGTGTATCTTAAAGTTAATGATTTTCAACACTTTAAGCAAATTCCAGACATGGTAGAGTCATTGTAGTTTGTAAAACATACATTAAATACATGTGCCCATATTACCTGCACATGCAGGTAATATGGGCACTTTGGTAAGGACGTCAACATTTGATTATTGCTGACAGGGGGGTTGGTGATAATTGTTTTTCTTCACAATAAAAGTTAGAGCAGAAGTTATTGATTCATATAAACAAAGATTAGACTGTGTGTCATTTCGTAATTTTATGCAAATTAGGCAAATGAGCTTAGGGGGCCCATATTACCTGCATGTACCCTATGCATGGTATTGCTGTGTGGTTTTCTGGCACAAATACCATATGTATGATATTTCTGTATGGTTTTTTGGCACAAATACCATATGTATGGTATTTCTGTATGGTTTTTGGCACAAATACCATATCTATGGTTTTGCTGTATGGTTTTTTGGCACAAATACCATATGTATGGTATTTCTGTATGGTTTTCTGGCACAAGTACCATATGTATGGTATTTCTGTATGGTTTTTTGGCACAAATACCATATGTATGGTTTTACTGTATGGTTTTTTGGCACAAATACCATATGTATGGTATTGCTGTATGGTTTTCTGGCACAAATACAATATGTATGGTATTTCTGTATGTTTTTTTGGCACAAATACCATATGTATGGTATTTCTGTATGTTTTTTTGCACAAATACCATATGTATGGTTTTGCTGTATGTTTTTTTTTGCACAAATACCATATGTATGGTATTGCTGTATGGTTTTCCGGCACAAATACCATATGTATGGTATTTCTGTATGGTTTTTTTGCCACAATACCAAATATGCATGGTATTTCTGTATGTTTTTTTTGGCACAAATACCATATGTTATTCCTGTATGTTTTTGCACAATCTGTAGTTTGCTGTATTTTGCAACTATTTGTTTGTTGGTTTGCCCACAAATACCATATGATGGTATTTCTGATATGGTTTTTTGGCACAAAACCAATATGATGGTATTTGCTGTGACGTTTTTTTTTGGGCACATAATACCATATGACTATGCGTTAATTGCTGAGGGTTTGTGCACCAAATACCATATGTATGGTAATCTGTATTTTGGTTTTTGGCACAAATACATATGTATGGTTTGCTGTATGTTTTGGCACAAATACCATATACATGTATTCAGGTTTCTGGCACAGTACTATGAATATCTGATTTGCTATTGTATGTATTTTGGGTTTTTCACAACATATATTCTTTGGTTCAATACTGTGCATGTTTTTGCTGATGGTTTTTGGCACAAATACATATGTATGGGTTTTCTGTAGTGTTTTCTGGCAGCAAATAACAATATGTATGGTATTTCCGTATGTTTTTTTTTGGCACAATACCATATGTATGGTATTTCTGTATGGTTTTTTGGCACAAATACCATAATGTATGGTTTGGCTGTATGTTTTTTTTTTTGCCAAATACCATATGTATGGTATTGCTGTATGGTTTCTGGCACAAATACCACATGTAACACATGTATGGTATTTAAATCATTGTATTGTTATTTGTTTGTGAGCGTGAAGCGCGAGCTAAAATTTTGCTCTATAATAACATTCACTAGCTGATAATCTACTCTTAAGAAAAAAACAATTCCGAAGGACGAGTGAAAATCTCATAAATCAACGTTTTACAATGTTATATATACAGTGGTGGCCAAAATTATCGAAAACGATAAATTTAAATGATTTTAGTTGTTTAATTCAGTTGACCATTTAAATACCTTGAAAATGCTGGAATGCCTACAAAAGTCATTATATACTTTAAAAACTAAATAACATTGTCATGCATTTGGAACTCGCTCCAAATCCCCTTTGTTTGTGTTACGCTAACCAATTGATAAATCTAAAAAATTTTGCCCATATCAGATCAAAATGTAATAACGTTAAAAATATCAAGTCTCTCCCTACAAAAGTATACATTTCTGAAAGGGAATTTCATGAGAATGTCAAATTGTTATTAACAATACGATAGGGTGAAGTCGTATACTGTTTGTGGGATTTTTTTTTGAATTATTTGTGAGGGCCCGAAATTTTTAATTTAGAGCCCCATTTAAGTCCCCTTTCCTCTGACATATTTGAATTGCTCATGAAATTTCATTTTGAAAAATTACATTTTACCAAGGAGTGTCTTTATTTAATGAAAATAGTCTTAACCTTCAATGGCATGGTTACTTTTGTCATCTCACCACCAAGGGAGGGGCGAATCCGCCCTCCCCATTCGACCAAATTTTCTGAAATTTGCAGGTATTTGAGGTAATAGAATAAATAAGTCTGGTAAGTTTCAAACTACCTTAAATACTTTTTGAGCCAATCGGCATATATAAAATTGGCATTTTACTTTTTGGCATTGTGGACTACATGTTTTACACAAGTATATGGGAAACCAAAAGGCGCATAGCGCAAACTATTTTTAATGCTCCGAATTACAGATGTCGAAACTATATAAAGTTGGTAATCAAATATACGTAAGACCTTATCCTAAAAAGTTATGAAAGCGCATGGCACATAAAACGATATTCTTCAATCGTATTTCGGCAAATGAACTAGGCATTGATAACCCATAGACTTGTGTAGGTCAGGTGTTCTAATAATTTGGCCACCACTGTATATATGTTTGTAATCCCTTCTCTGAATATGGTCACTTTTTATAACGATACGGACCTGAAAACAAGAATAAAGAATTTAAAGTTTATTTTCCATCACATTTGGAGAAGTGGGCAAATACAAAATTTATCCAAATTATTTAGAATAAAAACAAAATGTGAAGCTTTGAAAATCAAGGGGACATGTCCCCTGATTGCCGCCAAATTTGGAGAGGAATTAATTATACACTAGATCGGAATAAATAAAGCACCCCAAAGAGACACATAATATAGGCTATATCCAAATTCACAATAGAATGACCTACCCCACACATTATACCAAAGTTACAATAAAGCGTTGTAACAATAAAAGAATATAAATGATATAGGACTGAAGAAAGATTATTATTTAATTATTGTCTGGTGTTTTTGTTTAAGCGAAGCGCGAGCCGAAAATTTTGCTTTTAATGACCCTTGGTACATTTACGCACACTGTGCCTCTTCGTCCTCAGAAACAAAAAATCGTGGGGGGGGGGAACTCGACGCGTCCCCCGTCCACACCGGACGCCGCCAAATCCTACCGTTGTGTAGTATTGTCACAGGATATTTTTTTTCTAAGGGAATAGTTTCTTACAGAATTGACTAAGTGGGTTTGACCTAGTCGACTTGATTAGACGAAATTGAATTAATTAGACCAAATGGTAATTTGACGAACTGATTGAAGACAACATCCAACAGGATGAAACCAGGCATTAGTCAAAGTGGATTTATGGCAGTTTACTGCTGAAGTTTGGTAGTCGTATGGTATTCCTGTGGTACTTCGTGTGGTATATGGTAATAGCTCATTTGCATACAGTTTTTGTATGCACATATCAGTATTTTGTTGAAGCTTACCTCATTAACTAGTAATGCCTGCATATTAATATTTTTTTCTTTTGGGAAATTAATTCCTAAACACAAAGTAACAATCGAGAGATGATAGTTGACATTTGCCATTATTATCAAGAAATATAGAAAATAACTAACTGTGACCCAATTTTTTTTTGCTAAATAGTGGTATATATACCAGTGTATGGTATCCTTGGGTGTCTAGCGGCAGTCCTGTGGTAACGCCGTGTGGCATCTCTGAATTAACGGCGTGTGGTGTTCCGGTCGCAACGGTATGTCATAACCCTGGTAAGTGTGTGCGGTATTGATGTGTGGTACTAGTTTGGGATAATGCTATTAAGTATTTTTGCTGTATGGTACACCTATTTTAGCACAAGTACCACAAAAAATACCATAGGAAATCCTGTGGTATTTGTGCCAAAAAAACATAGAAAATCCTGTGGTATTTGTGCCAAAAAACCATAGGAAATCCTATGGTATTTTGGCTGTATGGTACTTCTGTATGGTATTTTGTGTGGTATTTGTACCAAAAAACCATAGGAAATCCTATGGTATTTTGGCTGTATGGTATTTTGTGTGGTATTTGTGCCAAAAAAACCATAGGAAATCCTATGGTATTTTGGCTGTATGGTATTTTGTGTGGTATTTGTGCCAAAAAACCATAGGAAAATCCTGTGGTATTTTGTATGGTACCGTTGTGTGGTACCACACGATATTTTTGTAAGGGTAGTATCGTATTCAAGAAATTATTTTTCAAAGTTATAAGTTCCAACCCGACCAAAGCCCGTTAAGCAATTTTTTTAAGAACGGGCAAGAACGTTATAGAACGACCTCAGTGTGACGGCCCCCTTATTGGCGCTAGTATCCAAATACAATTCAATTGTTCTTTTGTTTAAACTCCGGAATAAGTTAACAATTATGATGATGATGATGATGATAATGATAATAATAATAAAAATAACAACAAAAAAACTCAGTATAAGAACAGTAACAAAAATATTTTGGGGACTTACGAAAATTGCACTTGGCGGCTTACCTGAAACAATCATGCATAAGCACATGCTCCATGATGCCTTAGCCAAGGCCGTACCTAGAAGCGCAAAACCAGCAACAACGCTTCCACCTATCACCACTAGTCGACTTTTCAGTTTCAACAGAAGTAGGTTAGCAAGTGGAGCTAGTAAGAAATAAAATCGTAAAAATATTAATCAGAAAATAAATTTTTGCTAATCATTCGATGATAATCGCGTTTTTCTCTTCGAAGGCTTTTACATGTTTTACGAGAAGGCCGCCGAAAATTCATCAGCGTATCTCTATAATAACCCTATCAGACTGGGGTGTTTTGGTAGCTGTCAAGACTGGGGGAGGGGGGGGGGGGCATGATAGCCCCCAGGACGTTGCACAGTTCACGTGAAGTCCATGTCATTTTCACCAAGTTTTGCACAGAGTTAATTTGGTATCTATGTATGCCAAAAATGACAAACATAATATAGGTTCAAGTGCTTACTTTTTATCTACGGGACTTTTAAGTTGTTATGGATGGCATGAAAGAACGCAGCATTTCAGACTTTGGCCTCTATTAGATCTCGCGATTTTACTAAACCTTCCAGGTTTGTTGTGAAGAGTATAGCAAAGGTTGGCATATTGTTTAAACTAGGTAAGCTGTACTTATTTTCGGTCCATCAGCTCCCCGATGTTGCTAAAATGTTGCATACAATGACAAAAAAAAAAAAAAAAAAAAAAAAAAAAAAAAAAAAAAAAAAAAAAAAAACATTTCTTAGAGCCTTGGAATCTACAGATATAGTTTAAGCTGCACTTTATTCAAAGTGCATGTCAATTTCACCAAAATTTGCAAAGTTGTAGAGGAATGCATATTACCAAAAGAGTAGGAGCATTAAAAAATGGGGGTTAATGTGCTCGTTTTCAAAATATCGGCGCTGTAATAATGGCGAATCGACTCGAAAACGCGCCCAAAACACACAAAAGCATGATCTAAATCACGGATTATTCAAAATCCTGCTCCCAAACATTCACAATTCATCTCACATCCATCGCAATCTCTAGAATAACACGAACACTCACCAGTATAAATACTTTACATATCTGTGCAAGTAGGTAAATAATGAACAAACAATAACCACCCCCCCCCCTGTTTGAAATGATGGATACGCCAACACAATAGTGTTCTCGTGTTTTGAGGAGCTCGGACTTTTATTACTTACAAAGCAAAAATGTAAGTGCCATCTGTGACGTCACAATGAAACCCGTGGTTGCGTAATTGGTCTGTAACTGGACTACGAGAAACGGGATGAGGATGCCGTACGATTTCAACAAGCCGACCAGAAGAAACCTCACGCTAAAGCACGATATCAGTACGACATACCGCCATGCTTCTAGTCTTTCCAGTTCCTCCTGCATTCTCCTTTCCAGTAACGCCAATATTCATCACCTCTAAAAATCACCCTGAGAATTATTAAGCATTATTTAGAAACAAAGAAGAATTCCCCCTCGATATTACTATGCAGGTAGAAAGTAGCAATCAAAGGTGAAAACCTTCTTCGACGCGAAAAAAAAATAAATGAAATGGCAAATTTTATACATCACTCAAAAGCTATAAAATAAACTACATGATACACCAACACCACTTTACAGCGTTTTCAATTACTACCAGTAATCCCGGAGATAATCGGAACATTCAATAATGATAATGAAGAATGGGGTTTCCCCTTCAAAACTGGCGGGGGGGGGGGCGTTTGATGAAAGGCCTTGTGGGACGTTTTATCCGACGAATTTGCTCTCAGCCAATCAGATGTAAACATTTCAGTAGCTTATAGCAGTTGTCAGTGAGAATCAGTGAATATTTGTTTCATGAAAATAATGCTCCCCGGACCTCAATTACTGCTTGGGTAGCCTCTAGTCGAAGTCTCGAACATGTTCGATTTTCCTGTGATTCATGTGAAGTCGCGGAGACGCATCCTGAGTCTCCGCGACTAGTCTTAGACCCGTCTCATAATAGTCCCAATCTCCTCTCAAACTCGTCTCATGACAGTAAACCAACCTAAACTTTATTTGAAGATATCAAATCAGAAGCTGAGTATCCATTCACACGGTCATCATTCCCCCCCCCCCAAAAAAAAAACACATACAAACCAAACTTTCACTTTACCAACTGGAACGAAAATTTCGCACTTCGCCATAATTTTTATCACTATATTGCCTTTTCTACAAAACAAGCATCTGAAATCTTAATACTTTCTTAAAAGCTAATCTGACATGGAATCGTCTGACACGTGGCATCATTTTATTGACATCTTTCCCTCTTTTCTCCTCCACATCATTTTTGTAGACTTATAGTCAGGCAGCTAGGGGACTTTCGAACAAACGAACAATTAAGGTACCTGTATACATCTTTGTAGTCCGTAGGACCGATATACCGCGGGGCCTATAAAAACCGTGACCCCAGTGTAGGGTCATCGTGACCCAGTATTCTACGGTTAGGGTAATGGTTTGAGCATTGGGCAAGTCCAAGCTATTTGTTCCCGAGGTGGTGATTTTTCAAATTTTCAACCATTTTTGTGTCAAGTGTGTCAGTAAGGTTTTAAACGTACATAATGTATCATATATCACCCCAAAGTGTATGAAATAAACTTAATGCAAATGACGTTAAAAAAAAGCCATTTTAAGGTCATATGATGTCACCAGGCTCATTAATATTCATGAAAAAATTATAAAATGCATTAAAAATGCTATTTTAACCATTATTTCTAAAAAAGTACATATTTTCTGTTTCAATATCATCTTGACTTCCTCTGGTGAAAATATCACAAACCTAGCAAATCACTTTCCATATTATTATTCAAAAGTATTCATGTCTCAGTAGTAGTCTCACAAAAGTTACTGAGCTGATGTAAAATAATATAGTTTTATTACTCGCCCTCCCACCTCAAGTAATGAAACAAAATATCTACTTTTGTACAGTAATGTGTTGTATTATGGTTCTTTTGTTTTGTCAGCGGGATTTTTTTACACAACATGTTGCTACGCCTTGGTTACACCAAATATTTAATGGGAAATACTTCATGGAATAATTGTCCCATGTGTTACGTGTCCCATGTGTTACTTGTCATATTTTATAAAACTTGACCTTGCCAGAAAACGTGAAGCTGTATTGACATTAAAATATGTATTTACAAAGTTTATTATATGGATAAGAGGATGTGACTATGCAAGTTTTATCTGCTTTTTAAATTCCTAGTATCATGTGAAAAAATTCAAAATATAAAAACACCATTTTTCCCTGGTCCCATGTGTTACGAACGAATAAATTAAAATAAATTAAAAATGAATTGAGTTATTTCAATTATTGTTAATGATTTTGTTGGAGGTTCTTAGTACCTTCAAAAATATACCGAAGGATTGGGATTTCAATTTAAGAATTATATAAAAAAAGCCTATTTTTGTCTCTGAATGTCCCGTTTGTTACATCGCAAAATAGCGTGGACTTGCCCCATAAAGTAAAATGCAATCTTAAGATATCGTGATGTATTTCCTAGGATCGTCGTGATATATAGGCCCAGCGGTCTACGTTTATACCATTCTAAAATAAAATCCAGGTAGATAAAATTTTAATTTTTAAAGTTTATTAAACAATGCATATATATACAGTGGTGGCCAAAATTATTAGAACACCTGAACCTACACAAAGTCTATGGGATTATCAATGCCCTAGTTCATTTGCCGAAATCAGATTAAAGATATCTCTTTTGTGCCATGAGCTTTCATGACTTTTTAGCATAGGGCCTTACGTATATGTAGACACTAAATTTGTATAGTTTCGACCATCTGGTAATGCGCAGCATTGAAAACAGTTGCGCTATGCGCTTTTGGTTTCCCCATAGACATGTGTATTAAACATGTAGTCCAAATGCAAAAAAGTAAAATGTCAATTACATATGCCGATTGCTCAAAAAGTTTTTAAGGTAGAAGTATGAAACTTAGCAGGCTTATTTATTCTAATATATTACAAATACATGCTTAGTTTCAGAAAATTTGGTCAAATGGGGAGGGTGGATTCGCCCCCACCCTTAGTGGTGAGAAGACCAAAATAACCATGCCCATTGAAGGTTAAAACTATTTTTTTCATTTAATGAAGACACTCCTTGTAAATGTACATTTTTAAAAAGGAAATTTCATGAGCAATTCAAATAATTATGCTGAAATATAAAGGGTCATTGGAACGGGGGACTTAAATAGGGGCACAGAATTAAAAATTTGGGGCCCTTCAAAAATAATTTAAAAATCCCCACATAAGACGTAACTACTTCACCCTGTGTTGTTATGAATGCCATTTTTGACATCCTCAGAAAATTTCATTTCAGAATATATATACTTTTGTAGGGGGAGGCTTAAAATGTTTAACGTTATGACACTTTGATCCTGAAAGGGGCAAGATTTTTTTACATTTTTCAATCGGTGGTGTAACATAAAAAGGGGCGACTTGGGGGCGAGTTCCCACCGCGTGGCTTTGTTATTTAGTTTTTATAGCATACTGATGATATTCGGAGACATTCCAACCATTTTATAGGTATTTAAATGGTCAACTGAATGAAAATTACAAAAATCATTTAAATATGCTGGGTGTTCTAATAATTTTGGCCACCACTGTATATATATATATATATAATATGCATGATTATGGTAAGTGTTAGATTTCACACCTGTAAAATAACACTAAGGTTTTTGCAGTGTATAGTATTGTTTTAAGGGCATTTTTTCTCTCGCCCCCCTTTACACGGAAAGTAAAACCACACTTAAACAGCCGTGAACTCGACTATGTAAATAGGCGAATCCAACCTGCAGAATTCATAGAATGTCTTGCTTAAGTACCATTGAATGTATCAAATTATTGAAGAGTTTACTAGGCCTACTTGAGACGTTGTAAATTATAAAAGAAATAAAAGTATAATGATAAATATTAAAAAATAATAATGATAATAAAAAGATGGAGGTTAGGTCATTTGGAGAACAAGGTTTGGAAGGAGTGGGCATTTCAGGGTGCTAGCTGAAAAGGAATTTCGGTACAACCATGGTAATATTATATCTGCACTTTAAAAAAAAATATTGGGGACAAATTTGCCCATTTTTTCCTAACGTAATAGTAATCATTATTATTTTGTATTTATTTATAATTATTTTTTTTAAATTCTATTTTTTTTCCAATTTCGTCTCAAATTCAATTTCTTATTATACCACACTTTGTTGAAATACATTATTTTTATGTTGATTTATTAATTAATCATGTAATTTACAGGATTTATCATGATTATTATAATTCAATTATCTTTGCACTGATTGAATATTACCTGGATATATTCCGAAACATGAGTATACAGAAAAGTTTTTAGAAAAGAAGAAGAAGAAATTAAAGAGTGTACCAATTTCAGATATGTTGCAAAAATATGAACGGGGGGGGGGGCAATACAAGTTTAAGAGCTTCAATCTGGAGCACACCAACAAAAAATAAAATAAAAGCTATCAAATTGATCTGAAAAGGTAGAAGTTTATAGGATGCGTCAAATGAATCTATCCTGTAAAGCGATGAAGTCAATTATATGGAAGGCAAATTGTAGAAAAGTAATGCAAAATCAAAGGGAAAACCCCTGATCATGGCGTTTTGTGATTTTCATACACGTCGCCTTCCATAAGACACTATTAATGGGCTAATCTGAATATATTGCAACATACCATTTAGTAATAAAGATATTGAGATTGTATTCAATATTGAGAAGAGTCAATATTGAAATGATTTCAAAGGAAGGTTAAACCCTTTAGCTCAGGATGACAGGATAAAAGGGTAAAGGGAACAGCGGAGCACTTTGTATCAAAGTGAAGGATCGGAGCAATTAGCAAATATAATGTAATAATTTCGCCTGATAGAGCACGACCACCATGACAATAAGTCTCTTATCAACCGACTTTATAAGATCGACAGTGATGGAGAGTGTCTGTGTGTGTGTGCGTGTGAGAGAGAGAGAGAGAGAGAGAAAGGGGGGGGGGGAGATTTATATATCATCATTTATAATCCTTTTTACTCTTCGAATGAACTCTATACATGATTATAAACAATGAAGGGTAAAATATTATTGCACCATACACAAGCGAATATCCGTGATGTTGAGAATCATTCCATTTAATTCATTATTATAATAACATGGCATTATTTTCATGTTGATAATCAGCACAAACATCAAAATACAGGCATGATTATATTAACTTTTTTTTATATATAGGCTACATTTGCAACAACATGAGAGCAAATTACATTCATAACGGTTTATGTTTTATATTGCGAATAACTTGGATAAATACCGAAAATTATTTGCAATTTTCCACATAATTTGGCACAATAAATTGGTAAACCAGCCACTTAAAGTTATGAAATGGAGGATTGTGAATAGATATTAATTATTTTTATGTCAATTTAAAGTTTCAACAAAAAGGCGCAGTCAGACATTAGTATACAAAGCAAACGTATTCCCAAAGTTCCTGTAATTTGGAAGCATACGTTCACCATGGCCCCAAAAACGTTTGACAGACGAAATGCCGCTGTCAGACATGGTCGAATTAGCAAACGTACACGGAACGGATAATGGCGAGAGCCGTCACTTATCCGATGGCTGCGCGTTTACAATCATTTGTCATGCGGACCATATGCTGTTTGATCGGTGTTCGTCCTGAATGCGTCATGTGGATATGCGGTGTGTATTCAATGAGGCCTGGCGAACGCAAACGTGTGAAAAACAACTAAGTAGAATACACATACGAGAAGAGACGCACCACTAACGGAAAATTACCGTAACTCGTTATCAGTTTTTCTTCTGACAAGTCTATTCTTTCAGAAAATGCAAAAATACTCTGGCCATGAACAACATATAAAAAACTTGCACAATAAAAAAAAATGCACGAAATTCAGGTAGTTGCAATAGTTTTGAAGGGTGAGGGTGTGTTAAAACTGGGAAATAAGTTATAATTATGTAAAAGACTGAAAGTTTGAAATTGTAATATTTATGGAAATGATTATAATATAGTGAACAACTGAGCAAATATTCCAAAAACGATACAGATGTAAAGGGATACCGGCTGTCATGTCAATCTCAATCTCTAGTGGCGAAAATAACACTCAGTACCTCGAACGTTTCATTCAAATTTACTGTTCACTTGGTTTCAAGAGTTTTGAGTGAATATAAAGCTACCCATATATATCAACTTTCCTTGGCTTTATAAGAATATTATGCTCAAAATGTCATCTATGTCTTTAAAGTATTAGGTACATCGGCACTTTCTTCCAGACTCTTTAACGACTCTCCGAAAGCTGTTGCTGACACAATAATAGACGAAAAAGTTCACGATATGGTTGGTAAGCCTTAAAGATTGAAGTATCTTTATAAATGCCATCAGTCCTGGAATATGATTGTATCTCGAAATTATGGGAAGAGGAATAAGTTCAAGGATGATATTTGGAGTCCAAGTGAGAAAGAAAAATATGGTTATTATGAGCAGCATGCGCGTCGTTTTTCTCCCGAAATCGTGATCGTTGTGTTTCTTAGGCTTATTTTGACGATTCGGACTACGGCGTTTGAAAAGCGCGACTTCGTGCGATGACGCTTTGAAAGGATGACTTTTGCGTATGGTTGGAAATAATAGGGTGGGTTTCTCATTGTCTTGTGTTGGGTTAATTGAAGTCGAGGCAAGATTCGACCTGGTGATCTTGTTACTAAGTGACGTCGGTGTGTCATCCAAAGAACTATGGTTTTCTTCAATCTTATCCATGATGTTTTTATCATGGCTTGGATATGGAGAAGTCCAATCTTTTGTTTCTCGTTCAGGCCCGAAAGCTTGGTTTTCCTTCGAACTTGAATCATGGGACCCATTGATATCGGAGGTTGCTATTTCAATTGTAGCTACAGCGAGTTCATTGCCCACAAGCCCGGCGTGAATCTTTGCTCTCTTTCGTAAGAAACCGTAGATGATGGCGTAAAGAAGAGTGGTCGTTATGAACGATACAATGAAACTGACCAACCGCATCATCGTAAAAATCAGCGAGATCTCATACGATGTAGATAACATACATCTCTTCCCCTTGCCTCTCATTTGGCTAACGGTCATGAAAATTGTGATGGGAATGCAGAATACGATTGCGAAGACCGTCGACAATATGACGACCAAGATGGACGTGCGTGTCGTCATTCGTCGTCGTAATGGATGACACACGACCATATAGCGATCGATGCTGATTATCATGGTTAAGAACATGGAGGCGAAGGCAGAGGCATCTCCTGTCAGTATAAAAACCCGACATAAGCCCACGGAAGTGATCATGGGAAGCTTGTCTCTGACGATTAATAAAGGTGTAAAAGCGCAAGCGATTAGGTCGATGATTGCTTGGCCCGTGATCAGGATGTCCGTGCTCGTCTTCAGTTTCTTCCACGAGTACGCATGGATGATTACGACATTGCCTGGTAATCCTAAGACTATTATCATGACGTAGAAGGTTAGATTGATATCATCATAATTATCCCCCATGTTCTCCTCATTGTCAGTTGTATAATGCGAATCTTTGCTCGTCTTGTTCATCATCATCATCATCATGGACTTCATCATCGTCATCGAGTGACCGAAATCTCCTTGTCTTCGCATGCGATCGGTTTGGCGAACACACCTTTTAAAGTATATGTAAGGATTTTATTTCTAGTGTTAGTCTTAGGAATATACTTCCATCAAATATATGATTGTAAGAAGCATTCAAATAAAGATGAAATAAACTTTTCGTACGTTACCCGAAATGATATGGAAAGCAAGAGACTGAGTATTTCATTCTCTATCAAGGCTCGGTCATCATCATCATTGGCACCCGAAAATCACAAGGACATTATTGCGACTGACACTAGCGACATAATAGTTTGGTTGAAGTAATTGCTATACCCGTAGCCATGGTAACACTGACATTAGCCAATCACAAATGAGAGCAGATGACTAGGGAAAACGAAAAATCGGAAAGGGCAGAAAAGTGGTCGCTCGAAAAGCTAATAAAAGAAGGAGGGGGGGGGGGTAATCATCAACGTATTAATGTAGTTGGTTGGCCATTTTTGCAGAAAAAGAATTGTAGACAATCTATGCCATCTCTACAAATTAAGAAGAAAAAACGAGGAGATAAAAAGGCTGTTCATTTCGGCAGATTCGACAGTACACATCCTCCCTATCTTCTTTAGTGACGCTCTTGACTTCATTTTCCAATTAACTTCTAATTATGTACATTTCTGATAATAATACCTCTTTCAAATTTCCGTTTTTCCATCGTCGTGGTAAAGTCGGACACATCGATTTCCCATCATCATGATCATTAATAAGCTCCTGGTTTCCTTTCAATTGATTCAGGGCGTTTGATAACCAGATGATTTTTTTTCCCCAGCAACTCATCCGTCTTTGAAATCTTAATCATGATTATATATCATGTAGGAAATAGCCTAATTAATGGTTCTCTTCGCACGGGCGCCCGGTGTCGCATTCATGCGGGTGTCACAGGTTGCATCCCAATTTTTGTTTCGATACCACATGTTCAACACACATATTGATTAAAGAAAATTTAAGAAAATTTAAGCGAGCGCCCCCCCCCCCCCATTTTCAAATGTGTCGTTTGACATACATTTCGCCTCTTTATTAGCTTAACTAGCTGATCACTAGATCAAAAAATGTTAAGCTTTAAAAAATCGAGGGGGGGGGGGGAAGGGAGGACGATACCTCAGAAAAAATCGAGGGGGACACGTCCCCTCATCACCCGGGATTACCGCCAGTGGGTACCTGTATACATCTTTGCAGGGCCGATAAACCGCTGGTATACAGTGTGTCCCACAAAAAATGCTAATGGCACTTCAGATGGATATAAAATTAAAATTACAAAATAATATTGTTTATATCTTTACACCCGTAAACTACAATTCGTTTTCTACAAGTGGTTGAAATTTTATGTGATATGGTCCAAGAATCGCAAAGATATGAGCATTTTGTCATTACACATCAGGAAACCTCTCCATCCAAGTTTGTATTGAGTAGTACCGGATGTGTTGAATAAAGCAAACCCAAGTTTGATCATTAATACTTTGAAAAATATTTCAGTAGTAATTATGAAATTTATACCACTGTAAAGTGCAACTCAATACCATTTCAATAATACCTCTCTCAGCTCACCAATATCATGTATCACTGAACCCCATTGTTTTAAATATGTCTTGCAAAATGTGAGTGGTTCACTTTCACGCTCATTGATAATCAAAGTTGGGTTTACTTTGAATAACGCACCTCAAGGAGCATGAAAGTGATTAACACTCACAGTTTTGCAAGACTTTTTCAGAACAATGGGGTTCAGCGATGCGTGATATTGGTGAGCTAAGGGACACATTATTAGAATGGTAATGAGTTGCACTTTACAGTGATATAACTTTCATAATCACTACTGAAATATTTGTCAAAATATTAATGATCAAACTTGGGTTTATTTTATTCGATATACCCGGTACTACTTAATACAAAACTTGGATGGAGAGGTGTCCTGATGAGTGATGAAAAAATGCTCATATTTTTGTGATTATTGGACCATATCACATCAAATTTGATCCACTTGCAGAAAATGAATTGTAGTTTAGGGGTGTAGAATAAGAATTAATATGATATTGTAATTTTGATATTATATCCATCTAAAGTGCCATTAGCATTTTTTGTGGGACACACTGTATAAAAACCGTGACCCAGTATGCTACGGTTAGGGTTAGGGTAAGGGTTTGAGCATAAAGCAAAACGCAATTTTAAGATATCGTGACCTATTTCCTAAAATCATCGTGATATGGCCTGTTTTACGATCAGGGTAGACTTTCAAAATTGGCCGTCTGTGCACCATAAAGAGAAATTTAGGTACTATAACCTTAAATCTGCGATGGCAAGCTAGTGGGGACTGTTAGAGCAAACTACAGGAGAAAAATAAATTATTGAAATACACATTTACTTCCCAAAAATTGACCATATCTGCCATTTTAAGGCCAAATTACTGTCTCATTTTATTTTTTCTGATTTTGAGCGTGCACATCTTTATTATTATTAGCAATAATTAGACTTATTTTTCCAATCAGAATTTACTACTGATATGCGATTGTTTCCAAACTGAAAGCCCCAGAAGCAACAGATAATTTGATTTGTTGTGACCATTAACCATGTTAACCAAAAATTGTGTGCCGAATCCGTCAAAAAATGACCTCTCCGAATTCGGTAGTTTTACGCATAGTTAGCTGGTTAGACATCACTTGATGAACAATGTTTTTGTCTGTAAGAATACTTGTATATATGCAACAAACTTATAATATTTACTTCACCAACATCCACTTATTTTTCAAACAGTTTACGTTACAATGTTGTCAAATCACGTTCTGTCATAAACGTCCTCTCCGAAAAATGAAGCAATTGACTTTACGTGTAATAAAAATTTTGAACCCCGATAGAAAAATGAGTTCTTGACGTCATGCCTCCAAATTCAAAAGCAATATCATTTTACTTGTCTAGAACACATACACAAAAATTGACGGAAAATAAAACATTATTATTTTTTTATTTATTTATTTTATTTATTATTATTATTTTTTTAATTATTTATTTATTTATTTATTTATTATTATTATTATTATTATTATTTATTTTTTTATTTATTTATTTATATATTTATTATTATTATTATTATTATTATTTTTTTTTTTTTGGGGGGGGGGTCCTGATGCGTAAAAAAAAAAAACGCCATATATAGGCCCAGCGGTCTACCGGTTGTAACCGAGGACAACCCCATATTTACCAAAACTAAACTTCTGTATCTCTGCTTCATGGGATCTCTACAAGCCGGGGCGCCTAAAGGAGTTGTAATTTGAAGAAAAGATGCAAAATTAAGTCTCTAAAAGCACTAATTCTGGTGTCGTAATTTACGGAATATTCAATTTATTAACGTTTATACCATTTAAAAAAAAATCAGGTTGATAAAATTGAAATTTTAGCAAACAATGCATACAGATATATATACACTGTTCGTCATAAAGGTGGAATATTTTTTTGCCGCTATAGCGACATGATTTTGCTCTGACTTTAATTTCTTGAATATGTTTGTCCCTGCTTTTACTTTTTGGGACCCTGGCTATATCTTGGACATTCTCCCAACCCTTCACGTGGACCTTTTCCCAAAAAAGTTTTGTCAACCCCCGTGATGCCCATTTTTGTCATTTTTTCTCATTTTGGGGCTCCTTTTTGTTTCCAGGCCAACCAAGCCCCCCTTAGTCCTACCTCCAGGAAACGCGTCTGAGGTGTACTGTTTTATATTGTTCTTTAAGTTAAATCTATATTTCTGGGGACAGGCTTAGGTCTCTTGTCTAGGGGAGGGGTTGAAGTAAAAAACGAGATTGGTGAAAATTCGGAATATTTTATTCCATCTTTATGCTGTAAACAAAATAAATGAAAAACCACCTTAGACCCTTAAATATCATAAGTTTTCCCTTAAATTTTGTTTAGCCTTGATGACAAGGCTGTCAATAGTCATTATTGATAATTTTTATTTTGATTTATGTTTAGTTGAAATTTTACAATACAAATAGGGAAGATAGACATTTCCATGGTGTAAAAATGAATAAAATGAATGTTGAACCCCAATCAAAAATAAATTTTGACCCCTCCCCTAGACAAAAGTGGAGCCTGTAACCATAAATCTAGATTTAATTTAAGGAACAATAACAAATCTCCACCTCAGACGTGTTTCCTTGGGGTAGGACTGAGGGGGCCTTGGTGGGTCGCGTGAACAAAAAAGGGCCCCCAAAATAAGAAAAAATAACGAAAATGGCCATCTTCTGGGGGTGACAAACTTTTTTGAAGAAAAATCCCTGGGAAGGGTTGAGGGAGTGACCAAGATATACCCAGGATCCCAGAAAGTGAAAGCGGTGACAAACACATTCAAGAAATTAATAACGGAGCAACATAATGTCGCTTGAGTCAGAAAAAAATATTCCACCTTTATGACGAACAGTGTATATGTATATAATATGGGAAATTTCAGATTTCACACCTGTAGTATAGGTTTTTGCAGTTGATATTATAGGTTTTCCCCGCCAAGTTCATACATTTATCATTCATTTTCATGTAATGTGTATTCAAATTCTTGTGTTTGATGCGACGGACCGACTTTAGTCAATTTTAATTTCGTGTTCTATTGCTCTAAAATTCGTTTTTAGGCAACAAAGAATTGGTTTACAAAGTTCGAATTCGGATATAGGCATTTAATTCAGTATTTGTGCATTCAATTAATGAGAATTTGAGGATACGGAATGAAATGTCGACAGGATGAAGACGAATTTGAATAGTTATTGCGAATGTGTATGCTTATTATGTGAAGTAAAATGGGCAAATACGAAATCGATCACGCAATCGTTAATTTTGATGATAGAATATCGATTTGACTGGCAACATTTTCGATGCATCAGCGTTTTTCTCGAAAATGAATGCCTGTAATATGCATTTTGATTGACAAACAATGAAATCGGCCGGGAAAACCTATATTTTTAAGGGCGTTTTTTTTCTTTCTCCGCCCTTTTAACACTTAATAAGACTCAATATTGAAATGATTTCAAAGGAAGGTCGAACCCTGTTAGCTCAGGGATGACAGGTGAAAGGGGTAAAGTGAACAGCGGAGCACTTTGTATCAAAGTGAAGGACGGAGCAATTAGCAATCAGATGTACAAATCTCACCTGATAGAGCGCGACAACATGACAAAGAATCTCTTATAACCGACTTTATAAGATCAACAGTGAGGAGAGTGTCTGTGTGTGTGTGTGTGT
This sequence comes from Paracentrotus lividus, assembly GCA_940671915.1. NCBI lineage: Eukaryota > Metazoa > Echinodermata > Echinoidea > Camarodonta > Echinidae > Paracentrotus > Paracentrotus lividus. The sequence goes on along the minus strand of CALNVZ010003431.1, from coordinate 14,876,904 downwards.
GTGTGTGTGTGTGTGTGAGAGAGGAGAGAAGAGAGTGTGTGAGAAGGGGGGGAAGATTTATATATCATCATTTATAATCCTTTTTACTCTTCGAATAAGACTCTATACATGATTATGAACAATGTGAGGGGTAAAATATTATTGCACTATTACACAAGGTGTGTGTGTGTGTGTATGTGTGTGTGTGGGTGGTGTGTGCTGTGTGTTGCGGTGTGTGTGTGAGAGAGAGAGAGAGAGAGAGAGAGAGGGTGAGAAGGGGTGGGGGATTATATATCATCATTTATAATCCTTTTTACTCTTTCGAATGAACTCTATACATGATTATGAACAATGAGGGGTAAAATTAATTGCACCATACACAAGGTGTATGTGTGTGTGTGTGTGTGGGGGTGTGTGTGTGTGTGTGAGAGAGAGAGAGAGATGAGAGAGAGAGAGAGAGAGTGTGAGAAAGGGGGGGAGATTTAATATCATCATTTATAATCCTTTTTACTCTTCGATATGAACTCTATACATGATTATGAACAATGAGGGGTAAAATATTATTGCACCATACACAAGGTGGTGTGTGTGGTGTGTGTGTGTGTGTGTGTGTGTTGTGAAAGAGAGAGAGAGAGAGCGAGAAAGAAAGAGAGAGAGAGCGAGAAAGTATATATATAGAGAGAGAGAGAGAGCGAGAAAGAGAGAGAGAGAGAGCGAGGAAAGAGAGAGAGAGAGAGAGTTTGACGTATAGAAATGGACATAATAGGGCGACATTTAGAAAGAGAGAGATAGAGAGAGAGAGAGAGGGGAGGGGGAAGGGAGATGAGTGATTGAGTGTACAGGCAGCAGGGTAGGGAGGTAGAGTAATTTGCTGAAGAAGATAATCCATGTAATCAGTTAAGTTAAATTTTTTTAAAACTACATAATATAGATTTTTCCTCTCCCCCCACTCTCCCTCTCTCTCGATCTCCATTTTTTCCCACTTGAATGTCGAACAGAACAGAATAATCTTACTAATGGCATGATATATATTTCAATAGCATTGTCGATCCGAAGATAAGACACGTTTGTCAAATGTTTCATCGACTTTCAAATTAACACAAAATGTGAAAATACACACTCTTCGACAAATACATAATTGCTATCAACATGATTAATATATGGGCTAATAACTGCGTTCAACCTCAACCGAGGATCCAGGACTTAGGAGTAGAGGGGGCGCAGACGGCAAATTTGAAAATAGGGGGCGCGGGGTTGGGGGGGGGGGGCGTCAATTTTCTTAAATTTATATGAATATATGGTATCCAACCAAAACCAGGGGTGCAACCTGTGAATGCGCCACCGGGCATGGTCCGTGCGATGAGAACCACTAGTTCCAAGCCTTCATCGGGAAAAATTAAGATGATATTTGTGGTTTAATCCACTTTGCGATCTTATTCATTTCATATGCGACATTATCATGATTAAACACAATCATGACAATGGGAAGATTTCTAAGATGATGTCGTGATTCAATTGAAAGGAAACCGGGAGCTTATTAATGATCATCATTATGTGAGATGGATGTGTCCTGTTTAACATGACGACGAGAAACGGAAATTTGAAAAAAGGTATTATTATCAGAACTGTACATAATTAGGAGTTAATTGGAAAATGTAATCACAAGCGTCACTACCGGGGATGGGGAGGAATTGGACTGTCAAATCTGCCGAAACCTATTGCCTTATTTTTTTTTCCAACAATTTGTCAACAATCTGTTTCTTTTTTCTTTCTTTTCTTCCCCAAAAATTAATGGCCAACCAACAACCTTTAATATAATGTTGCTGACGATCCTTCCCTCCTCCCTTACAATCAGCTCCTTCCCCCCCCCCCCGAACTTTTTTTCCCCTAACTTTTTTGTCCCCCTTTCCCGACTTCTCCTTTTCCCGAGTCATCTGCTCTCATTTGTGATTGGCTAATTTCCGCGTTACCATGGCTACGGGTATAGCAATTAGTTCAACCAAACTATTATGGTGCTTCTGTCACTCACAATAATTTCTTCGTGAGTTGCTGATGATGACGAAGCCTTGATCGCTTTCCATATCATTTTGGAGGTAGTACGAATTGTTTGCTTCATCCACGCTCTTTTCATATTTACTTGAATGCTTCTTGCAATAATTAATAATAAGTATATTTCCCAGACAAAAAACGGAAAAAATCCTTACGGATACATTAAAAGGTGTGTTCGCAAAACCGATCGCATGGGAAGAAATGGAGCACTCGATGACGATGATGAAGCCGACGACGATGATCATGATGATGATAAACAAGACGAATAAGGAATTTAATTATACAATGGACAATGATTCGATGATGGATGAGAATTATGAAGATATCAATCTACTCTTCTACGTAATGATAATAGTCTTAGGATTACCAGGCAATGCCATCATCATCCACGCTTATGCATGGCAGAAACGGAAGACGAGCACGGATATCCTGATCACGGGCCAAGCAATCATTGATTTAATCGCTTGCGCTTTTACACCTTTATTAATCGTCAGAGATAAGTTTCCCATGATCACTACCGCAGGCCTATGCCGGATCTTTGTACTATCAGGAGATGCCTCTGCCTTCGCCTCCATGTTCTTAACCATGATGATCAGCATCGATCGCTATATGGTCGTGTGTCATCCATTACGACGACGAATGACGACACGCACGTCCATCTTGGTCGTCGTATTGTCGACGGTCCTCGCAATCGTACTCTGCATTCCCATCACAATTTTTATGAACGTTAGCCTAATGAGAGGCAAGGGGAAGAGATGTATGTTATCTACATCGTATGAGGTCTCGCTGATTTTTTCCATGATGCGGTTGGTCAGTTTCATAGTATCGTTTATAACGACCACTCTCCTTTACGCCCTCATCTATGGATTCTTACGAAAGAGAGCAAAGATTCATGCTGGGCTTGTGGGCAATGAAGTGGCTGTAGCTACAATCGCGATAGCGACCTCCGATATTAATGGGTCGCCTGATTCAAACTCGAATCAAATCCAAGCTTTTGGGTCTGAACGAGAAACGAAAGAAGGAACTTCTCCATATCCACGCCATGATAACAACACCATGGATAAGATTGAAGGGGACCATAGTTCTTCGGACGGCACACCGACGTCACTAAGTAGCAAGGTCACTGGATCGAATCTCACCTCGACCTCCACCGACCCAACACAAGACAATGAGAAACCCACCTTATTATTTCCAACTCTACGCAAGAATCGTCATTTCATGGCGTCATCGCACGAAGCCGCTTTCTTCCAGCGTCGTAGTCCGAATCGACAAAATAACGCAAAGAAACACAACGATCACGATTTTGGAAGGAAAACGACACGTATGCTGCTCATAATAACCATATTTTTCTTTCTCACTTGGGCTCCGAAAATCATTCTTATATTTATTCCTCTTCCCATAATTTCGAGATACAATCATATTCCAGGACTGATAACATTTATAAAGATCCTTCATTCTTTAAAGCTTACCAACCATATTGTGAACTTTTTCGTCTACTATTGTGTCAGCAACAGCTTTCGGAAGATCGTTAAAGAGTCTGGTAGAAAATGCCGATGTACCTAATTTTTAAAATGTGTTTTCGTTGCAAATCTAAGCCAATTTGAGGTATATGAGTAAAAATAAGTGAACAGTATGTTTGAATGAACACTCGAAGTAATAATAATTAGCCGTGCTTATATAGCGCCTAATACCTCCTGATCAGAAGCAGTGCAGCTGTCAGGCGCGCTGCGTTTCAAGGAATAAATATTCCTACCAGGTACCCAATTATCTCACCTGGGTCGAGTGATTAATTTCTTGCCGAAGGAAATTAACACCGGGAGTATTCGAACCCGCGACCCTCTGATTGAAAGACGAGAGTCAGAACCACTACACCACGAAGCGTCGCGACGCTTTCATAAAGTACTGAGTATTGTCACCACGAGAGAGACTAGAAGGACTGTTAGCACACTTTTAGAAAGCGGGTTAAAAATTTCACCGTTTAAAAAAAATGTTGGTTTGAAAGTTAAACATTCTTGTTTAATATTTAAACATTGTTGTTTAAAACCGGAAAAGCGAGGTTTTATAGCCTTAAACAAGACATGTTTAGAGACAAATTACACTGTATTAAACAGGTTTTGTTTAAACAGACCGAGGCAAATGTCACGTGATAGTCATGAGCTAATGGCATCACTCGATACATGGAAGGTAAATCGGCGTAACATTTCAATCATGGCGAAGGACTCATGCCTCACACATTAATTAAGTGTATGCACAGATGTGTTGGCTCAGTGAATAGAGCGTCTGCCTTCTAATCGAAACGTCGTGAGTTCGATACCCGGCCGCGTTAATCAAAAGTTGGAGCGTTTTTATTTTTGGAAAGAAGCGTCAAACAATACTGTTGATATTTTAAACAACCATTAAACAACAGGTTGTTGGAGGACCAAGATGGCGCTGTAGGGAAGTACGACGTAATTTTGCAACAGTGAAAAAAGACCGAGGAAAATAGCGAAATGAAGAAGGATTCTTAAAATCAAAGACATTTACAAGTATTTTGGAACAGCCTGTGAGACGTCCTGGAGATCACGGACAAATCGAAATTAGCTGAAGAAACAGGAAAATATGGAGATTTCAGGAACGAAGTGAGACTGTCTTCGCGGATCGCCGAGCTGATGGGCTAGCCACCGAGGCCCGGGCGAGAAGTCTGGCGCAATTAAATACGCTGGGATTTGATGGAGATCGTGTCTGTACTGCGGTTTTAGGGGTAATCGCAGAAAAGTTGACCCAGGACCTGTGCTGCATTGTACATGCAACGCAGGCTCACGTTGATGGCACGTGCCTCGTAGCCTACGGACGAGTTACTCGGAGACTGTACCCTTAAATATATTATATATAGAATTTACTAAATTGTATACATTTCTTAATGTTTTATTTGTTATCCCTTGTCTATAAGCACAAAATCCTAGGAAATTTGGAATCTAGTATTATTCACGATAACAACAAGTTTTAGGCTTATCAAATTGGTAAACGATAAAGAGAGTAGGGCTAAATTCGCTTTTATGGAGAGATGGCGCTTTATGAATATTTAATCAACTTTGTCAGCTGGAATAAATTAATGGACAATTACTACCATCTTATATTAACTAATTTGGAGTAAAAGTTAGCCAAGGATTATTTGAGCAAATTGATCAAGAAATGGCTTTTAATATGGATATAACGCTTCTCTCATATTGATTAGGAAATATGGTCATCTAATGGGGGGGGGGGGTAGGCAACTGGTACTACTCTTTTTTGCTATTTTCCAAAGAAATTAAAGAATAACTCCTAAAAAAGGCTATTGATAGAAAGGTTATTTATCAAGGAACATTAATCACACAAAAAAGGTTAATTATGCATAAATTATGGCAATTTGCTCAATTTGTACTCAAAACAAGAATCTACGGAATATCTTCAGTCCTAGTAAATCCATTTTTGGTAAACAGATGTTCCTAAAGTGTCCCAGGGAAATAATGGAATGGTCTTTAGAGAAGCCTCTCAGAATGAGGTAAATCCAACAGTAAATAATGATTATCCTTTTCTGGTATTATGTAATTATTATTATAATACACACATTCCGTATTAGATCTTTTCCCTCTAATTGTCAACTCTCGTCTACTTTTTTTTAATTTTTTTTGCTCTCATCAGTCTCCTCTCTCTCCTTTTCTCTCCCTATCCTTCTCTCCGCCTCTCCCGCCTCTCCTTCTCCTCTCTTCCATATAGTTTTCGCGTGAACTGTATCATTATATTATATTATATGTTATATTTAATAAACGAGACAGATTATAGAAAAACAAACAAGATATCACATTCTGTTCAATTTTGGTTGATATATAACAACTTTTGTTTTGTCAACTATTCATGTTTTAAGTAAAAACTTTAACAAAAATACAGTGAGAAATCTTTAACAAAAACACAGTGAGAAATCAGCTACAGGATCCATTCTTGGTCCGTGTGTGACCGAATATTAATGCAAAATCTTGAACTTTAATTGGCTATAACTTAAACATTTTTAAAATATCTGGATTTATGTTTATATCATGCTATAATATTTTGGTTGGCCTATCATTTCTAAAATATTTTTTTTATATTTACAATATGCATGTTCAAAGGTCAGAGGTAAAGAAAAGTGGGTCACGTGTGTGTGACTTCACGAACGGCATGATTTTGAAAGTTCAATTTCCAATTTGAAAAATTCTGTGAGTTTAAAATGATTGAAATGTTCTTATTGCTGTGAGATATGGCATTATGGACCTGTAAACCAAAAAATGACCACGGATAGGAAGTCATCTCTGAAAATTTCATCTGTTATTATTCATAATTAATTTTAATCCGGTATTCGGGTCACGAGATCGTGGACATACTTTGGGCATTGGACTAGACCAGTGTGTGACCATATGGACATGGAAGGTAATTGCACAAAAAAATGAATATAATCTATGTATTAATAACCCAACAACGATCTATAATTCGATGCAAACTACTATATCAGACTTGCCGTGGTTAATTTTTTTAATGAACTCAACCATCCAGTCAGATCACACACATTGCGGGAATCTGTTTTAAAGTAAGATAGCTTGGTCATTAAAGATCTGGAGGAGATGGAGGCAGAGAGTTAGCCAAAGGAGTAAGAGGGGAGTCTATTATGATGCCCCCGATTAGTACCTGAGCACTTGGCATAATTGATTAATTGGACGGCGCGAACAGAGAGAGGAAGCGCCGACTATGCCCACGATGGTACTTTGATGAGGAGGTTAGCGGAGCAACAGACAGCAGGGTTTTCAATTGAATCGGCTCGAAAAAATAATATTATTTATTTATATGCAAATTAATGTATGCTAATATAACACATTGAAAGAGCGATAACACTATTGTGCTTATTCATGGACAACTACAGCTTTCTTAACGTGAGAGTTAGGAGATTACGAATCATTATAAGGAATTAACGTAATTACGAAATTGATACTTGGACAAACAATATATGAATTCGACATTTCTAAATCCTTGGTACTCTGCCTATTGTTTATGAATTTCTTAGTGTGTAAATTGAAGGATTGCATCCTTGTTTTTTTGACCATTTGTTTTGTTTGTTACTTCTATTTGTTTCTGTTATTTTCTTTTGCAGGATAAGTTTAACTCTGCATGAGAAAGCTTCCGAGTATGTAGAGACAGAGATGGATAAGACTTATTTATAATTTAGAGTGTTCAGCCGATTGCAGGAGAATGTTGCGAATTATTACATTAGGATAGGATAACTAGACGAGTTCTCCGCCGATCACACAGACGGTGACAGGATGGTCCTTTGGATACCAACTATTTATATTATAGGTGTGTGCACTAATTAATTAAGTTTCAAGATTGAACAGGACACGTCTGGGTCATTGTGCTATCGAGGTGAAGAGAGTTGAGTGAGATCTTCCGCGGCCAAAATTGGATATTAGCATAAATCTAGGGTCTTTGATCGATTAATCAAATATTACGGGATATTTAACCCAGAGCATGGTTCAACACGAGCACGTTAGAAACACTGTCTCTTTTGTGAGTATTATTCCTGGGCATATGACATGTCGCTGACAGTATTGAGGCAGTTTTTACCAAGACTTGATATTATCTTAATAATAGGAGCTCAAGTTCTAAAACGGAACATTATTATACTATTACCTGAGAGTTCGGTTTAGATTACTTAATGGAGAAGGAGATAGGGGAGGAGAAGCCTACTTTATAATTAGATAATATAATGACATTAAGTCCATAGTAAGGAAGTCAGCATATTCATTCCATTGTCAGGGTAAAAAAAATGATATTTTATTTACCGCTATATTTTTTCCAAATTTATGATATCCTTATGTTTTATTTTATGCAAAGTAGAGCATGAGGACAAGTTGACGAATAAATGAGAACACGAAACAAAGGAAGCATGCCAACAGTTCATCAGAAACAATTTTCAGACATTGATTTATTTTGAATATGCGCTTAAAATAAAAAGCAAACCATTTATTTTGTCCCCAAAAAGGTTCACTTTTCAAAGAATTTTTTTTTTTCCCCCTTCAGGGTTCTTTATTTTTCAAAGAAATCAGTAACAATGCAAAACAATCATCAATATCTATTAAAGGTACGACCAGCTAGCACAAAGAACAGTAAATTAAGACATATTTGATTGAATGTTTGTTAAGAGAGGGAAGCGAAACGTCAAAAGTATCCAGCACGCAAGGAGACGCGGACAAGAGGAATACCAAAAGAAGTTAAGTTAACAGAAATATGAAGGCTCTGACGCAGATCAACATAAAAAATTACAAACTTGCAAACAGGACAAGGGAAAGAAAAGCAGAGACATGCGACAAGAGAGGGGAAGGGACAAGCTAAAAATGACAATCCCACAACATTTACATAAAAGGGGGCTTAAAAGGAGGAGGGACGCAGAGTACTGAGAGAAGACAGAAAGTATTTCAAAAATCACACTTACGCCAAAACGCCACTGAGATATGAGGAAGAGACTGAGAGCTCCAGTATATTTCATATTTACCTGTATATTGTACATATAATTGTTTGTGTTTAGTGGTACATCGTTCGGACTCTTCAGGTTGAATAATGGATGTAAAATTAATGACGCATAACGTCAATGGAATAGGGGATTTCAAAACTAGGAAAGGCGATAACTCACATTTTTTGGGGTCAAAGGTTAAAGAAAGGACCATAATCTGCTAACAGAAACACACTCCACAGAAAAGAGGATGAAACCCATGTGGAGAGAGATCAAATATAAGGACAAACAAATATATTAGGCGCAGGCAACATCAAATAAGCGAGAGGAGGGCTTTGTATAATTTTGCAGAAGAATCTTCAGAATACTCAAGCTTCTAGATCAGTTGAAAGATTAAAGTAGGGGACGCTTTATATCATCGGAAGGAGGGGAAGCTACATAAGGGAAATTTTTGTCATGGGTTAAAGATAATAGGGGACACCCAATAAAAGAAAAGAGGAAAAGCGAGGGTGGGTTGGGAGGGTGTGTTGTGACTGGATCATGATGTAGGTGGGAAAACTACCAGGGAAATTCAAATGGATGGAAGGAACCAAAAATGTATAAATAGGGAGGAGAGTACTCAATTCAACAGACTTGGACAGGGATAAGGAGGGAAGGGAGGTAATATGAGAACAGCGGTGGGAAACGCTCTTGTACTAATCAATAGGGTAAAGACTGAAGGAATATTTTTGTCTTATTAGGATATTTGGAGAACAAGAAACCAAACCAAAAGAGGAATACACATGGAGAGAATAACAATCTCATAGGAGGATGTCAATCAAGACTGGACTTGTTGATTACAGAGACCTGCAAGACTGGATGTAGGTAAAATGATATATCATCCATAGTGTCCTTATCTTGATACAATTATAGGGAATTACAATTACAAAACCTATCATGATCTGAGAAACAAAAGTGGGGCCCTTCAGTGAAGACGTGGGGGAAATCATAAGAATCGAGCCTATTAAGAAATGAGGGAAATAGGGAGAGGCACATAAGGAGTGAGAGCAGGCTTTCTCGCCTGGGTTGATGAAATGAGGGAAGCAAGAGGAACAATGATAAAAAAAGTTATGGAGGGACTGGCTGAAATATAAAATAAAGATTTTACTATCCCATATTCAAAAAAAAAAGGGAAAGAGGGGTGGAGAAGGAAAGAAAATCATGGGACAAGATCTAAAGGAAGAATTGAAAAAAATAAAAATGGAAAAGAACGTGGAAAAAAAAAATGAAGGAAGATAATCTGGAAGAAGGAGTTATTAGAATAGGAAAAGAAAAACGGAGTATGTGTGAAAAGATGAAATACTAAATTGAAATCATTTTTGGCAGAGGGCAAGTGACTTGAGATCGAGAGAATGTAATGTGTAGTGAAAAAGGAGGGGGAAAGAGAAAGTAACAATATTTTTATCACATAGAAAAAAGCAAGACATGTTGAAAATAGCAGGCATGATGGTGGGGGGGCGAGTGGGATTATTAGATACAAATAATGGGAATTTGCCTAAGGGTAACAAACAGAACATACCAAAGATAGTGTGAGGAGGGGAGAACTCAGTGGACTTTTTCAGAAAACAGGATGTGAGCGATGTTAGATAAATACAAAATCTCCAAAGAATTAATATCAAAGGTAAATCTTAGAGGTTAACAGAATCCAGGAAAAGGATTTTCAATGTGAGAGGGAGTTGAATCTCAATGTAATGGAAGGCAAAAGAAAGGGAACTGGAGGGATAAAAGACAAAGGTAAGACACAAGAGAAATACCAGGGGAGGTGGAATTGGGGCCTACAGGGTGGAATTTTAAAAATGAAAACAAGGGGGATGTCGGTCCCTGGTCTCAAATTTATTATGATAGGATTCTTCAGACAGCATAGAAGATCAATCTATTCTGCTTCACAGAGGGCAAGGGGTGATAAAATTGATCCCACAAGCCCAACAAGAGCAGAAAACACCAATTGAATAACACTGGAGGAACCCAATAAACCTGAATAAATGTGAGCGCAAAAAGAAGGTGCCTCGGAGGGGTCGCGCAAAAAGAATGCTGTGTGCCAAAAGAATCTCTAAAGTGGAAGAAATGTCGAGTGAAATGCATAACAAATCAACCAGACAGAGGCTTTATAAAGGGGTGAGGAGAGCATTGGGTGAAGGGATTCACGGATTAATATCAACTTAAAAATGTTTTATGTGCAGAAAAAGAAGAAAATTTTCAAAGGGAGAATAATTATGAGGCTTTAGATTCTACAAGACATAGTGCGAAATAAAGCATTAAAGCCATTCATTCATGTTTCCAATGTTTGGAGGGGCACATGATGAACTTGGGGACGGTGACATGATATTCACGTGGGTAAACAGTCTATAAGAGATATCAGAGTAGTTGAGTGTCTTAGAGGGGGGTAGAAAGCACAGGGTTCACCACAGGATATTTTAAAGGGTAAGAGGCAGAAGGAGGTCAGACGAAGGAGGACCCTCTTGCGCTCCTAGTTACTAATCTTATAGGAATAAGAAGTGATTGATTTAGTAAGTATAATACATAGAGTACAGTAAATGGAATATGGAGCGGGCAAGTATATATTAACATTGCAAATAAATGGTCACAGCGTCTAATTAAAGTCCAACATTGAAGAGACAAAGAGAACACATATAATATAACTCTATAAAATTTATGTTTCAATCAGCTAGAGAACAGTATGTATTAATCAGGACTGTACATGATCATTGGTTATATGATTGATTTGCAAGCGGTGATCAACAAAAGGGTCCAAACGCTGGATATACAATTTCCTTGTGTGAATTTATAACTATCTTTAAATTACTAGAATCGAAGAATGAGATACTGTAGCATATAATTAATTTCGCTTTTAAACTGGGCTTACATTTGGTATGAATTTTATCATATAGAATAGCGTAAGTTCTTATTAATTATTTTGATCTATAGAACTTGGAGTGTCTTTTCAGTATGAGTGATACATTATAGTTAGGTATGGTTATGTGGACGATAGAATGTGTCGCGCTTCATCTTTAATATAGAGGATAGATAATGGTCACAAGGACAGGTGCTATTTTTAATGGCCAGGAATTAATTTTAGGGCATCTTCTTTTCCATTTTCTCGTGTCTCGACGTGAGAGGGAATCCCACAGATGAGAGAAGTGGAGAACACCCTTATTTAGGGTAATCTTCGAAAATATGTTAATAATGGGAATAATGACATGAAATGTGAAATAAAGAGACTAGACATGGGCTAATACATACATGAGTAGTGATCGTGTGAAATCTAGCTCAGGCACATGTGGATTGGCAAAAACAACAAATTTTTTGTGGCGTAAGACTTAAGGGAGTTTAATAATAAAAATTGTTAATACAATAAATAAAACTATTATCTTCATTATTATGGAGATCTTTCGGGGGCGGTTAACTTTCGTGTTATTTTTGGCATTGGCTCACAGTGTGTGTACGTGTGGTGAATAATATTTGCGTATTAGTTGTAATAAGGTCTCAAAACAGGAGTGCGATTCACTACCATATTATTTATTTTCTATGTATTAACGAGTGGTTAAAAGGCAACATAGAGAGCGTATTAAAAATAAATGGGGTATAGCTATGACACATGAGGTACAGGAACGCACAAAGAGAGACCTTAAGTCAGTTACTACCAATCATAGGGCATAAGTGGTCAATAGAAATGATATTTTACGGATAACGGGATTTTTCCTGGATTCAAAGGGGGATTTTGTTTGGTGATATTAATTTTGCAAATGAAGCAGGAAATTAATTTGTAAATTAAGATAAGAATTGCCATTTCATGAACTTTAATCACAAGACAATGCTTATTGATTCGAACCTGGTTGGGGGCAGCTTTAAAACACCATTATTAACAAGGACTAATAGCATTTAGAAATTTTCTCTCCAAAAAAAAGGTTCACCAATATCTTGCGAATTAGGAAATTCGCCCTACAGCCGCATGAGACAGGATTGTAAATTAATGATAGACTATCACCGATCCTTCAATTATACAAGCGCACTATTATTCTTCACAAAGTCATATACTAATTAAATGCGTGAGAGAAAAGAGACCACCCAGGCAAAATTTGCGTGTCGATTTGGAAACTGGAAGGCATACTGAGTTATTATTGAATAGTTACTGGCGCGCTCTTGGAAGTGAGGCATTTTCGCTAAAATCGGTAGTATTTGCTAGCTTAACAAAGTCATTCAGTGCACCCACGCGCAAGTAGATAAATAAGAACAAGCAAATAGTATTATTTTGGACAAGCCCAGGAGGAGCCCACAAAGAGAAGTAAGGAACACCTATGATGAGTAATAGACATTTCGAGATACTATTCCATACACCTTTCTTATAAAATTGGATTGTAATTAAAAGCATCGGGTTAGAACAGAGATTATTTTCTTTAAGCTTGGTCACCTAACGATACAAAAGCCACAAGTTTATCTATGAAAGGCGAAGGGTAATGAATAACAAGTATATTGGATTCTGTGATTAAATATATCAGTTCAGTGTACGGTAGGGCTCTACATGAAGCAGGACTGTCTAATATATTATCAATTATTTGATGATGATGGAAATTTTTTTACATTTCAATTGGTGAGATAGAAAGGTGTTCGAAATAGTTATTTTCTACAATACATGGCGATAATACAATCAGTGAAGAAAAAAATGGAAATGTGAATTCCATCCAGTGATATTGCAAATGTTTTTGGATAAAGATGATGAAGATCAGGTACACAAGAATGTATGGCCTCTGGATTATATATACCTGAAGCCCAAAATAGTGTACATGGACCTCTTTTCCGAGTTCATAAAAAGACCAGTTAGTGAACAATTATTTTCTAGAACATTTGATATTCAAGAGGAGACTGGTCTCAAAATTTATACCCTCCATTTAAATGCACAATAGAAACAAAAATAGAAGTTTTTCATTCAAATAAATTAAACATTAATATACTATATACTAACTATAGATTGTGTAAGATGAAAGTAGTCGACTCAGAATTTTGCACCTTTTGTCATTCAATATTTAGAAACACCATTCATTTGTTCTATGAATGTGATTTATTCAAAGCTGCGACAGGAGTTTGTTTGTAGAATTGGTAAGAATTTAATGTTAAGTCTGAAGACTTTAGTAGGAAAAGAGTGATGTTTGGATTCATATATGGACGAAGGCCCCCACAAATCACTGCTAAACCATTTCGTACTAAGTTTAAAAGATATGTTTATATAGAAAAATGTAAAAACACACAACCACATTAAAGGGACTAATATCTTTCATTTCTAATACGAAACCTAATTGAACTTAACATTGCAAAACTGAAGAATATTGAAGGATGCATTATAAAAAATGGACCCCTGTTGAAAAATTATTTTGATTACATTCTTGACGTAAACTTGATAAAGATAACAATTTTTTTTTTACCCACTCTTCATGTATTGTTATAATAGGTTTTTTATATGTTTTTGTATTTTACACCATATAAATGTGTGATTATTATGTGATTAATGTTTGTACATACAGATTATCTGAGCAATAAAAAGTTTCAAAAAAAAAAAAAAAAAACAACAGGTTGTTTAAGCTTTTAAACAACAAGAGTGTTAAAATTTAAACAAGTATAGGTTGTTTTAATTTTTAAACAGCGCTATGCTATCACCCGGTTAACACGCAGTTTTAAGATTTTAAATAATTTGTTTAATTTTTTCTAACAGTGTATCTTTATACATGAATATCGTTTTCAAATATTTGCTCAGACATTATTTGCTCAGAATTTTATTATTTTAATAATGCTTCCCAAAGCAAGATAGCAAAGATTTAAGATTACATGAGAATCAGAAAGGTTTTGTGTCAGGACGCTATATGGAGAAAATATCCGACTGTTTATATGATATAATTGTACACCCAAATCGATGATATTCCTGGATTACTTCTACTAATAGATTTGAAAAGGCGTTTTTGGATTATTAAAATTTCAATCATGATTTCATTAGAAAAGTACTCATATTCTCTTAAGTTTGGTCCATCTATTGTTAAATGGGTTAATGTATTCTATGAAAAGCTCAATCCGTGTGTTTAGTCAATGGGCATTCTGTCTCCAAGATTCTCAATTGAGCGGGGCTGTCGTCAAGGAGACCCATTGTCCCCGTATATCTTTTTGTAATGCGCTGAAATTTGTATTGTTCTGTTTAGGCGATCAAATTCATATGTTGGTTTTGAACTTGCCAACAGACAAACATCTTAGAATAATTCAATATAGACGATACTCTTTGACAATTAAATGGATCAGAAACGGAATTGAACAGGGCTCTGAATATTTTAGATGAAACAACTCAATATCGGGTTTGAAAGTTAATATAAAAAACACATAATAAATGGATTGGACGATATAAAAAATAAAAAAGATGGTATTCTTTTGAACAGAATTTAAATTGGGTGTTTGACGATTATATTACATATTCAGGTATAGACTTTTGTACGGATTTGCAAAAAATAACAATTCATAACTATAATGAAAATTAAAGAGAACAAAGGTAAATGACATCATGGTTAAAAACGAATATTAACTGTCCTTGGAAGAACCAGTGCAAATTCACTGGTTATCTAAATTAATACCTATTCTCTTCTCTCCGCGTCCAATCCAGATGAAAATTTCTTTAAAAATATAAACGCTCAGTTTCATAGATTCATTTGGGAGAGAAACCAGATAAGATATGTATAAGTCAAATGTCACAAAGTTACTCAGATGGCGGAGTCAAAATTATGGATAATAAATTTACATTGCCAATCATTGAAAATTTCCTTGATTAAAAAACTGTTAAATATTCAATAGATAGCAATATACTTTGTCTTTTGCAATTTTTTTTTTTTTTTTGCAGGGAATACAAACTTAGAACTTTACATGGGGAACAATTATTACCGACACTTGCAGAAAAAAAAGAATCCTTTTTTTTTTTTTTTTTGGTTCGGGTTCTTTTTTTTGTAAAGAAATGTTGATGGCTTATTCCACACTTTATCCATCCACTATGATACTGTTTCCTGCCAACCCTTATGGAATAATGATTACATTAGAATTGCTAATAGCTCAATTTATAGTAGTTCATAGTGTAACAAGGGAATTCGTTTTGTAAATGATATTTTAAATGAAAATGGTAATTTTCTCCCTCTGAACGATGTTCACGAAGGGTATAATATTCATATCAATTTTTTTTTCTATCGTGGATTATGTGATGCAATTAGAGAAGGTTTTAGCAAATGTACTACTTATAACAAGGTTCAGCAGCCCTTGGTACCAGATACAATGTCACTAGTTATGAAATATATAAAAGGTTGTGCACATATCTATGCAATTTTATTGAAGAGAAGGAAAGTGGAATGCAAAAGTTTCTTGAAATGGAAAGGTATTTTTGACTTGAATGACAAAAACTGGGGAACATATTGCTCCATTGGATTTAAATGTACGATGGATGTTGCCTTACGATGGTTCCAGTTTAAATTGTTACATCGTATTTTATATATGAATGATATATTGTTTAAAATGAATTTAGTTCCTAGAAAAGAGCCCACTTTTTGTAACGAACAGATCGAAACAGTTATCCATTTGCTATGCGATTGTACTCATGTTAAACCTATTTGGAATATGCTAGAACATTGGATTTCCGATGGAACTAGAAATAGAATCATATTTTCACTTCAAGATAAATTATTTGGTTTAAGAGGTTTAAATAATCATGCATTTGAATGGCATACTGATAGTAGTACGACAGATGATATATATGTACTTGCAAAATAAACCAAGAATTGCCTGTTTTTGATAATATCAAAATTTCGATTATAACCTATTTCAAAAATGAAAAATACATTGCATAATCGAATTTTAAAACTAATAAGTTTAGAAGATATTGGTTTCAATTCAAACACTTGTTAAAGTGAAGTTTTAGCATAGTGAATGTTATATTTTGTATTATATTATATCTTGCATTCCTTTTTGAAACACTTTTTAAGACAGTGATTATGTGTCTCTTATATACTTGACAGTTTATTCATTACATTCGTATTTTGAATTATCGTAAAATATTATTGATTTATGTCATATTAGAATTATATGCTTTGAAATGCTTTGAAAATATACTTTTTGAGACGAAAAATATAAAAAATCCCAGTGGAGGGGAAAAATTTGAAGAAAAAAAATCAATATCACATAGTACAGGCAATACATAAACCATTAAAGCGTGGCACGGTATCGATGACGACATCTGCTACACTCAATAATTGATTACTCTTCTAAATTACTTTTAATTGCAAGGGTGCTCGCCTATACATAAAATACTAAACTAATCTAATGACAAAAAGGATATGTATGAATAATTGAGTTACATAAATGTACGCTACTGGCCATAATTAATTAGCCAACTCCTGAAAACAAAATTAGAGTCCTTTCTGTATCATGTTATATTTCAATTATAACCATGTTGTTGTTTATGTTTGTCCTCTAAAAGGTAAAGCCTGTCCCTTTTGCCACATACCTTCTTTTTTTCTCTCTCTCTCTCTCTCTCTCTCTTTTTTTTTTTTTTTTTTTTTTTTTTTTTACTAAAGAGGATAATTTACAATAATAACAAATAATGCGAGCACAAAGCGCAAGCTGAAAATTGTTGGATATTGGACCGGAAAATATATTTTAAGCGCTATAAAATTAGGCCAAAAAGTACGATATACATATTTTCATTAAGCAGAAAAAATGCCTCCCCCCAAAAAAGCAAGAAAATAAAACAACAACAAGAAAGCTCCTAGCACTCGTGCAAACACGAATATATGATAGCATATGTGTTTGCAAAATGACTAATAGGGCGTAAAAAAAAAAATAAAATAAAAGATAAAAATATATATATATATATATATATATATCCTCTCAGTATGTTGGGAAGTATATAAAATGTAAAAAGGACCATAATGGGTCCATTTTGCCCCTACCAATGGGTCCGTTTTAACCGATATATGGGGCAAAATAGATTTTGGTCGAACAAAACTTTGAATGACATTACCTTTAATTTTTTTTTAAATAAACATATCTTGAGAAATGTGGTTATAGTTCTTCCCAAATACAATAAATTGTGACAAAAACTGGTCTCCTAGCATTTTTTTTTTTTTGTTGTTTTTTAGTTGTGATCTCTCAAAGTTTTAGTTTACCCCACTTTCCCCTAATGCTAAACGCTATGCACGACCTGAATTTTTTTCGGATATACTTGATCTTCAATATTTCAAGTGCTGTATGTAATAAAACATGATTTTCCCATTTCTGATAATGCAGCTTATAAATTCCAAAAGATTCCAGGCTGGCCTATTATGTTTATGATCGTTTTGGCAAAATTAGCTAAATCAATTAAACTTACAATTTGAATCTCATTCAATGTAACTGAATCCCTTGACTTTAGCATACGTCTGAGTGCTGTGATGACGTAATAATGCCAGCCTGTTGCTTTCTATAAATCTAACTATGATCTTAACAGTACTACATTATATATATTTTCTCTCTTTTTTTTTCTTCTCTTTGGTTATTTCCGATTTTCTGTCTCTTTTACCCTATACTTTGTTTTCTTTTGATTTTTATCCGTCATATGTTTTCATCATTATTTATCTGAAAAGGGGGTACGGTAAACCGTACCACCCGAAGTGGCTCCTACGAGCCTGATTTAATACCACATACACATAGGCCCGAATTCACAAAGGTGGATTCTGAAAAATCCATGGTTTTAACCCTGGGTTTAACCTAGGGTTGGACCTAGGATTTTCAATATGGTATTCACAAAGGTGGACTCGACTGAATTCACAGATCCACACCGTCATAAAACGTCATAATTTGGGTCAACTGTTGGTGAATCATAAACTGGTGGATCCGTGGAGCCGTTGATTAAAAAACCCACGGATCCACGGATCCGTGGGTTTTGCAGAATCCTCCTTTGTGAATTCGGGCCATAACGTCTGAGAAGATCATCTCTAAATTATTCAATATTCGCTTGTGTTTATGTTGTATGTTGTAATAAATATCCTAGCCATTTTACCCTTCATGATAATTTTGTTGTCTAGTTCAATTCAGGCAGTAAAGAACATAAGAAGTGATCAGAGATAGAAAAGTTTTAATCTTCTGGCTTTTCTCCCTGTTTCCTCTCGATAACTTTAAAGGCTTATTAACATTTATATTTTCCCCTCTCCTACAAGCCTCCTCTGCCATATCTTCTCCTCTGTCTCTCTCTCTCTCTCTCTCTCTCACACACACACACACACACCCACACACACACACACACACACACACACACACACACACACACACACACACTCTCTCTCTCTCTCTCTCTCTCTCATCATGTTACATGTAAAAAACGGGATTTATCAACAACAGAAATGTTTTGTTTTCTTCAATATGCCAATTAACTACTTAATAATTGATGACATGGAAAAGTTGAGAAAATAATTTGTCGATGCCATTGCTCACAAGGTCGTGTTCATGACATTTACTGCAATTAATTATAAGCGGTACTTGGCACACTTAGTGCAATCAAATTGAAAGAACAGTCTAGCCTAAGTGCATATTCTAGATATCAAACTGCGCATGATAGAACGTTTGAATTCCCCTGGTTACTGATGGTCTAGTTGTTGCTCAGTATTTAGCATTACAAATAACCCTGAATAAGGGGATTTTCAAGACATCTTTTCAACGGTGAACTCACATCAGAATACAAATTCTCTACATAAGCCAAATACTTTCCACCCCGGACAATGACAATTACCCCTGGACAACTACCCCAGGACAATTACCCCCTGGACAACTGCCCCAGGACAATTACCCCTTGGACAACTGCCCCAGGGCAATTACCTTCTGGACAACTGCCCCAGGACAATTACCCTCTGGACAACTAAAACTAAAGGCGCGGTCCCACTGACTTTTTAGGATGATTTGCGTATATGAATTGCGGATTGTTTGTTTTGTTTTTGTTTTTTGTTGCGGATGAACGAAAATTTTATACGCAACTCATGCGCAATTATGCTACAATCACACAGACACTTACGTTTAGTTACGTATTTGTTGATTTATCCTTCTTTAATCTTCTATTCTACAATTTCTTATGTATTTCTTTGTTTTATTGGATGAATGATATTATCACTATTTCCACTGCAGACTTTGATGGGAAGGCATCCGTGGGGATTCGCAAAAAAAGAAAATAATTTTTGGACTCAACTGGACGTAACTCAACGTAAGTGTCTGTGTGACTGTAGCATTAAACCTCCCGCCAGTGGGATCGGGCCTATAAGGACAACTTCTTCTTGGACAATATACGCCATGTAGCCTTAGAGAAAGATCAAGCTATCCGGGAATAGTGCAGCGAAGGAGGGGGGGGGGGTACTTGTTCTGGATATAATAAGGGTCCAAGGAAATGCTGTGTTACTGTGTAGTGTTTGATTTAATTATTATATTAAATCAAACACTACACAATAACACAACAAGTACAGAAACTCAGCCCTTGAAGAAGGCTTTATATGCGCCGAAAGCTTGGCAAATAGAGTGGTTTTCAGCAACGCCAATCTCCTCTTGCTTTTATTTCGACTATATATATATATATATATATATATAGCAATATATATTACTGTAAAAAATATTTCTATTTTTACAGCAAATCTGCTGTCAGCAGAGTCGCCATAAAAAATGTTATTGAAAAAACATATATATATATATATATGCATTTTCTTTCAATGTATTAATATTTTATCTTTTCACATCAGACTTCATTTTTTTTTTTTTTTTTTTTTTTTTTTTTTTTTTGGGGGGGGGTTGGGTTAGAATAAAAAAATTAGGGTACAAGAGCCCTCAAGCATCACAAATAGCTTCTTTTTCTTTCTTTTTTTGGACAGCCGAAGGTGGACTGAACAAAGTCGGTCGATTTATTCAAAATCTGATAATCCGCGATCTGCGCCTCCGCCCCTGCCCCGCGTTCCACGTCTCTACTGAAATCCTGAATCCGCGCCTGGACTTTGAGCCATTGACCTATGTATGGAACCATGGATTCTTCTAGTAGAGTACATGGTTGAACAAAGTACCAAATAATAAGTTCAAACGTTGAACAGGATACGTGGAACTAGTATTACATGATGAATATTGTATCAAAGAATTTAAATCGACCCTTATAGGCCTTGATAATCTTATTGTTTTTTTAATAAATATATATATTGTAAAAGGTGGGACAAGGTATAGTTGTTCTGTTTGGACTTTGAGGTGGTGACCACAAGAACTATATATCAAGCTATAGAAAGGATTGTAAGTACTGGTTTCTTGAAACTTTTTTCTATGAAAAATATTATATACAGGCTTTGCAAAGTTTACTGTTAAATTGATTAAGTTGAGAGAAAGAGAGGAATTATATAATTATAATTATACGAGTTTTTAAACAG
Organism: Paracentrotus lividus; assembly: GCA_940671915.1. Lineage (NCBI taxonomy): Eukaryota > Metazoa > Echinodermata > Echinoidea > Camarodonta > Echinidae > Paracentrotus > Paracentrotus lividus. The sequence goes on along the minus strand of CALNVZ010003431.1, from coordinate 14,855,913 downwards.
TCATGTAAGGCATGGGAGTTAAAGTACGTTCATAAGGTAAGAGAGGGAGACAAGGACAGACAGACAGAGAGAGAGAGAGAGAGAGAGAGAGAGAGAGAGAGAGAGAGAGAAAGAGCAAGAGAGCCATTAAATTTGTATGATCACTTTATTATCATCATGGATATATTTCACGGGTAGATTGACCAATGAGATATGAAATTCGTGATTACTAACTACTTTTGTCCAACGATCATTTGAGTGAATATTGTCGAATTTATTTCACAGATATTAATTCTCAAAATGGTGAGGTTATCATTGTTTGCAGTACCCTTGTTGGTGTCAGTGATGGTGTATGCCCAAAAACCTTGCTGTGGCCCAGAACAGTTCATCGCAGCCCGCGGTAAGAAATAATTCAAAAATGAGATGTTGTAAGATCTTTATTTACATATTGCAAGTTTGCAATGACACACTGTAAAAAAAAAATACCGTCGTATTTACTTAATTCAATTATGTTAAGAAACTGCCTTAATTTGTTCGAGTATTAACAACTCCATGCTATTTTAAGTATGTTCTACTGAAAATGATATGAAGTTATTATGACTTGATTAAATAGAGTAAACTTAATTCAATTGAGTAAAAGAGTATTTAAAAAAAAATGGGGGAGGGGACTTTCTAAGGCACGAAAGTCCACTGACATCATTTCAACCTACGTGTTTAAACCAAATATCAGACTTCATTTTGTCACTTACCTGTAATGATAAGGTACTGGTATTTATATTTATATCTCAAAGAGTGCATCCTAACAAATAAAACAGTGAGAACATCTTCCTAAAACCACAAAAAAAAAACAAAATTTCAGTTGAGTTGCTATTAAATGTTGCTCTTCTTTGCTCAACAAAAATTGAACTTTTTTGCACACCTTAATCCAAAACAATTTCAAGCACAAATATATATGACAGTTATCTAAAATTTTGAAACATTTACTTGCTCGTAATGATATTCATGTATTATGTAAATATGGCGTTAATTGAAAAAAATAAGTACATTCAACTTTATTTTTTTTAAGTAATAAGTATTTAAAAGAAATGTGCTTAATTGAAGTTAAATTTACCTAATCAAGCAAGTTAGAATACTTGAATTTTCCTAAATGTATTTTGTACCTTTAAAAAAATGAGTAAATTCAACGACACTTAAATTTTGAGTTAGCAAGACTTAATTTTAAATTTAAATTTAATTTTGTCTTTTGAAAGTTAAATCTACGTAAGAAAATCATGAATAATCAAAGGAGCATATTATTTTTTACAGTGCAGTGGCCGCGGCAGTAGTGACGTGGCCACATATAGAGCTGGGGGGGGGGGTTGCTCCTCCTCGAATATCAGTAACAAAGAGAACAATGAGATCGGGGTAGAATAAGGAAAAGTGATGATAATAAACATAAATTATTATATGATCTATACTTTTAATTCAAGCACGAAATTATGATTATAAATATGGTTTTGTACGGTAACCAAGATGATATTATGTGGCGCAGTAGGGGAAGTGATATTGAATAGCGTCCTCTTTATGTTGCAACTTAAACACTTGACTGCCGCATGGTGATCCTCGCACAGTACGGGTATAACCAGCGTGGCACTGGTACTTCAAAACAGACAAAGCTCACACAATAGCATAAGCACGTAATATTACTGGTCAGAGCACAGTGAACAAACGTCAAGCACGTATTATTACGCGGTCCGCAGCCAAGTGCTTAAAGGGGACCAATACCCAAGGCAATAATCATTTTTTGTATGAAAGAGCACAATCAGATGAGCAATTTAAAAAAAGTTTCATCAAAATCGGTTATAAAATAAGAAAGTATGGAAGTTTGAAAAGTCTTGTTTTACCTTCTATGGGGATCCTCAAACTGGCAACATCGGCTTCAATATGGCCGATTTTATGGACAACTCTCACTTGTTTTGCACACAAATTTTCAGATTTTCCCCATTTTCTTTCAAAAATATGTCTTATTTACTTCTGAGCTCAAAATATGTCATGGAAAAATATATTTCACACAACATATGTTGAGCTCAGAAGGAGGCAAGACACATTTTGAAAGAAAATGGGGAAAATCTAAAATTTGTGTACAAAACCAATGGAGAGTTGTCCATAAAATCGGCCATTTTGAAGCTGATGTTGCCAATTTGAGGATCCCCATAGAAGGTAAAACAAGACTTTTTAAACTTCCATAACTCTCTTATTTTATAACCGATTTTGATGAAACTTTTCAAATTGTCCTCTCATTATGCTCTTTCCTATGAAAGTGATTATTTCCTTGGGTATTGGTTTCCTTTAATAATCGTATCCATAAAGAGAAAGTTCACTCTGTTGAAAGTTCACTTTATTGGTCTTCTAAAAATACAGAAAAATAAGATAAAATATGAGTGAAGGTTTGAAGGAAAATCCATCACAGAATAACGAAGTTATGAATGTTTAAAATTTTGAGCTATTGACGTGACTGCGAGCTGCCCTCTCATAATGTTGTGTATGTAAATTTCACAAATTTGTCAATTTCATGTTCTTGATAACGGAATAAATCTATTTCAAAGAGGCTTGTATATGATATAAGCACAGTTTTTATGATAATAGGTGAAATGATTCATATTCTTCTGAAAAAATGACAATTTATGGAATTTACATTGCACAACGTTGCACAAGAGCAGCTCGCACAAAATGTCAAGAAAAAAAAATAAACATTCATAAGGAGGCCCTCACACTGAGGTCGTTCTATATACGTCTTGCCCGTTCTTGCCCGTTCTTTAAAAAATTGCTGGAACGGGCTTTGGTCGGGTTGGAACTTATAACTTGAAAATAATTTCTTGAATACGATACTAGCAGTTCTATAATATATTGCTCTTATCGCCAATTCCGTCTTATCGCCCGCAATACAGTTTTATCCCGTTTCAGACCGAGTAAACGGCTCGTTCACTCTACACCGTTCGTAGCACGTCCAAACCGTCACTAAAAGTGCCTATGCGCAGCATGATAAAATTAGATACCATGTTCGTAGTACGTCCTTCTCGTTCAGAGTAAGTCCTACCGTTTAAGGAACGTTGTCACTACGTTTAATTTTAGAACTTGAAGCCAGTACGATTTTTTTGAACATGTTCAAAAAATCGGAATGCCTTTCCGTCTCTTCCGTTCGGGCCCGTTCGCCAAGTTCGTAAACAGATTGTGAAACGGTCTGTACTAGATTCTAAAAGGTCTGCACTACGTTCAGTCCGTGTGTAAACAGATTGACCCGTTCACCAAAACTACCTAGAAGCAGTGAGAACTAGCTCAGTGTGACGGGAATTATGACATGCCGTTCTGTTATAAAATGAAACGTATGTTCGTAGTACGTCCTTCTCGTGTTCAGAGTAAGCCTACCCGTTTAAGGAAGTTGATTGTCACTACGTTTAATTTAGAACTTGAATAATTAATATACAATGCTCGTTTGTATGACGTCCTAGCACAACTTTAGAACATTTAAGTACGGTAAGTTCGTTTGTAGTACGTCCATCTCGTTTCAGGTACGTTGCCACCCCAGTTAAATTTTAGGACGAGAATGGGCGCCCGATTTTTTGAACACTTTTTCGGAAATCCGACCGAGCTTGTATCCATGAAGTTCGTAAACAGATCGTAAGAAGTATTTACTACGTCCACTCATTTACACACAATATGCCCGTTCGGCAAAATTTGCAAGGACGTAGTAGGAACGATGCTCTTGTGACGGGGGTATTACGTCGTTATTTTGGGTCAATATTCCTCAACATTTACTAAAAATGTGTCTTTTTATATTTTGCATTATTAAAAGAAACTTTAATTTTGGGTTAACTTCCCCTTGAAAACAAAACTCTACCCACATAGGTGCCACGGTTGGTCTAGTGAGTGAGTGATAAATCCCAGCAAGGTTCTACACGTACGTCATACGGAGCTTTTGATTTCTTACATCAAAAATTTGGTTACAAATCTTAATCTCCATATCCTGGTGGAAATTCGACACACTTTCGTGTTATCCAAGATATATAGCCAGGTAAGTATTATTTTTTGTTATTTGGTTTTTTTACGGGGTGTTTTTGTTTTTGTTTTGAATTATAATTAATGTTTTAATCTGACAATTAAATACTATAGTCCTTTTTCCAATATAACACAACTTACAGTGGCAAATCAAAGGCTTTTCTCCAAACCATTGTCAATATTGCTGGTTTTTGTTAGACATTATCAAATGTCCACAAGGCTACTACCTGGCAATCAATAGTATAAGCAGTTTCAAATTTTTTTTTTTTTTTTTTTTTTAATTATACGGTACTTATTCAAATACTTATAGACAATACTGACCGCAAACGGATATTATCGTGTATAAATTTAAGCACAAGCATGGCAATTGCTAGTCGATTCTAACTCCTTACAGAAAAAATATTTATACTCGTGTTTATGAAATTTCATTTACAAGAATTTTAAAAAGAAATACATAAAAAGTGATCTGCTGTAGTACTGGTGCTGTGATTGAAATAACAAAAAAAACAAAAAAAAACATATATACTCTAACGAGAATCAAGTCTATTCATTTCCAAAATAATGCACACCCGTCCTCTATTTTCTTTTGAAATCATATGCAGGATAGACAATGATTATAGATGATGAAAAGAAAACATGCCAGGACAGCCAGCTACGAGACCTCAACCAACTATTTGCATACCAGGTCAGGCAACATTAAACCCACAGAAAAATAAACGATACTTTCGAAAATAAGCACGTCACTTTTGACTTTCCTACATTTGGTAATTTACCCATACATATTTTATATTTGAATTATAATTTAATTTTTACGCAGCGTCTCTCTAATAATAGGGACTAGTAATGCATTTGGCAGGTGAGGAAAAATCAGGGGTTATCCTTGGTCCGCCTGTGTGATGGTACAACAAATTGGAAAACAAAATTGCAGTTGCGTGAAAAGTTTAAAAATCTGATAAGATAACTAGCGAAAGATATTAATATATTTGTTCGCTTTCGCGATTCCATACGTATCCTATCTTTATACCTGTGCCCTGTAACATAAAGAGTTACGATCAGTTGCAAATCGATAGTAATCAATCAGGATCCTTGTTGCATAAATTTATTGCACTGCGAACCAATTATAAATTTTGCTTAGAATTTGCGATTGATCGTAACTTGCAGGGTTCAGATGCAGTATAACAATCGCATGAAACTGAAAAAAAAAAACATTCCAAAATAATCCGTTCGATTGGTTTATTTTTTATTAAAGACAATGCCACAAGACCATCGTCCATGACATTTGGAGGAGTGCTGGCCAGGTCATGGCTGTATGAGATTCGTTACCCTGACGTTCCCCAAATTACGTATGCCACCGTCTCCGTAACGCAGGGCACATGCAACCCTATTGGAGGATCACTGATGTGCGAGGTTTAATGGTCGGCTCAGACATCGAGTGAGTGGCTAAAATGATAAGTAATATTCCATAAATAACAGCGAAAACCACGATAGAGAAAACCTAAAATGATAATTATGAATAAAAATTATAAGCCCCGGTCATTGTGCAAAATCCTCGTTACGATTTCTCGTTGATGCTATTCAATCCTATTATGTCAATACTACTATTATTCTTTTCTTTTTTTTTTCAAAGCAAATAGAATTGAAATATAAGAAAAAGGTATCGATAATATGCAATTAACAAAAACAAAAAACAAAAAAACAATTCAACTCATTTTGCAAGTATTACTTTACTCGCATTGTATACAACACAATTTATTTTGCCGTTTCATGTCATAGAAAAGGACAAATTATAAACCAACCAATGATATAATTTTCATCTTCAATATATTTTTCTGAACAGTTCCCATTGTGGAGACATATTCAGAAATGAACATGAGCATCGGAATTCCTGATCCAGAAATGTGGTTCACACTCCCAAGCTATTCAATCAACAGGTAATAAGATGTTGCTTTCATATTTGTTTTAATTTGATTAGTTGATTATGAATTAATACATTATTAATTCAGCCTTGTTTCCTCTCTAACGCTTTGAGGGATGCTTTAAGTTTATTATTATTGTGCTCTTCTCTTTTAATATCCATGTGTTAAACCTCCAGTGCAACCCAGTCTGATGTCACACAATTAAAAGTATTGGTCCTTGCCCCAAATAATAGAGCCGCTATCGTCCCCAGAAAATTGGACGGAGAATCTAATGAAACTTAGAATCTTGGATCCGCACCTGATATCTAATTATTCTCCCTCTGTCTCTCCACCTCTCTTCCCTACACCCTGTCCTCATAAAATTAA
>CALNVZ010003431.1:14835604-14849592 GCA_940671915.1 Paracentrotus lividus | reverse complement strand
TTAGAATAAAAAAATTAGGGTACAAGAGCCCTCAAGCATCACAAATAGCTTCTTTTTCTTTCTTTTTTTGGACAGCCGAAGGTGGACTGAACAAAGTCGGTCGATTTATTCAAAAATCTGATAATCCGCGATCTGCGCCTCCGCCCCTGCCCCCGGTTCCACGTCCTCTACTGAAATCCTGAATCCGCGCCTGGACTTTGAGCCCATTGACCTATGTATGGAACCATGGATTCTTCTAGTAGAGTACATGGTGAACAAGTACCAAATAATAAGTTCAAACGTTGAACAGGATACGTGGAACTAGTATTACATGATGAATATTGTATCAAAGAATTTAAATCGACCCTTATAGGCCTTGATAATCTTATTTGTTTTTAATAAATATATATATTGTAAAAGGTGGGACAAGGTATAGTTGTTCTGGACTTTGAGGTGGCTGACCACAAGAACTATATATCAAGCTATAGAAAGGATTGTAAGTAACTGGTTTCTTGAAACTTTTTTCTATGAAAAATATTATATTACGGCTTTGCAAAAGTTTACTGTTAAATTGATTAAGTTGAGAGAAAGAGAGGAATTTATATAATTATAATTATACGAGTTTTTAAACAGTCATGTAAGGCATGGGAGTTAAAGTACGTTCATAAGGTAAGAGAGGGAGACAAGGACAGACAGACAGAGAGAGAGAGAGAGAGAGAGAGAGAGAGAGAGAGAGAGAGAGAAAGAGCAAGAGAGCCATTAAATTTGATGATCACTTTATTATCATCATGGGATATATTTTCACGGGTAGATTGACCAATGAGATTATGAAATTCGTGATTACTAACTACTTTTGTCCAACGATCATTTGAGTGAATATTGTCGAATTTATTTCACAGATATTAATTCTCAAAATGGTGAGGTTATCATTGTTTGCAGTACCCTTGTTGGTGTCAGTGATGGTGTATGCCCAAAAACCTTGCTGTGGCCCAGAACAGTTCATCGCAGCCCGCGGTAAGAAATAATTCAAATGAGATGTTGTAAGATCTTTATTTTACATATTGCAAGTTTGCAATGACACACTGTAAAAAAAAAATACCGTCGTATTTACTTAATTCAATTATGTTAAGAAACTGCCTTAATTTGTTCGAGTATTAACAACTCCATGCTATTTTAAGTATGTTCTACTGAAAATGATATGAAGTTATTATGACTTGATTAAATAGAGTAAACTTAATTCAATTGAGTAAAAGAGTATTTTAAAAAAAATGGGGGAGGGGACTTTCTAAGCACGAAAGTCCACTGACATCATTTCAACCTACGTGTTTAAACCAAATATCAGACTTCATTTTGTCACTTACCTGTAATTGATAAGGTACTGGTATTTATATTTATATCTCAAAGAGTGCATCCTAACAAATAAAACAGTGAGAACATCTTCCTAAAACCACAAAAAAAAACAAAAATTTCAGTTGAGTTGCTATTAAATGTTGCTCTTTCTTTGCTTCAACAAAAAATTGAACTTTTTTGCACACCTTAATCCAAAACAATTTCAAGCACAAATATATATGACAGTTATCTAAAATTTTGAACATTTACTTGCTCGTAATGAATATTCATGTATTATGTAAATATGGCGTTAATTGAAAAAAATAAGTACATTCAACTTTATTTTTTTTAAGTAATAAGTATTTAAAAGAAATGTGCTTAATTGAAGTTAAATTTACCTAATCAAAGCAAGTTAGAATTACTTGAATTTTCCTAAATGTATTTTGTACCTTTAAAAAAATGAGTAAATTCAACGACACTTAAATTTTGAGTTAGCAAGACTTAATTTTAAATTTTAAATTTTAATTTTGTCTTTTGAAAGTTAAATCTACGTAAGAAAATCATGGAATAATTACAAAGGAGCATATTATTTTTTACAGTGCAGTGGCCGCGGCAGTAGTGACGTGGCCACATATAGGAGCTGGGGGGGGGGTTGCTCCTCCCTCGAAATTCAGTAACAAAGAGAACAATGAGATCGGGGTAGAATAAGGAAAAGTGATGATAATAAACATAAATTATTATATGATCTATACTTTTAATTCAAGCACGAAATTATGATTATAAATATGGTTTTGTACGGTAACCAAGATGATATTATGTGGCGCAGTAGGGGAAGTGATATTGAATAGCGTCCTCTTTATGTTGCAACTTAAACACTTGACTGCCGCATGGTGATCCTCGCACAGTACGGGTATAACCAGCGTGGCACTGGTACTTCAAAACAGACAAAGCTCACACAATAGCATAAGCACGTAATATTACGTGGTCAGAGCACAGTGAACAAACGTCAAGCACGTATTATTACGCGGTCCGCAGCCAAGTGCTTAAAGGGGACCAATACCCAAGGCAATAATCATTTTTGTATGAAAGAGCACAATCAGATGAGCAATTTAAAAAAAGTTTCATCAAAATCGGTTATAAAATAAGAAAGTTATGGAAGTTTGAAAAGTCTTGTTTTACCTTCTATGGGGATCCTCAAACTGGCAACATCGGCTTCAATATGGCCGATTTTATGGACAACTCTCCACTTGTTTTGCACACAAATTTTCAGATTTTCCCCATTTTCTTTCAAAATATGTCTTATTTACTTCTGAGCTCAAAATATGTCATGGAAAAATATATTTCACACAACATATGTTGAGCTCAGAAGGAGGCAAGACACATTTTGAAAGAAAATGGGGAAAATCTGAAAATTTGTGTACAAAACCAATGGAGAGTTGTCCATAAAATCGGCCATTTTGAAGCTGATGTTGCCAATTTGAGGATCCCCATAGAAGGTAAAACAAGACTTTTTAAACTTCCATAACTCTCTTATTTTATAACCGATTTTGATGAAACTTTTTTCAAATTGCTCCTCTCATTATGCTCTTTCCTATGAAAGTGATTATTTCCTTGGGTATTGGTTTCCTTTAATAATCGTATCCCATAAAGAGAAAGTTCACTCTGTTGAAAGTTCACTTTATTTGGTAACTTCTAAAAATACAGAAAAATAAGATAAAATATGAGTGAAGGTTTGAAGGAAATCCATCACAGAATAACGAAGTTATGAATGTTTAAAATTTTGAGCTATTGACGTGACTTGCGAGCTGCCCTCTCATAATGTTGTGTATGTAAATTTCACAAATTTGTCAATTTCATGTTCTTGATAACGGAATAAATCTATTTCAAAGAGGCTTGTATATGATATAAGCACAGTTTTTATGATAATAGGTGAAATGATTCATATTCTTCTGAAAAAATGACAATTTATGGAATTTACATTGCACAACGTTGCACAAGAGCAGCTCGCACAAAATGTCAAGGAATAAAAAAATAAACATTCATAAGGAGGCCGTCACACTGAGGTCGTTCTATAACGTTCTTGCCCGTTCTTGCCCGTTCTTTAAAAAATTGCTGAACGGGCTTTGGTCGGGTTGGAACTTATAACTTTGAAAAATAATTTCTTGAATACGATACTAGGCAGTTCATAAATAGTTCTCGTTACGTCAATTCCGTCTTTATCGCGTCCGCAATACGTTGTTATCCCGTTCAGACCGAGTAAACGGCTCGTTCACTCTACACCGTTCGTAGCACGTCCAAACCGTCACTAAAAGTGCCTATGCGCAGCATGATAAAAGTTAGATACCATGTTCGTAGTACGTCCTTCTCGTTCAGAGTAAGTCCTACCCGTTTAAGGAACGTTGTCACTACGTTTAATTTTAGAACTTGAATAATTAATATACAATGCTCGTTTGTATGACGTCCTAGCACAACTTTAGAACGATTTAAGTACGGTAAGTTCGTTTGTAGTACGTCCATCTCGTTTCAGGTACGTTGCCACCCCGTTAAATTTTAGGACGAGATGGGCGCCCGATTTTTTTGAACACTTTTTCGGAAATCCGACCGAGCTAGTCCATGAAGTTCGTAAACAGATCGTAAGAAGTATTTACTACGTCCACTCAGTTTACACACAGACTATGCCCGTTCGGCAAAATTTGCAAGGACGTAGTAGGAACGAGCTCAGTGTGACGGGGGTATTACGTCGTTATTTTGGGTCAATATTCCTCAAACATTTACTAAAAATGTGTCTTTTATATTTCTGCATTATTAAAAGAAACTTTAATTTTTGGGTTAACTTCCCCTTGAAAACAAACTCTACCCACATAGGTGCCACGGTTGGTCTAGTGAGTGATAAATCCCAGCAAGGTTTCTACACGTACGCATACGGAGCTTTTGATTTCTTACATCAAAAATTTGGTTACAATTTAACTATATCCTATCCTGGTGGAAATTCGACACACTTTCGTGTTATCCAAGAATATAGCCAGGTAAGTATTATTTTTTGTTATTTGTTTGTTTTTACGGGGTGTTTTTGTTTTTGTTTTGAATTATAATTAATTGTTTTATCTGACAATTAAATACTATAGTCCTTTTTCCAATATAACAACACTTACAGTGGCAAATCAAAGGCTTTTCTCCACACCATTGTCAATTGGCTGAGTTTGTTTTAGACATTATCAAATGTCCACAGGCTACTACCTGGCAATCAATAGTATAAGCAGTTCAAATTTTTTTTTTTTTTTTTTTTTTTAATTATAGGTACTTATTCAAATACTTATAGACAATACTGAACCGCAAACGGATATTATCGTGTATAAATTTAAGCACAAGCATGGCAATTGCTAGTCGATTCTAACTCCTTACAGAAAAAATATTTATACTCGTGTTTAATGAAATTTCATTTACAAGAATTTTAAAAGAAATACATAAAAAGTGATCTGCAGTACTGGTGCTGTGATTGAATGATACAAAAAAAACAAAAAAAAACATATATACTCTAACGACATCAAGTCTATTCATTTCCAAAATAATGCACACCGTCCCTCTATTTCTTTTGAAATCATATGCAGGATAGACAATGGATTATAGATGATGAAAAGAAAACATGCCAGGAGCAGCCAGCTACGAGACCTCAACCAACTATTTGCATACCAGGTCAGGCAACATTTAAACCCACAGAAAAATAAACGATACTTTCGAAATAAGCACGTCACGTTTTGACTTTCCTACATTTGGTAATTTTACCCATACATATTTATAATTTGAATTATAATTTAATTTTTACGCAGCGTCTCTCTAATAATATAGGGTACTAGTATGCATTTGGCAGGTGAGGAAAAATCAGGGGTTATCCTTGGTCCGCCTGTGTGATGGTACAACAAATGGAAAACAAAATTGCAGTTGCGTGAAAAGTTTAAAATCTGATAAGATAACTAGCGAAAGATATTAAATATATTTGTTCGCTTTCGCGACGTTCCATACGTATCCTATCTTTATACCTGTGCCCTGTAACATAAAGAGTTACGATCAGTTGCAAATCGATAGTAATCAATCAGGATCCTTGTTGCATAAATTTATTGCACTGCGAACCAATTATAAATTTTGCTTAGAATTTGCGATTGATCGTAACTTGCAGGGTTCAGATGCAGTATAACAATCGCATGAAACTGAAAAAAAAAAAAACATTCCAAAATAATCCGTTCGATTGGTTTATTTTTTATTAAAGACAATGCCACAAGACCATCGTCCATGACATTTGGAGGAGTGCTGGCCGAGTCATGGCTGTATGAGATTCGTTACCCTGACGTTCCCCAAATTACGTATGCCACCGTCTCCGTAACGCAGGGCACATGCAACCCTATTGGAGGATCACTGATTGGCGAGGTTTATGGTCCGGCTCAGACATCGAGTGAGTGGCTAAAATGATAAGTAATATTCCATAAATAACAGCGAAAACCACGATAGAGAAAACCTAAAATGATAATTATGAATAAAAATTATAAGCCCCGGTCATTGTGCAAAATCCTCGTTACGATTTCTCGTTGATGCTATTCAATCCTATTATGTCAATACTACTATTATTCTTTTCTTTTTTTTTTCAAAGCAAATAGAATTGAAATTAAAGAAAAAGGTAATCGATAATATGCAATTAACAAAAACAAAAACAAAAAAACAATTCAACTCATTTTGCAAGTATGTACTTTACTCGCATTGTATACAACACAATTTATTTTGCCGTTTCATGTCATAGAAAAGGGACAAATTATAAACCAACCAATGATATAATTTCATCTTTCAAATATATTTTCTGAACAGTTCCCATTGTGGAGACATATTCAGTAATGAACATGAGCATCGGAATTCCTGATCCAGAAATGTGGTTCACACTCCCAAGCTATTGCAATCAACAGGTAATAAGATGTTGCTTTCATATTTTGGTTTTAATCAAATTGATTAGTTGATTAATGAATTAATACATTATTAATTCAGCCTTGTTTCCTCTCTTAAACGCTTTTGAGGGATGCTTTAAGTTTATTAGTTATTGTGCTCTTCTCTTTTAATATCCATGTGTTAAACCTCCAGTGCAGACCCAGTCTGATGTCACACAATTAAAAGTATTGGTCCTTGCCCCCAAATAATAGAGCCGCTATCGTCCCCAGAAAATTGGACCGGGAGAATCTAATGAAACTTAGAATCTTGGATCCGCACCTGATATCTAATTTATTTCTCCCTCTGTCTCTCCACCTCTCTCCTCCCCTGTCTCCATATTTCTCTTACTCGGTTTTTGCTTTTCTCTCTCTCCCTCTCTCTCTCTCTCTCTCTCTCTATCTGTCCCTGTCTCTCCCTGCCTTTCTCCATTACTATAACACAGGAATATTTACGCCGTCCTCGTTCAGTCCAAGACCTACAAGCATATTATCTACCTACTTTTGTTTGAGCCGTTTCGACCAAGTTAAACATCGCCCGCTGCGTCAAGAAATAAATAGTCATTCGGTATATCGACAACTTTCTACTTTAGGAGATGGGGTAGTTTTTATACTATATCACTATTGATTTTATGTTCACCATGATCATGAGCTAGTCGAATCCTATGCCAAACATCTAAATCTGACTTTTAAAAAATATGTATGAAAACTAATCAACCATACTTGGTCTGTAGATGCCAGCAGTTTCAGCTAATGATCTAATGGCAATACAAACTAATGGGAAAATGCATGCAAAATTCAGATTCAAATTAATTATGATTAAAAAACAACAACAACCGATTATTGATAACACTGACTAAACCAATAGAATACCTTAAGATTTAGCTGTACTTGTGTGAAAAGTTGATGAATCGATCAAGGGTCAAGTTAAGGAGACGAGTTTGATGACAAGTCAGGTGACGAGCTGGTAAAGAGTTGGGTGACGAGTTTGATGATGAATTAGGTGACGAGTTTAATAATGAGATGGGTGACGAGTTTGATGATGAGGTGGGTGACGATCTGATAACGATTTGGATGACGAGTTTAAAGATGAGATTGGTGACGAGCTGTTAAAGCGTTCGGAGACTAGCTGGTAAAGAGTTGGTGACGAGTTTGATGATGAGTTGGGTGACGATCTGGTAACGATTTGAGTGACGAGTTTGATGATGAGATGGGTGACGAGCTGTTAAAGAGCTGGGTGACGAGTTTGATGATGAGTTGGATGACGATCTGGTAAAGATTTGGGTGACGAGTTGATGTTGAGATGGGTGACGAGCTGGTAAAGAGCTGGGTGACAAGTTTGATGATGAGTTTGCTGACGAGCTGGTAAAGAGTTGGGTGACGAGTTTGATGATGATTTGGGTGACGAGCTGATGAAGAGTTGTGTGAGGAGTTTGATGTTAAGTTGGGTGACGAGCTGGTAAACAGTTGGTTGAAGAGTTTGATGGTGAGTTGGGTGATGAGCTAGTAAAGAGTTGGGTGACGAGTTTGATGAATGTTTGGATGACGAGTTTGGTAAAGAGATTGTGACCAGTTTGTTGATGAGTTATGTGGTACAGCTAGTAAACAGTTTGATGATGAGTTTGGTGACGAGGTGGTAAAGAGTGTGGTGACGAGTTTAATGAGTAGGGTGATGAGCTGGTAAAGAGACGTGATGGCTAACGAGTTAGACGACGAGTTGGATGACTATAGGGTTGAAGAGATATGTAGGGTGATGAGTAGGGTTATGAGTTGATGACGAGTTTGGTGACGAGCTTTGACATGGGATTGAGTGACGACTTTGGAAGCTTAGTTTGGTGAGGAGTTTAGAGGCCGAATTCAGTCACGATATTGGGAACGATTTTGATCACGAGTCGCGATCCGCATCCCCGTTGATCATGAAGATGGGTAGAGAACTAGTTGCTTAAGAGTAGGATTCCGATTGGAAAGCGTTCTTTTTCTTGCCCGTTGCAGTTGACTGTCTACTCCACACGTAGAGGGCAGCAGGTAAGATGAGTGTTAGAATATCGGCAACGATGAAAGCAATGGTAACCTGTAGAGAAAGACAACAATTGAGATATATTAAGATATATATATATATATATATATATACATATATATATATATATATATATATATATATATATATATATATATATATATATATATATATATATATGAAATTTCATTCAGGAGATATTGCCTTTCTTTATGAAACTAGTAGTTGAAATTAAAAAATATTAACAAGAAATATTATTGGCTGAACCGGGTACGCTCCCTCAAGATACATGATTTCACGAATCTAAAATTGTTTCTTACCATGCATGGTTAGTGCATCAGCTTTTAAAAAAGAATTTCATTCAATTTTCTATGGATTCAGTCAAATGACAATGAATGAATCATCGATTATGACGCACATTGAGTTTCCCAGCGTGATTCGCAATATGGTACACTGTTTCACTCTGTGTTATATACTTTGTTTCACATTTTGGGACACTTTTTTACACTGTGTTCACACTGTGTTCTTTCGCAGCAGGTGTATTTATGCTTACATAGAATGGATCGCCATCGAGGTATGTCTGAAGTAAGATGAAGATGGGATACTGGAGGAATGTGAACACACCACTGACGGTTCGGATTGCTCCGTAGACACTCGCAAAATACTGCATCGGAAATCTGTGACGTCAAGATATAAATATGAACACAGTTTAATAGAGGGGCGGACCAAGAGATAAGGGGGTGAGACTAGGTCATCTTGATTAGGGTACATGAAAACTAGGTATTGTTACAAAAAAAAAAAAAAAAAAAAAAAAAAAAAAAATGTGTGAAGCTCTATTTCCCTTACTTTCGAAGTTTAATGGCGGAAACTTTGCATATTGTTAAAATCCTAGTGGTCTTCTGGTACCTCCTTCCTGTGGTATCTTAGAGGCAAAGTTTGGGAACAATTTTTCTAAAATCTTGCTACCCCTCCCTCTATAATTTTGTCTTCCTCGTTCTTGTCAGTCGTCTTTTCTTCCTTATATATTTTCTGTTTTCCCTTTTCATTTTCTCCTATCTTTTTACCATTTTCCCATTCGTTTATTATTATTGTTATTTTTGGGGGCGGAGGGGAAGGGGGGGGGGGGGGCGCGGGGAGGGTGGTTGGTGAGGATAAAGGGATGGGCGCTCTGTCCCACTGGATCCGCCCCTGGAACAGCGCCTAGATCATAATGAGCTATTCTTAGCAGGTCGGATCCAGGATTTTAAATTTAATAGATTGTGTAAGCCCCATTGTCTGGGAACGCTAGCGGCTGTAATATGATTTAGCATGGGCCGATACTTTTAATTATGTGACGTACGTAAAGCTGGATCCGCTACTGTTTACTTACACGATACCGACGACTGCCGGTCCGACGCCGAAGAGGAGCGATGCCACAACGAGCAGTAAAAAGAACGTCAGATACTGAAGCTGCAGGCTAGGAATCAAGATACAGATGGAGTAGCCAATTGAAGCAAAAGTAGTGATTCCTAGAGGGAGGCAGCTATCACGCATGTCTGCATATTGACCTCTCGTCTTGGCGTCCTCTGAAAATGCCATAGAAAAGATCAAAAATAAGTTAATGAGTCTTCAATTTTTTTTTGCAGATCGTTACTGGAAAGATTCATAGACTATCGGACAGTGCGTTTGGTAATTGTCTTGGAGACAAATCGTAAAGGGGAGCAGTTGTTCATTGAACAACATAATTTTCCGGCAGGAATGAGCACTTTCCGCTTTGTTTTGTCGTTTGTCCCCTCTCGGGGTAGTTATCTGTCTCTGATAGTTGTCCTGTAACACAAAGGTTTACAATCAATCACAAACTGGCAAAAAGCCAATAAAGATGGTTGTTGCACACGCTTTTGTTTGAAAGGGCTGACCAGCAACCAATCAGAGTAATTCTTTCACATTTGCAATTGATGACAAACCTTTATGTTACAGGGTCCTGGAACAATAAAAGAATTTCGTACAGAACGCTCCCTACAATTTCGCATGCAGTACCGTTTATTACCGTGCAGAGGCATCGGAGTCAACGAATTTTCTAGCTTAGCAGACACATACGTACGCACGGGGAGAGAGTTAACCAAGTATAGCGTTCTCTACGTCACAAACTCCAGCATTGTATCCCTTTAAGGCCACCGCACACTACACGACTTTCGGTCGTACGACTGACTGACTAGGGGATCTGAAATAACGAAAAGTGTATATTTTGCACACGTTGTTTTTATTTCAGATCCAAAGTTGGTCAGTCGTGCGATCAAATGTCGTACAGCGGGTGGTGGCCTTAAGTTTAACCACTCTCATGGTTCGACCATAGACCTAAAGGTATTAGGTCCATGGTTCGACTTACTGGTATTCGAGCAGGACGTCAAGATGTTGTTCCTGTCCATGACAAGACCGCCGAGTGGACCAACGATGAGAACTAAGAACTGCGTTATTGAGAAGACGTCTGTGTACCAACTCACTGGGGTGACAAAAGGGAAAGATATGTTATTTAACATATGAACTAATAACTGTAAGTTAGTTGCCAAAACTAACTGTAGTCATATTTCTTTGAGGCTCAGACGGGGCGACAATAAGTAAATATATTGATTTTTTTATATTCCCGCCACGATTGTGTAAACTTATTCTATGACAAATTGTATTTTGATATGTGGAAAAAATGAAATGAAATATAAAACATATAATAATAACTGCTTCAAAAAGCTTATTCAGGGGATGGGGATTTAAATCTCTAAAAGTCGATCCTCTTGATATGTGGAAAAAATGAAATGAAATATAAAACATATAATAATAACTGCTTCAAAAAGCTTATTCAGGGGATGGGGATTTAAATCTCTAAAAGTCGATCCTCTTGTTATGGCTAATACATCTCCACTTTTATTGTTTATGTATTGTTGAGATAATGAGTATATACGTGAGTACATTGCTTCAATCATATCATGGTATTCTTGATTGTATTTTATCTTTTGTATTTGAATATGAGAACGAGGTTTTTAAAAATGTTGATCTATTCGGATTTTTTTAAAAATTTGTTCTCTCGTTATCGAGGATTTTGAGCATTGTCTACTTTGTACTAAACATATTTTAATGAACAGTTATCATTATTTTGAAAAAGATTTTGTTCGACATACGTACCCAACTCTTCGTCGCCCTTGGCAAGCCTAGTCAGGAATACATAGAGGCTCCCAACGGTGAATATCATATCGATCTCGAGGAATGCCTGCCATAGCAACAACAAACAGAATGGCATCGACAGGATACACGAGCGAAGGCTTCCATACTTCTTCATTTTCCGTTCTTCAACTTCAAAGACACCATAATTGGACAGTCTTCTACTCGTTTCCACACTCAAGGATCGGCGCATATGTCTTCCAACTTCTCTTTGGACAAACTCCACCTCGACCTTCTCTTCGCAGTTCCCATTGACACCTAGCATCTCACTTGAGGGCGCCCCATTGGACCGTCGGTCCGGGGATGCCCCAATCTTCCGGCCGACCATGGGTGTGGTCTTCTTATTGGTGAAGGGGGTAAGACGGTAGCCCTTCGGGAGGGGCCAGGGGATGGTCTTGGTGGGAAGTAGGAGGAAGGTGTTGAGATTGAGCAGGACCACGGAACCAGCCAAGATGAAGAAGAAAGTGTTCAAAGAGAAACCGGCCTCGTGTGCCCTCTATAGAGGAACAAAAAGTTAAATTTGTACAGGAAAAAGGAGGGAAATGTGGCCATAGCAGCCTCATTGAAGCAAAACAATTGTATTTCAACATAAATGCAATGTATAATTTTCGCACGAACTTGCTTTCAGGACCCCGTTGCCTAATCACTAAATCTGGTCACTAAATTTAAAAAATGTTACACTTTAAAAATCGAGGGGGGGGGGGACTCGTCTCCCCCCCCCCCCACGTCCCCCCTTCCCCCCGGGATCGCCGCCAATGGCCAAATCTAAAACTCATTCTCAATCCAAGCCCTAACCATGTATCTCTTTGCCGAAGTAAAATCTGAAGAAAGTACAGGGTTAACATTAAAATGTCGAATACTAGTAATACATTTCAATTCCAGGTTATATCATGACTACAAAGTGCACTAAACAGGCACGATTGAGAATTTTTTTAGTTGGTTTAAATTTGTTTTAATGTTTTGTTTTTGTTTTTGTTTTTGTTTTTGTTTTCAAAAATAGCATACATCATTTTAACATTCGACGAATGTAAGGTATCATTATTACAAAAGCATGTTATATGTCTATGTCCCATAATATGCATTTTTTAAATGACTTAATCACTTTTTAAGTTTTCACCTTGGCAATTACAGGTATTATGACCGAAGCACTGTACATGGCGTTGATCATTGTAATGACGGTTGACTTCTGTCCTCTGAAAAGATTCCCAATCTATTTGAAAAAAAAAAAAAAAGAGAAAAAGAGAAGAAAACTAGGTAAGAAAATTGTAACTAGTTCGGACTATCCGAAGAAGGATCAACCTGAATAAAATGTACTGTATATTAGTTGAAAGCACGCATTCCTGGTGCGAACAATATTCGGTGACTCCACTGCCGTTTTCACAGCAGTGAACAGGGTTGTAAGTGAAAGCGAAGAGCAAGCTTATATATTCGTCGAAACACTAAGAATAGATCAGTAAATTAGTGATTTGGTACTTTCTGAATAGATTATTTTTCCAGGGTCCCGTAACACAAAGGTTTAACAAAACAAATCAATTGAAAATATGATTGATCAAATCCAATTGGTTACTGGTGTGAGTTAATTAATGTTCATGATTTGCCTACGCCATTTCAAGATTCATCGCAGACCTTTATCCGCTGATTGGCTAATACCCTGCTGGAAAGAACACACTCATTCACAATGTGAAACACAGTGTGATCACACTGTGTTTCACATTGTGAAGTCTGCTCCACAATGTTAAATTGGGGCGTTTTCACATTGTGAAATCAATTTCACACTGTGAGCTGGTATATTCACACTGTGAAATCAATTTTCACATTGTGAACAATGTGTAGTTTTCCACATTGTGGTGCTCCACAATGTTAAATTGGGGCATTTTCACATTGTGAAATCAATTTCACAGTGTGAACTATGTTTTCACACTGTGTTCACAATGTGAATGAGTGTGTTCTTTCCAGCAGGGTAGATCCCTTTGATTATCCAATAGAATGGCGAATGACATGTTTATAATTAGAATATGACACGTGATTGGTTCAACCCACCTGCATGGATGAGAAGAGCAAGAAGACACCTCCAAGAGTGAAGCAAATGGTTGCAGGAAACACCAACATAGAGTACATGGGAGAGCTGAATCCCATCATCAAATAGCCAATCAGCAGCAAGATACTAAAGACATCAACAATATTAATTCTTTGTACAGATTTTTTCTTAACCACGATGACGATATTAATTTATCAATAATTATCAAGTAAAGTATGGAAGCACTATTTAAACACCCCTGTTCAAATAAAGCGAGTCAACAGCCTTTGCGTATGAATATTACCTTTGTTTTTGTATACTTTTACTAGGACAATCGGTAAATTTGGACTAATCATCATTAACTGCAATACGATTGGACTTCTAGTCTACTTTCCAAAATTCATTAACTTAATGTTCCCCCCTTTTTTTGTTGCATGGTATCACATAAAAGACAAACAATATCCTATCCGTTTTCAAGGAACCCTAACCCCCT
>CALNVZ010003431.1:14823023-14835544 GCA_940671915.1 Paracentrotus lividus | reverse complement strand
ATAAATAAATAAATAAATAATTTTTTTTTTTTTTTTAATCCAAAACACCAAAGTTTAGAAGAGGGAAGTGTTACTTTTACCGTATCAGGACAACCACCCGATGGACAATTACCACCAGGACAACTACCCCGAAATAGGGTTAGGGTTAGGGGAGATTAAGGGACATACTTTTAGTAGGGGTCGTCTATTGGTAGTTGTACGGGGGGGGGGTAATTGTCCAGGGGGTAGTTCTCCTAGTTCAGTTCCTTTCAGTTAAAACCGCTTGTGTTCACTGGACAACACCACCATGAGAGTTGTCCTATACCAGTAGTTAATTTAGCACCAAGTTAACACCACGATTTTCAGTGTATACTCATGATGAGCCGAGATAATTTGGTGCAATCGATCAAACAGGGACCGACAGGAAACTGGATGTTGCCAGAGAGCTACAGTACAGGAGACAAGCTGAAACTTGCCATCCTGCTCTGGACAGGAACAGGAGATCTCTTTGGTTGACATTCCTGCTGGGAAGAATTGTGTTGTTGATCTGTTAATTAAGGACATCATCAAATTTCTATTACAGAGAGCACGGACAAGACTCGGATGCAATAAGTGACTTCTCATCCATTCGCTATCTTTTGAATATTCTTGAAAGGTTCTGATATTGTCTTTGTCGTTCCTAAGCTTTGCTTAGCTATGTTTTCTGCACTGTCAAGAAGTTCAAGACTCCGCATCGAACGTTTGGTCGAGACCTAAATTTGGACACCAAAATAAATTTCCTGACATCTTCAGCAAATTGTTTTGCATTGTCCTGAGGACATCCGAAAGACATTTCCCCACTTAATTCTTCTGCATCTTCAAAACGCTCTTGAAAGGCCCCTCCTGTCATAGGAAATTCTCGCGAAGCACGCTCAACATAATACGGACATCAAAATGATCATGAGCAATCTTGAAACAGTCAGGAAAGCTGACAGGAATCGCAAATCACAAATTTGTTTCCCTAATCCTTCTGGTCTTGACAGCGCTTGAGCAATTGCCCCCCCCCCCCCACCACATTGCCCATGTCTCCGGACTATTGAAAAATATATAGCATTCGATCGAGTCTCATTGGCATGGAATTCATCTTTATTTTACCACTGAACCGAATCAAATCAAATCAATTCAAATGAAATAAGATAGAAAAACGAAAGAAGAGAAATGGGGAAAGAAAAAAAAAGAAAAAAAGCTGGAAATGAAAAAAAAAAAAAAAAAAAAAAAAAGTAGAAGAAAGAAAGAATATAACAGAAAAAACACAAACTGACAAATTTAGGGTCTCTTTCTAAACACTTTAAATATAATCTCTGTACATACCATTAATGCTTCATTTGTAAATGAGGTAGAATTTTCGCTGGTGTTGCTACACAAATCACTGAAGTACCCAAGCTGTATGAAAACAAAGACAAGGGAAGGCCAGCCAAAGATGATAGCGCCATGAACGATATTCTCAAAACAAGCAAGAATAAGAGCAACGAGTCGCTCCGACACCACAGCAGCCCTCATCGTGCCCGTGCTCGATTAGGACTTCGTATAGGTTGATATAACTTTCTTTCTGCAGGACAGTATGTAACGGGTTCACATAGCTGGCTAATTAAAGTAGACCAGAATGGCAATTGAAACCAAATAAAGTGGTGTTAAAATTTAGGTCAGCTTGTCGCTCAGACGGGAAAAATAATAAGGGGGGGGGGCGGGCGAGGAAGCCATACCTAAAAAAAAAAACAACTTGTCGGTATAGGACTAAATCGAAAATTGTTGTCGGTATAATAAATTTGTAGTATCAAAACATGTGGCTGCACAATTACAAGTACAAATAACAAGAAGGAATAATTGTATTAGATTCTTTGTCTTTCCATATCACGTTTATGCCAAATATCACAATTATATAAATATTGAAAGTCGGATTATGAAGGGCAATTTTACCTTCTTCATTAATTGAAGATAAAATCGGTAGAGTAATTTAAATGCTGCAGATAATTGTTTGTCGAAGCGTAGGGCAAGCGGACAGAAATAAAATTGAGTAGCTTTCTTTAAAGCCAATACGAACCAGCAGCCTTGTACATCACCACCTCAAGCCCTCAACTAATCAAATCTGCCCCGGTTCCTTACCCATAATGCAATATTCTGAGGATGTGTGTAGTTTTAAATATGGACCCATTTTTAAAGTGATAACCCACTAATCCACTGCTCAATACATTTATAACGCAAAAATGATGTTATCAAGAAGCAAACAAGTATTTTTTTTCCATCAAAACATTTTAATTTCCCTACACAAATAAAATCATAGGCTAATTTATAAACTTCATTATTAATAATTATCTCAAAGGGTATTTGAAAACTAGCTATTTATATCACAGTCAATTAATAGTAAATCTATACCTATCGAGGGGGTAAGATCCCGGCACCCCTGGTTTCGCTTATGTAATTAGGAACCATTACTTGTTCTCAATACATTTAACCTCGGACCACATCTTCTCTTTACCTAGTTTTCAGTTAAAGTTTCCTGCAATCACTTCCGTCCTGTTATCAGCATGAATGCATATAATCTGCGGTCAGAATAGTGCATTTACCCATTATTTTCTTCACTATTAAGTTTGTTTTTAACCTTTACAGGTACATTAATAAATTTAAATTATAATTTTTCGTACAAAACATTTCAAATGTGGAATAAAACAAATTATACATATTATACCTCAGGGAAATCAAATTATAGGTTTTGGGGGTTTTTTTCCTTCATTTTGGACTTAATAAGTGTATGTTTCTAAAGGTCTTTTTAGTGAAACCAAACCCAAGGAAAGATTCAATCTTATAGGAAAGAGTATAATGAGGGCAGCAATTTTATTTTAAAAAGTTTCATCAATATCAGTTATAAGATAAAAGAGTTGTAAAAGTAAGTAAAGTCTCATTGTACGTTTTTGGGGATCCTATAAAATTGGCTGATTTTGAGGACAATTTTTTTTTTTTTTGTACTGAAATTTTTTTCAGATTTCTGTTTTCCATTGATGCAGGGACATTTTTTTCTAATCGAAAAATGTTGATAACGCGGAATTTTGTTGTAATGTTCGTTTTGCGTTTTTCGTTTCTTTTCTCTTCTCTTTCAGTAATAGTTCATTTTTTATTTCGTTTTTGTTTCCTTTTATTTCACCTGCGTCCTTCAATATTTAACTTAGTTTGTTTTTCTTCCCCCCCCCCTCCAAATCCTTCTGTAGGGCTTATGTAATCATTCAATTTCCTATTTCCACCAATTAAAAAAAAAAAAAAAAAAAATAGCTCTCAAGTTGTCTGCTTGCTTAATATCCTCATTTCTTAATTTGAATCAGTTGCATATTCCTATTGACTTTCTACGTGTTCTACGGGTAATCTCTTTTTTTTTTTAACTCCCTTTTATAAATTATCTCGTGCATGCCTCTAGTCGCCTCGTTTTACACTTTTCTGTAATTTCATTTTCCATTCCCTATTCTTGGAAGTTTTTCTTTTCTATCAATCCTCGTGTATTTTTTCTTTTCCTTTTTTTCTTCCCGCTTTTAATTCGATTTTCTTTTCTCTCAAAAGTAAAAAAAAAAAAAAAAAAAAAAAAAAAAAAAAAAGACAACCAACCTCACAGCATTACGATTGTTGAGTTTGCGACATAGAGAACGATATTCAATATTTATTCACTTGCCCTATAACTTTCACAAAGAATTCCCTTGTGTAAATGCAGCGGATTCATCAAATTCTTCGAGCTCGAGCGTGCCTGGAAGTCGCATCATTTATGTACCACAGCCGCGAGGATAGAATAAACTCGGTACAGCGTTCTCTACGTTGGTAATTCAACAATCGTTTACTTAAATACAAGTACCTTTAAATGTACACTGCCCTACTTTGACAAAAGCAAGCAAGTAGGGCAAGTCCAAGCTATTTCGCGCAGTAACGCACGGGACATTAGAGCCAAAAAAGAAAAAAATCAAGGTCAAGGTGAAGTAAAAAAAAATACGTCAGGTAACACACGGGACAATTTTTGCCCGAAAAATATGTCTAATTGGTGTAGCCAAGTCGTAGCAACATCTTGTGTGAAAGATTCCCTCTGATAAAACAAAAGAAACATAACACGCGAATGTAAAATATACTTTTTTTGTTTCATTACTGGAGGCTGGAGGTGGGAGATTGAGTAATAAGAATGCATTATCTTCAATTAGCTCAGTAACATTTTGAGATTATTACTGAGACATGAATAAGTGGAACGTTACGTGTTAAGTTCGTGATATTTTCACCAGAGGTAGCCGAGATAATATTGAAACAGAAAATACATAAATTTTGGTTGTACTTCTATGACAAACAGTTTTTTAATAATGGTTGAAAACAACATTATTAATGCATTTAGTTATTTTTGATGAATGAGCCTTGTGATCTTGACTTTGACATGACTTTTTGACCTACTTTGCATAAGTTCATTTCCTACCCTTTATGATGGTATATGACATATTGTATTTTCCGGTACAAACCCACTTGCACACTTGGCACAAAATTGGTCGAAAAGTGGACAAATCACTACCTTGGGAACAAATAGCTTGGACTTGCCCAGTGACAAACGTGACATTCCCTGTAAAAGTGCAAAATGTGTTCATCATTGACACTGATGCCAATTATAATCTCATGACGTCTTACCATAAAAACTCTAAATTGATTGACATGTTAATTGCTTCCTTTTGTCAAAGTAGGGCAGTACAAACTCTGAATTATTCATCACCTCTTCCACGCATTCATCCAACATGGGCTAAACATTTCAACAAAATCTCACTGAGATTCCAGAAAAATTGATTTCAAAAAGAAATATTCTATTTTACCATTCATATACAGAGTTCAATAATTTGGTCATTTCTTATATGCCAATGATTATCGCATAGAATCATGTATTATACCATCACATGGGTATATTTGGGCAAAACTGATGACATATCAAACATATATCACAGAAAAGTATGTACTAGCATTCAAATAATTCTTCCTCACTAGGGTCAAGTGTGGCAAAAGCAGATTAATGCTTTGCCAAATAACTTGACGTTACGACGTGAATACATATTTGCAGCTGCTTAAATCATGAGATTAATAGATATGGCCGTGTGTCACAAGTTGGGGTATTGTAAAAGGGTGGAGGCGTTACATTTTGGAGGGAAAATTATCACATTTTTTCACATAGCATGAAAATGATGTGCAGTCATAAGCTGTGCAATAATTCATATTGTAGATAATTTATCGGGCTACATGTCTGTGAAGTTTTAGCTTCGTTATGCTCATAGTTTCAATACAAAGATACTTTTAGTGGAGTAGGGTAAGGGGTGGAGGATCCTACGGTGGAGGATCCTACGGTGGAGGCACGTGTTAAAGCATAGGGAATTCCCATTTTTGTTACTTTCTTATTGTTTGCTGCGTTATATCTTTGCAGCCAATTGGTCTTATGGGTTGAGTGATATATAATTCTCTTTGGAATTTATGTGGTTCTAGATAAATGTGAAGAAGATTTTTCAAAAGTAATTTAATCAAAAAATTATCAAATTAAAACAAACTTAATGCACACATCGTCATAAACAATGCATTGCAGGCATCAAAAATTGTCACATACAATTTTATAACAATAATTGTCATTTTTTCGCCATTTTCTTTGCATGCATGTAAAACACAATTAAGTGGAAACATATTACTTGCAATAAACTTTGTTTGAGTTGTAATCCAAGTGTAAAAGACAGGATTTCTGCACTTTTTGCACTACTTTTTCTTCTTTTTTGACACCCTGTAGCGCAGTTAGAAAGAATAATTTTGCATTACAAGTTTATATTTTTTAGAAGCATAGCGTCTTATTTACACAATCCACGATGATTCATTTCATTTGGTGAAAAGATTAAGAAATTATTCGCCGGTAAAATTGTGAAGTTTTTCAAACCATTTTTTTCTGTAACACTCTGTATAGCTTTTATGACACACCTTATACAGGCACAAAAATATGTTAATCATCCTCCTTTCAATCTCTGCTGTCAATGTATATGTACTTTTATATATGTCTGACTTAGCACTAAGAAACTAGAGATGTTTGATTGTGACAATGTACATTTCTACATTTTTGGGGACATGTAACGCATTTTCCACCCAACTCATGACATGTGGCCATATATGCAACAAGGATATAAAATATCATTTAAAGACTGTACACAAACAAACAAAAACAATCTGAAAATCTAAACCAACAGGATTATATGTATTGAATATGTGACAAAAAATATAGTGTCATAGGTGGACGGTTTGCAATTACAATCCTGGAGAAAATTATTACACCACTTTCCTACTTAAGAGTGGGTCCAGGGGGGCATTTCATCAAAGGACTTGTCGGACATTTTATCCGACAAATTTGCTCTCAGCCAATCAGATGCAAGCATTTCAGTAGCTTATAACAGTTTGTCGGATAAAACGTCCGACAAGTCCTTTGATGAAATGCCCCCCAGGTTGACATTCAGATGGTTAGAAATGTACAGTAAATTATAACAAGTACAACATTGAAAAATAACGAAGTTATGAATTTATGAATTTGATATTTTTCATCTGATTTTAATGAAATTTTCAGTGTTGTACTGGTTATATTTCACTGTAAAGTTTAAACCATCTGAATTTCAGCCTCGAGTCCTCCTTTAAAGTTTAGGTCGAATAATTCTTTCCAGGGCTGTATGTTTATCAGCCAAACGATCTCCAAGTGTCACAATAATACTGTATAAAATATATAATTTCATATAGATTTATAGATATTTTTATACCAGATGCTTCTAAGTAGAAAACACACACATAAAATGCAAATAAAATAGACATATAAGCATTAACATAAAAAAATATCCAGATTGAAGAGGTAAATTTGAATGAATACACTACTACTGTATGTGATGATAATGCTATTGGTGGCATTATCTGTAAGATTATCAAGCAGAAATATATGTATGAATGAATATGTAAATAAATTCATTCATAATTATGAAGTAAAAACTTTACATAGCAAATGGCTATGTATGTGGCTATTAGTTTCAGGCCTGGTATATCTGTATCTTGTTTTTCTTATAATTATTATGTAATGCTGAAACATAGCACACACATAACTCATGTAATGAGCGCATAAGGAATGTTTCTACCTAATCAGATAGGCTAGAAATTTATGGGGAATGTAAACATGAATAAACAACAAAGGAATGAGGTGGCAGCGGACCAACCCAGGCTACTGGTTTACTATCAAACACCATGGGGTGCATTCACAAATGTTTAGGCCTACCAAGTTAAACCATAGTTTAAATCTGTGGGTTGACTATGGTTCGCCAGATGTGAATATGTCTACCATGTTATGTTCCTTACATTTTACTGGATTCTGGTCTTGTGCTTTAATGGTCAGGAAAACTATTGAACTTGACATTTCCAGTTTTTCATTGTTTCAGTACCCAAAATTCAGACAAATCGAACATCTACTGTCTACAAGATTATGTCACATTTTGCTACCCATAGTTAAACAACAGATTTAAACAATGGTTTTAGTTAGTACACCTTTGTGAATACAGCGCCAAGAACATAAGAAAGGAAATGGTACAGTTTGAAGAAGTAATCTATTCCTGAGGCCTCATAAAACCTAAGAAACCCTCCTGAAAAAGTTCTTCATTTCAGTTCAATACTTGCACATTCTTATGTTAAACATCCCTGACTTAAAATGTTTGAGTTTGTTTGAATATGGCACATTGAATATTTAGCTGGAACTTTAAAAATGGCATGAACAACATTAAATGAATACAGAATAATAAAAAAGCCCAATCTGTGCCCTGTAACACAAAGACTTACGATTGATTAAAAGTTATGATTGATTTTTTTTTTCTCAGTAGCCTCATTTGGAAACCAAGTACAGACATAGATTCGGATTCGGATATGCCTAAGAGTAGGGTTAGGGCTAGAGTTATGATTAAGATCATCAACTTTAGAGCATCCTGTCCATGATGAGGCTACAGAGAAAAAAAAAATCAATCACGTTTTATCATTCGTAAGACTTTGTGGTACACCCAACAGGTTCTTAAAACAACATTGAGACATACATTTTGTAAAATCCACTCTATACAAGAACTTCATATCATTAATACTCATGATCAGATAAAAATATCACTACACACCAATAAAATGGAAAGTTGAATGAACACAGAATACAAATATTTAGGAATAAAAAATATTGTTTTCCAGTATTGCACGTTGAAGCACATTAAAACACCCTTTTCTGTATTTCTTTCAAATTACAGGTCAAAGAGGTCAATTTACCCACTACTATACAGTCTGTAACAAATAAAATGATACAATTTGGAATTATTTGTTTAGAGTATGAAAATTTGTCACGACCCGGTAGTGCTTGGTATTTCCATAAAGCAGGAAAACAGATATTTTTTTTTGCATCTCATCTCCAGATATGATTAATTTTCTACGACCAAGAAAATCCATTGTGCGCTTGCTGTGTCCATGGCTCTGTGTAGGTTTTGCACATAAAAGGCCATGAACTTAGCACTCTGAACAAATGATTTCCGTAATTAGGCTTCTTCCTCATGCAAATTTTTCTGTTTTACAAAAGCAAATTATACAAAATGAAGAGTATTAGCAAGAAAAATCTTTTGGTCTTAATTTGATACCACATAAATGTATATATGCATTTGAGAAGATTTTATACCTGTTTTCCCCCTTGCTTGTACCATTTTTTTTTTTTTAAGAATCTAGTACAGAGGGAGAGGTGAAGAAATGTGAAAGACACTGTCTAAATATGATTTGGATAGGTTGATAACAGTTCAGCTACCTAAGCATTATTTTGTGCTGTGAGGTTTTGGAATCGCCAAAATGATAAGAAATTAACCCAATTCAGCTTCGAGTCACATGCACTTACACAGAAATGCATATGTGGGGCAACAATAAATGTTCGGGACCCAAACATGCAGCTGTTTGGGTATATTTCGGGTCATATTATGACTATTAGGGCAATGGAAGAGCAATCCTTTCTTGTGGAGCTCTTTATCATGATATTCTTCCCAAATAGCATGAAAATAACAGTAAATCTCACAAAAAATTTCTTCATCTTTCTCGGTCCTTCCCACTACACTAGATTCTCTTTAAGTCAGTAGTGATGCCATTCTACATGTAAGTCTTCAGAGATGACAAGATGAGTTTTGCCTCAGTATTGGCATCAGGAATATTCTACATATTTATAATGGCAATCATACAATTAGTTGACAATTTATAAGTCTACGACTGCCAATAATTTTTAAGCTTTAAATTTCTAGCTTTCAAAGATTCTTACCTCTTTTGCAGATAATAAACTAGTATATTGTTCTATACTATTGTTTAAAAGCTATTCTATATAAATAGTTAATTTGATTTTGACATTTTGGATATGCCTTCTTGAAAATATTATTCACATAAAAACCACAATAAACATTGAAATAGATAATTTACAATATACAGAGTTAAAAATAATTTCCATAATTATAAATATATCTATTCAATTCTACTTACTTAATCCTACAGCAAACTTGTACTATAATTTAATCATTAATTATAATCGCAAAATGATCTTCATATTTTCAGAACTGTAATAGTCTTTCAGTGTAAAATAAATCTTTGCTATTGACGTTAGCACCAGAATTTTGATCATTATGGTAAGATATCTATCTTTCAGTGTTACATAAAACACGACATAACATACTTCAGTCTCTATCCCTTTCAAATTCAATCACGATCATCAGCAAAAAAATTTCCAATACCTCTCCATAAGCATAAATTATGATTGTCATTATTAATTTCTTAAAGTTTATTTAGATATGTACCTCTGACCTTCATTAATTGTCAAAATATCTACCATGATTGTCTTTCAAAAATATAGACCATTTCCCAATAAGTAATACTCTACACCCATCATATCACATAATACTAATACCAATACCACACAAATGCACATTCAACATATCAAAATATTTGTTTTCTGCTTTTCCTCTTCAGATGTGCAATATGAAACTGGTATCTGTTTTGGTCTGTTGTCTTATGCAATTTACTTATATTTTAGTTCTCAATTAATATGTAAATGTATTATTGTACAAATTTTTTATTTTTTTTTTCCTTCTATAATTACCATCTTTTGTTCTCTCTCTATCTTTTTCTCTCCATTTCTCTCACTCTTTCTTTCCCTTTCTCTTTCTAACTTTTTCTAATCTCTTCTCAATTCTTCCTCTGTCTTTTTCTTTTCATTTATCTCACTCTCTCTTTCTCTCTTTCTTTCTCACTATTCTCCACTTTCTTCACATTTCTCCTCTGCTTTTACAGTCTCTTCCACTTATCATTTTCTTCTCTTGAACTTCTATGCATGTATATTACAATTGTTATTTAAATGTAAATGTACTTTTTTTATACTATTATATTTTGTAAATAACTTTAAATGTTTTTTATATTTGTAACCTTCATTGTTAGTCTTCGGACTTTTTGAAGTGAATTTTTAATAAAACCAAACTGAATTGAATTGAATTGAATTGAATTGAATTATATGTTAATACCATAGTTACACTGGTGAAACAGACCCTTAACAATCACAAAACCGAAAAGAAGGTTACATTACTACATGCATGAATGGCAATTAACCCTCTTTGTGCTTTGTAGCAATATGGCTACATAATTATTATGTAGCCATATGGCTACAAAGCACAGAGGGTTAAGCAATCAGTTAAGAGTCGGTCTGGAATAGGTTTGCATTTTAATGACATACTGAAAAATAAAATTTAAAGCTTGTGCTATGCCTTATCATTGCTTTGATTGACTGCTGTTTCATCAAGTCTATTTCATCTGCTATATCATCTCAGACGTTGGGGTAGGGTTAATGTTGTCATAGGGACACTATGTTAGGTTTAGGGTTGTGAAAAACATTCAGGTCAGGGAAGAAGTTATACATGTGATGTGTAAGGGACATCTTACCATGAAACAAAATTGTTGCTGGTGGGTATGATGTGATTGTAAGACATCTTCTTTGGCAACAAATCCTCCATTGTAGAATCTCAGCACCAATTAACTATCTAACTTCATTCAATGACTAAGGGTGGTATCACACTTCACGGAGACGTCTCTCCGACAGAATATAAAATTTCATCTCCGCGACGGATAAAAAGTATTAGAGACGTCTCCGAGACGTCTCCGCAACAATTTATGGAAAAAAAAGTCAGAAGTAGTCCCAAAACCGTCTCTGAGACGTCTCTGCGATATCGTAGACGTCTCTAATACTTTTTATCCGTCTCGGAGACGAAATTTTCTATTCTGACGTCTCTGCGAAGTAAGATACCACCCTCAATGATAAAAATTACTCTAAACCAGATATAACACCCTAACACAACCCTAATCCTTACCCTATATCTTGGACCAAATAGGATCAACAGCAACTGTCGCTACACCAAAAGTTGGCACATAAATATTCCAGGCGCGTATCCAGCTTCAGTCCTGACAAAGAAATCTGCAGGCCCAATTGTTCGGGGACAATAATGGCTCTATTATGCCTGGGCATTGGCCAGGACGATCTTTCTGAAGACCTAATGCTGAATCATTTACTGTATTCTACATCTACTTTTCTCTTTCCTCAGTTAATTAGTAGCTGGCTTTCAGTGAAGCTGTACAAGGATTCTTTGAAGATAAAAAAATTGGCTATTCAAAATAGATTAAGGAAGCGCTATAAGATTTCTGATAAATTGTAAATACAATTTTATGGCTTGCACCCAGTGAATAAGATCGCATTGATCAATCTGAAAAATGGTCAGAAAAAATCTTTGAACCAGTGGGATTTGAACCTCTCATCTACTGATTGCCGGTCAGCAACTCTGCCACCAGGCCATTACTGGTCCATGGCACAGTCACGATGAAATAAGAACAAATACCTCAGTACCTCTGATTCTTTATTTTTCAGATCGATCAATGCGATCTTATTCACTAGGTGCAAGCCATAAAATTGTATTTACAATATCAAACTTCCCCAGCAAGCCTTTATCATTCAATTAGATTCCTGATGTTTACTGACAGCCAGAAGCGCAGTAACCACTAAATAGGTACAGTCCTTTCCAGTTATATTGAGCACAGATATAATCAAATTTGTTTTGATGAGGCAAATCCTCCCGATACCAAATTTGTACATATCTACTTGTTCACAGTCCAGGGGTGGGGGGGGGGGGGCTGTGTTTCACAAGGCTCCTAAGTAGTCTTAAAGTCACACTTAAATTGTAGCGCATCATGTATCTTGCGCATAATCTCATTGATAGACTTGTCATTGGGGTCATTCCCTGAGCATAATCTGACCAATCAGGTGATGCGTAAAATACCACATGCAACTAGGAATTTAAGTGGGAGTTTAACCCATTGGGGACTGAGCCCGAATATATTCGGGCTGAGGTCTAAGGGAAATGTGTGTTACAGCCAAATCAGCTTGTCTCCAACAGGTTAAGTTTAATTAACGCTTTGTG
>CALNVZ010003431.1:14801410-14822999 GCA_940671915.1 Paracentrotus lividus | reverse complement strand
CATTAAAGTGAGGTAATAGGTTTGGTTCCATGCATCTCATTGCAACAGGAGTGGACACCTTATTTATCTGACAAAAAGATAAAAACCACCAGCCCGACAAAACGACATTCATGTCTACCTTGAGAGGGCAGCCTTTACTATATCTGGGTTTTACCTTGAACCAACTACCACCAACGGATTATTTTATTGCTAATAGTTGTGCATCTCTTTCACCATCATCCTACTTCTCCATATTTCCTCTCATTATTCCTCCTCTTCCTCCATCCCTTCCACCATCATCCGTCCAACATCATCCCTCCATCATCATCCTCGTATGAGAGTGAGGAACTCGTCCCTCGTCTTCGGATCTTCTCGGAAGACGCCTAGCATGCAGGAGGTTATCGTCTTGCTGTTCAGCTTCTGTACGCCCCTCATCACCATGCACATGTGACTGTAAAGATTCAGAGAGACAAGAGAGACAGCAGATGTTTATGCCGTAAAGTCTTTTAATGTTGAACGTAGAGTGGAAAGGACCAGAAATATATGATTTCAAAAATGAGCAAAGAAAATGGGATTCGATTGTGATGAAAACCTGATATTTCCTGATTGCTAGAAAAGTTCCCTAATGACTGAGCTATGGTAAAACCTTATGTCTGTGTCCCTCCCAAAGCTAAGGGGTTCTAATCTTACATATTATATATATTTCTGGTCAGTTTTTTTCTTTTTTTTAAAGTTTTATAATGATTATGCAAACACACCTTGACTAAAAATAATTAGGATCGCATTACGAAAACTCAAAACTCATAATAAACTCTTGATTGTGCTCATGTCTGAAATTCCTGAGGGAAGAACACAATATTTGAAACCAAAAAAATACAAAACAGAAAAGTTCATGCAATATTACGATGTATACAAACTTGTCAAGAATACAGTCACAATTTCTATTATGATAAAAAAGATATTTGTTCTTGTCTTGCAAATGATACCCATTATTTGAGTCTCAATCAAAGAATTTATAAAGAGCTTTGATATTAGCAAGCTATAGGTGCCCTTTTTATAGAGTGCTTTAAACCTAGCTACATGCAGACCAGCCTTCTTTTGCTGTTCTATTCCAGCCATTTTAGGATTAAGCATGCACAGATTTTCTTTTTTCCTTTTGGTACTCATTTACCAGAGAACCAGTATGGCAAATTTTAATAAATGTCGTGCCAAAGGATATTGGTAAAATGGCTGGGATTTGAACTATGCTTGTTGCTTGGATTTTCTACATTTCTTCATTAGAAAGACATAAAAAGGTAGCAGTTAAGATACGCAATTAATTTTCTATTTCAGTGGCAAATCCAGACGGGGGCACAGGAGACACACACCCCCTGTATTTTGAAAACCACTCATTGACTGTGCATGTTAAAATCAGACATTTTCTGTGGTGCCCCCCCCCCCCCCCCCCTCATCAAATCAGGGCAGGTGCCCTCCTATTTTTAAATCCTCTATGTCGGCACTCATTATTTCCTATAAGCCACACAAGTTATTTTTTGGTGTTGGCAAGAGAGAACTTACGTGGCTTCAATGACAACTCCAACACCAGCTGGATCTATAGCTTCTGTCACTGCTAGGGCTATTTGTTTGGTCAACCTTTCTTGAACTGTTGAAGAAAAAAAAATTAAAATAAAAGTTAGTACCGGTACATTCCATATTCCACCACCATAAACACATTTTCTTGTCACTGTTAAGGCCGTTTGTTTGGTTGATCCTTTTTTGAACTGTAGGGTGACATGAAAGAGCAGTAGAATGATGGGGCAATGCAGATTGCGATTAAAGTGAAACTATTGTTCTGGTCATGACATTGAAATGTAGAAGACACTGTCTTAAAGTATGATAAGAAATTGACCCAATTCACCTTTGGATCACATGGGCTTACACAGAAATGTACATATGGGGCAACACAAAATGTTCGGGACCCATACATATCAGCTGTTTTGGTATATTTTTGGTCATATTATGAATATTATGGCAATTGAAGAGTAATCTTTTATTGTTGAGCTTTTTATTATGATTCTCTTCCCAAATGGCATGAAAATAACAGGAAAGCTCACAATAATTTTCTTCATCTTTCCAACATCTTCCCACTACACTAGCTCCCCTTAAAAGCTTCTCATCAACAATTTCTGTCAGTTTCCGTCAACATAAACAAAACTTTTCTCACTGTTAGTTACATGTACATGTTATGCCACTGTTTCTCTCAACGTCAAATATTGTCAAATTCAAATTCTTTATTCTGATTTCATTGATTTTCAAGTGAAAAAACACAAAGGTAGATAATAAGCATACTTCCAGGTCTAATTACAGAACAAATAATCAATATACATGCGCATGTGTATATTGATTTTCTTCATTTGTAGGCTAATTGTAAATTCATATCAACAGAAATGTGTATATTGATTTTCTTCATTTGTAGGTTAAATGTAAATTCATATCAACTGAAAATTATCTACAGAAATGAAGGATATTGCAAAAAACAGAGTTTTTGATATAAAGCAGAGGAAGTAAGTGCAAATGCACGTTTATGCAAGAGAAACATAAAAGAATGACAATTAAAAGGGAAAGGAATAAAAAAAAAAACTCGGGAAAGTACATAGACCATGCAAAAATGAAGTAAAAAATACATTTTGGCAAAGAATAAAAAAGGAAAAGCTGTTCAAATCAGTCCTTTTGCTACAGTCACACAGACACTTACATTTAGTTACGTATTTGTTGTTTTATCCTTGTTTCATCTTCTATTCTATAATTTCTTTGTTTTTATTGTTTTATTGGATGAACGAAATTATCACTATTTCCACTGCGGATTATGATGGGAAGGCATCCATGGGGATCCGCAAAATAAAAAGAATATTTGGACGCAACACGGACGTAACTCAACGAAAGTGTCTGTGTGACTGCAGCATTAGACAACTCATGTCACAAGAGAGTTCAAAAACGGTAAATTGACATTTGGTCTAAACCCACTTTGACTAATGCCCATTTGGTCTCATTCCACATTGTCTATAATAATAATAATAATAATAATAGTTACATTTATGTAGCGCTTAATACGATATCCACCTTAGTGTTTCTATGCGCTTATCGTGTTAACTAATTATTACCCGGCTTAGCTAGGCTACCCTGAAAGGCGCTCACAGCATTCAAGGAATTCCTTTTCATCTACAACCACTTACTCTAATTGCCCTTCAGTCTAATTGCAACTTCGCCTATCTACCATCTTGTCTAATTTCTATTTTGTCTAATGTCCATTTCGTCTAATGTCAACTTGGTCTAACAACATTTAGTCAATTCCTGTAACAGACTGGTAATAGACCAAATAGTCATTTGGGAATTAGACGAAAATGCAATTAAACCACTTGGCTAATAGACAAATTGGAAATTGACCAGGTGACCAAGTGAGATTTAGACCAAGTATATATTAAACTAGGGGGAAATTAGACCAAATTGCTACAAGACCAACTGGGGTTAGCCAATGTGGTATGAGACAATCTGATACTTGGGCCAACTGCTAGTAGACCAAGTGGATATAACCTAACAAAATTACCTTGTAATCTTCTGCTGTATATTTCAACCAACCTGTCACATAAAATTTGAATAAATGAATGGATTAATGATAGGAATAAAACATCACCAAACACATAATCTAGTTCAGAAACTACATAAATTACCTTGAATCATTTAAATACAAATTCTGTACACATGGTACAAGAAAGTCCTTGGTGATTAATACAAAAACAAAAACAAAAAACAAAAAACAATACTAAATATATGCTAACTTAAGGAATCACCCTTTTTCTAAGGCAAGATCGTTGCATCCTTGCAAATATTTCTCACTTTTTCTGCCCAATTTAATTTTGAATATTAAATTTCAAGCTCCTCTTGGTTGTCTAGGCATGGCTCTCTTGTATTGTACTAGGTAAGACCCCCCCCCCCCAAAAAAAAAAAAAATAATAATAATAATAAGACCTATGAAATAATGCATTTAATTTTTCATACATTCAGCAAACCATTTTTTTCTAAAATGCACTGAAGAATTAATTCCAGTTTGCCATGATGTGCCAGACCTCAAGTACATGTACAACGTAAGCGTGTAAACCCATTTTCTTTTCACTTCCTCCACCCCCTCCCCCCAAAAAAGCCCCACTTAAATGATTTAGATACATGGCTTAAATTAGAAGAAAAAAAAAGAAAAAAGAAATCTACTTCATACCTTGCAACTTTGCTGAGACCTAATACTCGTTTATTTGGTAGATAGCTGACAGAAACCTAAAAGGAGAGAGAGAGAGAGAGAGAGAGAGAGAGAGAGAGAGAGAGAGAGAGATTTTAAAAATTTTTTAACGTTCACTGTAACGCACCCTCCAACCTTTAATTTCTTACCGATAAAAATTGAATTAAACTAACACTAGTTTGAACTTCTACAATGAATACCAGCATATAGTGCATCTTCAAGTTACATGACAGTTCATTGATAGTATACTTGCAAGAGATGTGGCTCAATGTAGATGCGTAATGATCAATTCTACATGAGAAATGCGTCATTCATCCAGCATACTCTCTTCAGGTCGGAAATTAAAAGGGATGGTAAAAAATAGACTACCCTGTATAGTTGAGGCATTTGAAGCCAGCATATTTACACTTACAAAGTGGGCAAAGATATTAAATTCAGAAGCCTGATCAATAAAAGTTATAAAAAAGGTCAAATTAAATGCCATCTGTGTGAGCAAGACCCATGAGCACAAAACTTCTTTGAATTTTGATGCTTGTTTGCGAGGTGGAAGTAAACGTCAAGTTTCCTCAGAAATTTAATATCGGCCGCCTGACCAAACATCCGTTGTCGGAGAAGCTGAGAGAAGAAAACGGATTGACTGCTCTTAATAAATGGTGCGAAATCAATAATCAAAACTTTAGAAGGGCATCTTCATTATGTGACTGATGTCGGGCAAATGTAAATTGGTCTGGCTACGCAGGAAATGGTTGAATAAAGCATTCTGGGAAGCGACATGGGTAGAATGTCAATTATTAGTTTCAGTGTAACCTTTTCTCATAGTTAGCTAGGTGCACATAACTTTCACTCAAACATCATGTCTGTTGACTTGCACAATCATATTGTCATGTTTCCAGTGCACTAACATTTATTGACTTTGTAATGTGAGATGATAATTTATGTTGCATTCTGCATAAAAAAGGAGATATATCACATCATCCAAGCAGAATTGAACCAATTGTATTTTTTTTATATGCAACACTCACACAATATTTTGCTAGCAATCAATGTTTTCTTCAACACTTGTGATACCTGAAGTGTCTTTTGTTTGTAATTGCACTTAATATACAAAAAGAAAGAAAAAAATTCAATGGGATTCAATGAAAAGTTAACTTGCCTACATTACTCGCCATGAAATAATATTATTCATCAACAGCCTATTACGTCTTTCATTGTATGGGTGTAGTGTAAACAAGATGCTTCCCTGTTCATACTTACTTTTCCTATAAATGGCACAAGGTGGTGTTCACACAGTGAGAACATCTCAATGTCTTTGACTACAACCATCTCATCATGATCTTCATCAAATATTGCATCATTTAGCACATCTGAAAAAGAAGAGCAGAAAATATGAAATTAGATTAAGAAAAGATTAGAATTGACAGTTTTTTGTTTTGTTTTGTTTTGTTTTTATTTTTAATCCCACAAAACAAACCATCCCAAGGGAATCAATTGTGCATGAATGGTTGGTAATTATAATATCTAGATGCAGCCCCCCCCCCCCACCCTAACATCATCTTTTAAAAAAAAAATCTTCAGGATTGGGGTGGGGATGGGTGGGGAGTAACCTTGAATAGCTTTTGACAGTTTTTTGATAAATATCCTCTGGACAACTACCCCCAAGGACAACTGCAACCTGAAGCCATCCCTTAACCTGGGGTTGTTGTGGGGGGGGGGGGGGGGGGGCTTTCCCTTGGGTACATGTAGTTGTCCACATAGGGCTTTTAATATTTTGTTAGAATTTCATCTATCGTATGTAAATGGTCATCCTCTTTTATATGTGACTTACCTTTTTTTTCTTCTTTTTACCAGTATGCAACGTACAACCTTTTGTTAATAACAAGCATCCACAAACAAAAATTCTTTCTATAACTACAGTTTCCGTATAGATAAAAATGTTCTTTTGGGTAGATGCATGATATAATATGAATCAGCGCTTAATGCCACCCTTGCTGTAGAGTGCACAGCTTCGCATGGGATTAATAAAAAAATCCTGAAACAAGTGGAGAGCCTGCAGCACTACATCTTAGGTTCACCCTATTCATTTCAGACAAAATCAATATTAGCATCATTTTACTTGTTGATCACCGAGAATGAAGTAGGAACATCGTAGCGGTCTGAGACTCTGGAAGACTTGTGGGTCTCTCAATGCCTGGTGTACATGTTTTTCTGACAGTTTTGGGTTAATATAGAGGTAGAGGATGAATTGTTTGCCAAATAAGGTAATGAAGGATCCCAAAAGAGCTAAAAATAGTGTTGAAATCCAGGTGCAAAGTTCAACGCGGACAGCGTTTTGCATCGTAACTCTTTCTGTTGGGAAATATTTTTTCTTTTGCACTGACTGACAAGATAACATTGTGAACTGAGAATGGGTATTTCAAATGAAGAGCTTAATTAATTAAATAATCATTGGTTAGTTTATTGTATGAATTACAGCCCTCAATTAAAAGCAACAACAAAAATTATGGGAGAAAAATTTTAATCAACTAATCAAGTATTAAAACAAGTTGTGATGTGCTTTCAGAAGTGTCTCATTAACTTTTATCATAATTATTTTGGCCCAATGTGGCAATTTCATGTACAATACTGAGAGGTCATTGAAGAAACAATTCAATATTTATTGGCTCCAATCAACCTACATGTGTACAAGTTATCAAAATGCAACTGTGTTATTATTTTCTTATTATCTTTTTTTTTTAATCTCTCCATAATATTACATGTAGCTCTTTGCCTAATTCAACTTTATTCAACTTGCAAACAATTGTAACGATTCAATTTTTACTGGTACTTGCTAGAAAATTAGCAAAACAACAATGCTGCCTGTGTCATGCTGGAGTAATTTCCAGTGTTTATGCCAAATAAGACATTAAAAGGATAAAAATGTGTTTTTGTTGTGCTACAAATTACGTGGTATGCCAAGGGTCATTTCAATGTATTACAATTTTGATCCCTTCTGTATTAAGAACAATACAAAAACTAACATTAACCCATTGGGGACTGATCCCGAATATAATCGGGCTGAGGTCTATGGGAAATGTGTATTATAGCCAAATCAGTTCATCTCCAACAGGTTAAACTTGAATTTCCTTTCATTAATGCCCAAAGGAGCATGAGAAAAGGTCAATGGGCCATGTTTGTTTCCATGGAAACAGAGTTCTGGTATTTGAAATTGTCAGAAATGTAGGTCGCATCCATCCAGGGTTATAATAGGGAGTTAGAGACAGTTCTATGAGTGACTCTACCTGGGCAAATGCCAAATCTGCTGACAATTTTCTTTTTAAATTCATAATAACCCATCCGACAACAATTCCTCAAGACTTTAGTTTGTCCAAGATGTAAGGTTAAGGTTAGGGTTGCCTTTCTATATTAGGGCCTATCGTCTGGCGGAAGGTACATTGTCTCGGGGATGGCACACTGTAGGCATTACTACTGATGTAGAGTTGATTTTGATTCTATTAATGACAGAGGGGTATAATGTGTTTGCAAGCTATACTGAATATAATCAAGATAGCTCTTAAAGGGATGCAGTAACATTGAATGATATTCAAATTGCAATTTATTTAATTCAGCTCATTTTGCCAACATGAAAAACATAATAGGTCAGTCTGGTATTCCTTAAAATTTGCAGTCTAATTGATTGCCTTACTTTCAAGATATTTACGATTTTATACTTAAATTTCCAAACCCATACCCGGATGCTTTTGAAAACCGTGTGCATTTCAAAGCAGCACAGTGTACATATCAATTCTAGTTGTAAACTTAAGAGGAAGAGGGCGCTATCACTCTACGCAAAGCGAACGCTGCCATAGACATTTTGTATTTTGCACAGTTTTTTCACTTTGTTTTCTTGATTATGGCGAGCAACTACCTTTTCAAAGAATGATCAACTTGAATAAATACGCTAAGAGCCTGATTTTTTCAAAAATAGGAATAACTTATTGCAAAGGGAAAAAAAAGTCCTGTCACTTGTGTCAATTCAAAATCCTAGTCAGATCAAATTCCTGTACAATATGGCCAATTTTGCTCTCAAAATAGCTCATACGCCACATAATCATCTTCCTGGATAACGCATAATTATATTACAGCTTAATGATCAAGCAGTTTTTAAAAGCTTGAATTCTCAGCTTTCCAAAGATGGTACATTCATTTCAATTGGTTAAGAAAAACTCCTGTCACTTTGAACATTATCACAAACGAATCTTTACTCGATGGGTCGATATTTCCGCATATCACATGCATATCGCATGTGGACGGCGTCTTCGCAAGAGGTGACAAGATCACTACTTATATCAATAATCGTTTGGAACATCAATCTATGTGAAATAAAGATTCTGATTACAACTTCATCACAACAATGTTATAAGCTTGCCCAAATGTGTATTTCCTCCATCTGGTATAGAGAATCTATTAACTAACAACATGATAAAAGTTCATCAATTTCTTTCATCTCCACGTACGAGTAGATTGCTGAACCGAACGGACAATACCATTCCAGCTGCAGGGAAGTCTTCTTAAGCGAGTTTTTGTGAGCTAATTTATTATTGCAGCCAGCTGTATAGATTTCTGCGCTTCTCAGCCGTATTTCCAACGTCACTTCGTTGCGTCTGGCCTCTTAGATAATGGACGCGCCTTGTTTAATTACGATTTAATGCCGCACATTGGTATACGTTAACTGTACATTTTACATAGAGTAGAATTGATATGCACCGCATTTCCTGTCGTGAAGTCCCCGTGCCTATCGGGCTGCTAAGCTTGCAACAGAGCGGTAGTTAATTAATCATGCGTGGCCGTATTCTTATCCTTGTTAGAAATTTCACTGTTTTAAGATAAATGACTTGCATTTGATCGGAAACTGTCAGTAGTTTGTTTTAACGGTCAGAGCAATAGAATTTTATTCATTTCAATCTCTTTTGCACTTGTATTTGGAAGTTACTGAATCCCTTAGACAATACAAATGATATACATTGATAAGTGGGAGTAACCATGGAGATTATGGGAAAATAGACCTCCAGGGAGTTAAGATAATGAAGGGGGAGGGTGATAATGAGATTGGTTGGGTGATTTAATTGATGAAAGAAAGGGACATCTACCTGTAGGCACTAAAGGTCCAACTACATGTAGGTAACATGATATTTGCTTGGGTGACAATTACTCCAGGCTATTCGGCTAAAATGAGGGTTAGGATTCCGATAGGGTTAATAACATTAGGTTTAAAGTTAGGATTTTGTAGTGTTAAAACTAAGGCTAAAGTTAGTCTAACAATTAATATACTATTAAAATACAATTAATATTAAAGTTAGTTATTAATATACAACATGTACTGTAAATCGTTTTGGGCTGCTACGTACAGGAAAAGCGCATTATAAATAATAGTATTATTATTAGTGTCCAGGATTTTTTTTAATTTGGAGGATTTTGTTCCAAGATCCGTATGTCATGGAATCGTTATTCCTACATTGTCAATCTAGTCTCAATTTCGCTCTTATCTCAAGTTATTTGCAGAGATACTACGTTGAAGTGGTCCTTCATTTATATTTACACAAGCAGTAAATATACTCTAGATCTATCTACATGTATCTTTCTATAACACACTTTGGTTTTATGTACATTACTATGACTCTTTCCAAGTGTTTGTACATACAATCTTTTTACAAGTTGACTGAACTTTTTGTATCTTACATTTAAGCACCTAATCCTACAGGTACATGTAGGCCTACATGTACATGTAAATATACATGTAATTAGCAGTAATTGGAAGATTTCCGCAAGGCTCAACACAAATAGAGGCCACATATTTCATTTCCAGATCGCAAAGAATAAATATTTTTGAAGTATAATAAATAGGGGCTTGTGCACTAGCATCAAAATCTCAGGCGATTCATATGTCTAACTTAAAGGTTTGCAAAATGAGGACAGCATTATAGCAGGAAGAACTTTTTTTAAATCCTGAACAAAGTTAGAAAATCCAGTTAAGGCAAATAATTCCCTTCTCTTTAAAGTTCTAGCATCTGTCCAGATATAAAATGCAGGATGTTAGAAGACGTGGGCAGCTTTTTGGCAGACTCTTTCTCTTTTTTTAACCTCTCTGCCTGGGTGTGTTTTACCCTCAAACTCAGACGTCAGCGTTCTTTCATTTGCCATGATAATTTTTCAATCTGTATGCTGCCTGAAGCAATTGGAAGCAGAAGAACCCTTGCGCCACGCTATATTTAC
Organism: Paracentrotus lividus; assembly: GCA_940671915.1. Classification (NCBI taxonomy): domain Eukaryota; kingdom Metazoa; phylum Echinodermata; class Echinoidea; order Camarodonta; family Echinidae; genus Paracentrotus; species Paracentrotus lividus. Next base: position 14,812,504 of record CALNVZ010003431.1, on the reverse strand, counting down.
AGAGGTAACGATTTCAGAAACATATGCGGGCCAAGTCTGAATAAAAGGATAGTATTGCCGCTGGTAGCATACATTTTTAAAAATTTCTTTTGCTTCTCAAGAAATTGCACCATAATATAGCTATAGAAAGACATGCTCCCTTTTTGTACGTTTAATTTAATCAATAAAATCACAATATTTACACATACATTTTTGAAATATTGGAACAATTTAGACCCAAACAATAAAAGCAATAAAAAGAAACAATTATTTGTGATAAATGCAGCTTACACACGATTCTGACTTGTTATTTTACTTGATTGAACTAACAATGCTGTGAATAAATAGCTGTGTACTTAAAAAGCATAATTTGAAAATATATGATAAGAACCTCAATGAGGAAGGGAGAATAGTCACCTCACTATTATGTTGGCAGTTACTTGGAACTCTACAAACTTCAGCTCTATAAAAATAAATTATATTATTTTTACAGAATAACAAAATATATCTTGGTGGTGCATTTATCTTGAGAACGGAACAATGAACTTCATTTCTAAAGCTATCATAATGTGTACTCATGTTTTATTAATCAAATGCTATGCATGGACGTTCCCCCTTAGGGTAACCAGATTGCATAAAAGGTTTGGTAACTAATTTGCAACATTTTGGGTGTTAAACATGTTTTTACTGTTCAAGATCAATTGAGCTTCAAGGTTTATAGCTTTATGTCCAGAGGCAATTTATTTGATCATTTAAATGAATCAGTTTATGATGCGAAAAAATGAAATACTAGTTAACAAATTTGGTTTACGTTATGAGTTATTGAACAAGAATTTATTGTTCTGCATCAGTTACTAAGTACTAGTGTATGTCCAGTAGTATATTATTTGTTCTTTGTCATCCTGTTTTCATAGAATCAATATCACTATAAAGGATTGTGGTTTTATTTTGCGCAGAAGTCTAGGGTGATTCAACATAATATGCCGGCTCTTGTAATGCACTTTTTCAGCTTACTTTTGTCGTACAAATTATCACCATTTTAGATATTATTATGTTTGGAGGTTCATGTAATACACAACATGACAAAAAAAAAAATATCCAAAAATCAGGTATTTGGCTCTCTACTTTCAGTCTCACTCTCTGTCTATTCTATCTCTCTTCATCTTTTTCTCTCACACATAAGTATCGTTCACACGGCAAGCCTTAACTCCAAGTTAACTCCAAGTTGTCCTCGAGGACTATGTTCTCGAGGACAACTTGGAGTTAACTTGGAGTTAAGGCCCGTGTGAACGAACTCGGTGTTTATGTTCTCGAGGACAAGTCGGGGTTTATGTTCTCGACAGATCTTAGGGTTAAGGCTCGAAACTCCAAGCGGTGGGTGGTCTCCGATCGCGCGTTTGACCGTGTGGACACGATTTTAACTTGGAGTTACTGTTCTCGAGGATAAGAGTGACCTCTTGTGCAGGTTAAACTTCCGGTTCAGTACCTCACGAAACTTTGCGAGCTCTAAAAATTAACAGGGCTGCCGATTGCATAACTAGCACAATACCTAAACTTCATTTTCCAATAATCAAATAAATAATATTCATACATTTGAAAGAAAACCTTAAAATATCGGTACATTATTGGTATAAATTTAAATCTAATATATAAATATACAATACAAAAAGAAAATGAAAAAAAAAAAAGTCAAATAGACTGTAGTTGCTGGCTTGTTTTATTTTTGTTTTTCTTTTTGTAACACACGTGCACTTTTGAAACTTTCAACTCAGTTCAGAGCTTGCAGAGGCAACTCGCTCGATAGTCGGTGGTCGATACACCTATTTATTGATTGTTTATTTAAAAAAAAAAAAGAAGGTTCGAACTGAAGTTATACAGCTATACTTTACTTCTTGGAGAGTACATGTTCTACTTCCGGTCATCGCGCCGCTCGCTTATCCTCGGGGATAACTATCCCCGAGGATAAGCACTCCGTGTGAACGTAACTCGAGAACAAGCCGTCGGGGTTTAAATTCTTAAGGATACAGTCCTCGAGGACTAAAACCCTGATGGTCCCGTGAGAACATAGCTATTGTCTTTAAGTCTGTCTGTCTGTCTCTCTCTCTCTCTCTCCATCCTTTTCTCTCACACATTGTCTGTCTGTCTGTCAGTATGTCTCTGTCTGTCTGCCTCTATCTCTCTCTTCACCCTTTTCTCTCTCACACATTGTCTTCATGTCTGTCTGTTTGTCTGTCTCTCTCTTTCTCTCCATCCTTCTCTCACACATTGTCTTTAATGTCTCTGCCTGTCTGCCTCTCTCTCTCCCCATCATTTTCTCTCACACATTGTCTTTAAGTCTGTCTGTATGTCAGTCTGTCTCTGTCTGTCTGTCCCTCTCTCTCCATCCTTTTCTCTCACACATTGTCTTTAAGTCTGTCTGTCAGTCTGTCTCTGTCTGTCTGCCTCTCTCTCTCTCTCTCTCTCTTCACCCTTATCTCTTACAAACTGTCTTTCAGTCTGTCTGTTTGTCTGTCTCTCCTCACCCTTTTCTCTCACACATTGTCTTTATAACTGTCTGTCAGTCTGTCTCTGTCTGTCTGCCTCTCTCTCTCTCTCTCTCTCTTCACCCTTATCTCTCTCACACATTGTCTTTATGTCTGTCTGTTTATCTGTCAGTCACTTAGTTTAAACTTTTCTCTCAATGCATTTTCTCTAAAATGTCTGTCTGTCTGTCTCTCTCTTAATCCTTTTCTCTCACATGTTTTCTCTATGTCTGTCTGTCTCTGTCTCTCTCTCTTAAGGATTGGACATATTGGTGTTACGCAAGCTTTACGTCATAGACATGCTACAGGTCTCCCGCTTACATTAACATTTGTTTGTAGTAGAGCCCTACAATTACCAAACGCCAGCTTGATTGATTGATTGTGCCGAGCCGAGCTGAAATTGATAGTTTGCGTAATCAGCATTTGGCACTTATGAAGCCTACACATTTGTTTGTAACGCATATAAACAGGTCGTTCCATAACCTTATACAGCCCTGACACCTTACCCTTAACCAAACCCCTAAACCATAACCCTTACTCTAAACTTACATGTAACTCGAAGTTGAGCCCGAAACCCTATCCTAGGTCTTCAGGTGTATAAGATCATAGAGAGCTCCAAAAGAAATATACATGGTGACAATACTCATATCAACCAACCCTCTCCCCCCCCAAAAAAAAAAACAAACAAACAAACAAAAAGATTAGGAAGTAATCTGTTTCTTTTCCTATTTATAGAGGCACATTTCAAATTGAATATATCTTTTAAAAAAATGAAATAAAAAATTTTCAGTGGTGTAACATTAAGGATTGCTTCAAAAGATTAATGTTTTTGTAAGAAACATAAAATAAATTATGTCTACACAGTGAAGTTTCATATAAAATAACTATATGGCAAAAGGGGCTTTTATATAAATAGCATTAACAAGTTTAAAAACATCGAATGCATTTTTTTAAAAACCTGTGTCTAGAAGAAATGGATGAATTAATATCTACTTAAAAAGCTTGGAAACCAACAAAAGACTTGAATGAAGCACTTTGGCACCCCTAAATTTTGACATTGATCAGTTTAAAACATTGGCTCAAAAATATATCAAATTTAAAAAGAAAAAAAATAGACCTCCCAACATTTAGACATACACTTTAGGTGGATTCACACCTGCCCGATCTGGAAAAGTTCCCGTAATCTCTGATCGGGTATTTTTTACCCCGATCACAAACTACGCGTAATTTTGCAAGTGTGAAACCAAATTACGCGTAATATTCCCGAAGATAAATTCCCGTAAATTAGTAGGTACTTCGTCAAAACTACGCGTAGTTTCGCCAAGGTCGTGGGAACTTTTGTAGTTTGAACATAAATTACGGGAACTTTCTATTCCCCCTTTCTTTTTCTTATGTATTTCTTTGTTTTTCCTTCTTTCTTCTCATTCTTTATGTATTTCTTTTCTTCCCTTCTTTCCCCGCTTTTCTTATGTATTTTCTTTTTTTTCCCCTTCTTTTTGCTCTTTCCTTATGTATTTCTTTGTTTTCCCATTTTCTTCTGTTTCTAATTTATCTATTTCTTTGTTTTTCCTTCTTTCTTCTCTATTTCTTTGTCTTCCTTCTTTCATCTCTTTCCTTATGTATTTCTTGTTTTTCCTTCTTTCCCCGCTTTTCTTATGTATTTCTTTGTTTTTTTTTTTCCTTCTTTCTTCTCTTTCCTTATGTATTTCTTTGTTTTTCCTTCTTTCTTTTCGTTCCTTATGTATTTCTTTGTTTTTCCTTCTTTCCCCGATTTTCTTATGTATTTCTTTGTTTTTCCTTCTTTTCGTTTCTTATGTATTTCTTTGTTTTTTCTATTTCTTCCCTTGTTTATAACTTCGGGTATTTTTCCCGAAAAAAGACGGTTCGGGCAGGTGTGAACATGCAAAACAAATTACGCGTAATTTGGTGGTTGGAAAAATACCCGTAATTTACGGGTATTTTTGCCGATCGGGCAGGTGTGAATCCACCTATTGGTATTTTTGAACTGTTATCTTTAAATAAATTTTTAAACAAAGTAAGCTTCTTTTAATTCTGAGTATGCTAGCTAATACTTATAATGTTTTATATGGAACATAAAAAGAATGTATCAGTGAAATATGATGCAAGCAGAAATACAAGTACACCCCGCCAAATTTGATATTTACAACAACTACATGTACATGTACAGTGTACGGTGAGCAAACGGAATTTAGCCTGCTGAAAATTGCAGATCTGCAAAGAATACAGACAAAAACAAATGCACGCATACAGAATTCTGATGAAACAATCGAAATAAGGGTGCCTGCTCTTTTTTTATTAATTCTTTTTATTAGTTCCTCCAATTTATCATACTATCCCAACTGGGACATATTTGAGTGAAGAAGGTATTTCTACTGGATGCCAATTAAACCAATATGGCTTCCTCCAGCATTTTAAGTGATTCGGAAATGTTTTCAATTTCCATTCATTTATGAGTAATAGATGAAGAGCTTATTTCCAAACGGTTCTATATCTATATCTATGTTATTTCGGATTAAATAAAACCTAAACATTTATTTCCATATTTTGTACCATTGTAGTGGCATAGATCTATATATATCTCCTAGAAAACTACATGTACATATTTTCTAATGGTTGCTTTTAGAATGGAGGTTAAATTTTTTGTTAAAAGACAATACCTACCTGAATAATCATGTCATATCTAAAACTAGATTTTTATCAAGATTGGATGTAGTACCTTTCAGAACTAAAATCTCCACATTTGGCTACTTCAAGTTGCATACCAAACATGTAAAAGTGTACAAGGGCCTCCATCCAAGTTCTACATTGTATTAAAAATGAATCATTTATTTCTATTTGGAATAGCAGTAAGTTTGTAAGCACTTCTTTAATATATATATATATTTAATCTGCTTAATTATAGATTGTGGCTTTTTATGTGCAAGCGGGCTGTTCTACATACATGGTCTGAACATATTTTCAATAACGTATAGTTGCCTAGCATTCCTTATTTACAATGGCTCTGTTTTTATTGACTTTGGTTTTTGCATTTTCCTTAAAATTCAACGCAAACCAAGATCATTGTTGCATGCAGTTTTTGTTTAAAAGACCAATTCAAAGCATTGTTCCTCCAAATTTGGAATTGATTGCAAACCTTTGACCTACATGTACAGGACGATGAACTTATGCACTTTCAAAATTTGGCTAGAGTACAGACTAGTTTGCAGGCAAAAAGCCATGGTCTTTGCATAGTGCACAATGAAGAGTCAGGGACTGCAAGCGCAACCCCCCCCCCCCTTCAAAAAAAAAAAGTAACTAAAATAAAAATTGTGCTGAGCCTAATATGTAATATAACTTGGGCTAGAGACAGAGAGTAATGAAATACAACAATGTATATGAGCACATAAAGAATATAGGATTTACTCAAGACAAATATGCTTTTCTGGGTCTTAGCAGACAATAAATTCTCCAATGAATTAATAATTTACCCACATAACATTTAGATTAGGCAATAATTCCTTTGTATGTCTATATGCAGACAAACCAGACTTGACTCATTCAAGAGAAGGGATTTCATCTGTGACTGCATCAAATAGTGTGCTGAATCCAAAAGTGCTTTATGTCCCCAAGAAAAACACTTTATTCTTCGCATTGAAAAACAAAAAGCCAATTAAAACCTAAAATTATAATTATGGTTGCAGCTCCTATTGTACATACAAACAAGATCTAGATGACGAATTCTGATTTAAGCATTTATTTGAGCTTGAATGCCAATTAAAGCTATTAAATCATCATCGTACTTTAATTTTCAAACACCCCCCCCCCCTTCACTGAGATCTTACAGACTATTTCGTCGGCTTGGAGCCAGAAGGGCGCTATTGCAGATCAAGGATGTTCCGTTTGGAGCCAGAAGGGCGCTATTACCATTGACTTTGTACAGTAATAGCGCCCTTATGGCTCTCAACGGAACATCTATAAGATGCAATAACGCCCTTATGGCTCCCAACAGACGATTTCATCTCTCATTAAATGAGAATGGGTTCATTAGGTCCTAATTAAATCTTGTCACAGCTGGTTTTAAATTACATGAACCCACAAGCCATTAATTGCTACTTGTCAGAGCATGGAAGGCTATTAAATTGCTTATTTATTCAAGCGTGACATCTGTCTTGGTTTTGGCTCGTTAATTTTGGAATCAGTCCTCCCCGACTGTCTTTCTTAGAAAATCATTAGGCTTTAATCAATAAAGCTTTCTTCTCTCTCTCTTTCTCTCTCCCTCTCTATTCATACCCACACATTGTGGAAAATTGAGAGATTTGTGAAATTGTGCTGTATAGTCTGTACATCTACATCATAAATAAACATTTTTTTTTTATGCCAATGAAATATTGTAACAAACAACTGCCTGTGATTAATGAGAGGGATTTTTGTAAAAAATATTATCATCATGACCAGGCACCATTATCGATCATCATTATCTCCTCCAGTGGCATCAAGCACCGCAATTCATGATAATCATACAATCTCCAACAACATCATCACCACATATACCAACAACTTAAACCTCATAGTATCCATCATAGACATTGACATTGCTACTACAACAATCATCATCACTAATACCATCATCACTACCATCAACATCATCATAGTGGCCATCATCACCATTGCTACCAAACCCATCCATCATCATTATATCATAACCATAATCACTATTACCATCATCATCATCATCATCATCACCATTATCATCATTATCATCATAATCATTATCATCATCGTCACCACCACCACCACCATCATCATCATCATCATCACTATCATCGTCATCAATAGTATCGTTCACACGGCAAGCCTTAACTCCAAGTTAACTCCAAGTTGTCCTCGAGGACTATGTTCTCGAGGACAACTTGGAGTTAACTTTGGAGTTAAGGCCGTGTGAAACAACTCGGTTTATGTTCTCGAGGACAAGTCGGGGTTTATTTTCTCGACCAGACTGCTTAGGGTTAAGGCTCTCGAAACTCTGAAGCGTGGGTGTTCTCGATCCGCCGGTTGTGACCGGTGGACAGCGATTTTTTAACTTTGGCAGTTAACTGTTCTCCGAGGATAAGAGTGACCTCTTGTAAACGGTTAAACTTCCGGTTCAGTCAAGGGGACATAGCCGAATAGTAAGGGAAATAGATAGCGCATGCTGCTATACACTTGTACTTCCGTCATCTGAGCCTCCTCACTTATCCTCGAGGATAACTATATCCCGAGGATAAGCATCCGTGTGAACGGCAACTCGAGAACAAGCCGTCGGGTTTAAATTCTTAGGGATACGTCCGTCTTTGAGGACTAAAACGCCGCGGATGGTCCCGTGGAACAGTAGCTACTCACAAATCCACAATCGCACATCCATTCGCTATCACATCATGCATCCCATCATCATCATCATCATCCATCATCATCACTCTCCATCATCATATCATCCACATCCCACATATCTCACATCATCCAATCGCATCATCACATCACATCATCCAGTCATCATCACCAATCCCAGTTCATTCACCGATACATTCATTATGATCACAATCCTATCATCATCATCATATTATCACATATCCTACTCAATCAACATCATCATCATTATCATCATCTATCAAAAATCCCATCTATCATCATGCATTCATCATCATCATCATATCACCAAATCCCATCATCATCCATCACTCATGCAGCAATCCCATTCATCACCATCATTACCACAATTCCATCAATCATCCACAGGCCTTAATATTTCATCAGTTTTAATGGGCAAGACCATTGTTCACAGCGGCCTTTTTCTATAAGTACAGCATCGAATGCATAAATATCTGGAAAGGGCATCTAAAAATCTCAAGAGGCCAGAACAGGCATTTGGGAAGAGGCATTAAGCGCATGCTAAGGGGGCATCCAGGGCCATGGCGTCGTCGTGCGCCGTCGTTAATTTAAGCCCTTCATGCATCATCATCATCCAATAGTTATCACCATCCATTCATCATCATCATCATCATTCATCAATACATCCCTCATCCCATCATCATTTCAGCAACCCCATGCATCCGTCCATGCATCAGAGACGGGATAGCCGCTACCCCATGCACGCACCAGCCATCACCATGCATTCACGGCGCATCATTCCATTCTCATACACCACAATCCCCATCATCCATCAAATATCATGCTCCATCATCAGTCACACATCCCATCGATTCACCATCATCCATTAATCACAATCCATCATGGCATCATCAATCCACAATGTATCACAATCTACATCATCATGCATACATCATTTCAATCGCATTCATCTCATCCCATCATCATGCATCATCATCCCACAATCTCCATCATCATCATCATCATCATCATCACAATCCCATCATCACCATCATCATTATCACAATCCCATCATCGTCATCATCAGAGACAAGATACCACCATGCACCACCAGCATCATCATCATCATCATCATCATTTAGACATTTTCCACAGAGTAGTATCTTCAAATAAAGTCCATACCTTCAATTTTCTCCTCATAGCCCTTCGTGAAGTACATCATCGCCTTGGCCGCGCGATCTGGAGTCTTCGTTAGTCCCTGTCGGCCCGGATCCTCCCCGACGCCTCGGATGATCGACCGGTAGGCGAGCGCCAGACCGGGCAACTGTTTATCAGAATCTTGCCTGTACAAGCTCGCATGTGTGTCCTCTTTTTGTCGGCGATTTCGATCGTCATCTTCTTTTGTCGACACTTTTCCGTTCAAGGTGATATTTCCACTCGCAGCGGAGTGTAATGTTTTGTCTTTGATGGATAAAGCCTGAGTTTTTGCAGTTAGGATATCGGTGTTTGCAGAGAGCAGCAGACCGTTTGGTAGGCATTCGCCATTCGGAACAGAATCAGTATGATCAGTCGACATTTCAGTTTCAGTTTTCACTGATTTTACGTCAAAATTAAATGTTATAAGTGATTCGGTATGATTTGAAGTGAGGTATCTTCATCAGTGGCACGGCAGAGATTGACTTGAATTAAAGATGATTCAGATGAACATGATGAAGAATTGAGATGGCCTGAAGAAAAGAGGAGTGCGTGAGGCAGGTGTCCCTTCTTTGCTTGAAATGAGAATTGAAGTGCGATAACAAAAGCGAACCAGCGGGATGCCTGAACGAGCTTCGGCCGAGCGTATCCCGTTGATCAAAGCTAGAGGTTCCGTTGGTTGATTCGTGTGGCTTTGTTTACCAAATGCCAGCTGTAGAGGGAGTTTCATAACATTAGTCAACGTGACTCATTGGAACTGGTAAGCAAAAGTGACGCCCCCCCCCCAAAAAAAAACAAAAAAAAACAACAAACAAACAAACAAACATAACAACAACAACCAACAAAAACAATGAAATGAAAAACTAAAAAAAAAAAAATCCGAAAAATTTTTAGTTTGGACCCTCATCCACCAAAACACACCATACATTGAGCAAGGCGGGGGGGTGCATTTTCAAGCATTTTTTTCTTCGTGTATTTTTCCCCTCTGAAAAGAAGAGCGCCTTTCTTATATTTAAACCAAACTTTAACAAATTGCTTGCTACCAAAAGGCGCTAAATCCACTTTCGATGAAAATTGAGTTCATAATATCAGGCCATTGTACAGTAATTATGGTACAGGCTAGTACTTGTCTTTGAACATAAGGATTGTCCTAATTTTTGAGATAACTATGCCCCTTTTGATATTAATTTTCCGTAGACGCCTTCACAAACAAAAAAAACCCCGCTTATTTCTTGGTAGTTATACAGCTTTTTGGTTGCAAGCATGCTCTTCAAATGTAAAGATTAGAAGAGGGGAAACGAAATCATACACAAATCACTATTCATGCAAACAAAAAACAAAAAACAACAACAACAACAACAACAACAAAAGTTTATTTGTTTATGCAATAAGAAAAATAAACATCGGAAAAAGAATCTCATTTTGGAATTGTGTTATTGCATTTCTTTGCAACAACATCATGATAAGCTTTATTTATTTATTTTTTTGTTGTTGTCTTATTTTAAAAAAGACAATTAAAACGTTTACGTTTGGATGAACATGTAAAATTCGACTTGTGCCAAAGTTTGGGAGAAATCAAAACAACAAAAAAGCAACTCCATCCTGATGAAAATGGCATCACTTTTTAACAAAAAGGTCTTGGGAAAAATATCTAAGAAGGTGTGTTGTTGAAGGAGGACTCCAGGCTGGAATTAGTATGTTTTGAAAAATAGAGTAAAATTTAACAAGCACAACACTGAAAATTTCATCAAAATCAAATAAAAAATAACAAAGTTATGAATTTTTAAGTTTTCATTTTTTTATCTCGATAAAACAGCTCTGGCATAATGTCATGCATATTCAATAAGCAAGGTCATGATGTCACAGAAACGCTATTTCTTTTGTATTTTATTTAAGAAATACCATTTTTTCTGCTCCAAGAATAAAAAAATAGGGATGACTCTTTGAGGAATGTTTAAGATCATATTTTTTTTTCTTTTACCTATATTTCAATATAAGGGGTCGATTTTAAACAAAATGTATGAAAAATGAAATA
>CALNVZ010003431.1:14771461-14801385 GCA_940671915.1 Paracentrotus lividus | reverse complement strand
GAAATTAAAGAGGATTTCATTTATGCGGCGGTTCACAACTCGCCGTACCTTCGACGTGCAGACTCCTTACCGATGGATTTCGTAGAAAAATCGTGCATCGCAGTACCTCTGAGCACGTTCAATGTACGACGTGCAAGGAAAAGTTTTTCCAATACCCTTTACTACAGAAACCGCAGGATCGGAAGAAATTGTCCAACGACCTGTGCCATGCATTGTACAAACAACGTCAGGCTACGTTGATGGCACGGGCCCCGTAGCCTACGACGAGTAATTGTGACCGCCATAATAAAGAGTAGTGGAGCGTGACATCATCAGCTTCCTCATTGATTATGCATGAGACTATGCTACGAACTGTTTCACCGAGAAAAAAAAAGCAAATTAAAAAAAAAAAAATCGTAATCGGTTAGGGTAAAACAACAAAGAGGCCGCCAAAATGAGAAAAATGGCAAACATGGACATTAAAGTTGACTCACTTTTATTAAGAAAATCCGCAGCGAACGGTTGGGAGAACAATCCAATATAATATACGCAACAGTCCAAAAAAGTTGTAAGTTGGGGGAACAAAAAAAAAAAATGAAATAAAAGCCGGAGCAAAATGATATGAATTGTAGCGAAAAAAAAATTTATTCCGCCCTTTTAGATCGAAAATTGTTAGCATGTAGAGTATTTTGTTATAAATGAGTGCCATGCTAATTGTTTATGTTATACTATCACCAAAGTGTCGTCAATAGAAAGCAAGTCTAAAACGGAAACTTTCAAAGGGCAAGAGGCCCGGGGACTTTTCCAAATAACACAGATGGATGACGTATAATTGCAATAAAAGTTAAATAAAAAGAGATCTAAATTGTTGCAAAATATATCTGGCGATCAGTTGCATTGACATGATAGACTGGGGGACTGAAATCATGGGACATTTTTGCAATAAAAGGGCTGGATCATAACTAACATAGTAGATCATTTCCATGACTGTAAAATATCATGCATCTGCATCCTGCGATAGAAGTGACACAATCCTCATTATCACCACATCACTGGAGGTTCATTGGGTACCATGAAGTGAAATATCACTACCAAAATTACGATCCATCGGTCCAAGAGAAAGAAAAAGAGGAACCTTTCAGCTGCTTTTGAGACCAATCCAGCTCCGCGTAGTTATGGTTCTGGATTGACTGTCACGAAAAGCATAAAAAGGTTGTTAACTTTAATAAAGCATTTGCCTTGGAAGTACAGTCTGTATCAAACATGTCAAATAAATGGTTACATGCACTTAGAAGGCAGTTTTTTGAATAATGAACTAGTTTCTACAAGCCAATAAACCCACGGCTAAATTGACGTACAAAATTTACATTAAACTTATGTTTTGAAGAAGCAAATTATATACAAAATAAATGTTTCAGAAAGAATAAACTACAACACACATCGTTTGAGAAGTTTATTCTCACCAAACATTGCTGCGATTCCGGGGGGGGACGTGTTTCCCCCCCCCCTCATTTTTAAAAGCTTAACTATTTTTATGTAGTTGATTAGCTTGTGAAGCTAATAAAGAGGAAAACGTATGTCCAAATACATTGCTAACATTGTTATTGAAAGACAAAAATTTTCGACCCGCGCTCGCGCTCGAAACAGTCATTAGTTTCTGCGATAATGTGCGAATATCGCGAATTTTGATGTGTAGTTATTTTTCACTTTCGGTTGTTGCCGTCCCCCCCCCCCCCCCCCAGTTCGTGACATGAATCGCCGCGCTTGCACCCACTTGTACCATTTTCCTTTAATCACACGTGGACCAGCGTTAAAACCAACCTGTGCGACAAGTTAATATTGGCCCCCTCCCTCTGTGATCTGATAATGGTTAAAAAAGGCTGGGCTACGTTTGACACATAAGAAGACTGCGGGATGGGGGGGGGGGCTGATTCCGCCCTCCCTCAAGATCTCACTGCCGAAAATTGGCACGCGCTTACCCATGACATCATCTCAGTAATACCAAAAACTGAAGACTATATTCCACCGAAAAATTCTCATCACCAATTAGTATGCTAATTTATGTCGGTTAAATCAAAGGTTTGCTCTAAATTTACATAACATAAAAACCCAAAAGTGTTTTTTTTTTTTTTTTTTTTTTTTTTTTTTTTTTTTTTACAGACTCTTTGTAGGAATCTGATGAAAGTTGTAATTTTTTTTTTAAATGTGTATTCATTTTTTCTTATGTATTCTATTGTTTTAGAATTAAATCTATATCTTTCTTTTTTTTTTCTCGATGGAAATCATCGCGATATAGGTATTTCAATCACAAACACCGTGGATTGATTTAATCAGTATAAGAAAAAATCCTGGTACACTGACGGGGTATTTGGCTAAAAACACAATTTGCATTTGATTTGTACATGAAATCACGTTTTTGGAGCAGCAACTCCAGGTTCTGACATTGCCCACTTACAAAAAAATAATTTCGTAACCGCGTATAGCCTACCACGGGGCTCGCTGTAACATGTACCTGGGCGCGATATATTTTATGCCGATGATGAAAGTCACCTAGACGAGAAATCGATCTCCTGATCTTGGCTTAAAAACTCTTGAGATAGTTGACCGGCCAGGGGGCGGGGAGAGGAGGTTTAAACCCTGTGCCCGTTGCATAAAACTTCTAACAGAGTTTTTTTCCGGTTAAAAATCTGAAGAACTCCGGTTAAAGTCCCAAAAACTCCTGTTTACAAATATTTCTGGATTTACTTGTTTTCCAATTGCATAAAAACTACCAGAGTTTTTCAAAGTATTAATGTAATAAATTTTTAGGAATGTTAAAATTAAGTGAATAACCTTAGAAACAGTCTACATAAGCTGAGTTTTTTAATCCTAGGAAACTCGGTTTAGAAAAAAGTTTTATGCAACACCACCCTGTGTATAGTTTTGGTAGCAAAAAGGAATTGACACAAAACCGATCAAATGTAGTTTACATGTTGTCCACATTTCCAGCTAAAAATATATCGTGGAGAGATCTTTGACATTCCTTTCAATATTTCCGATGATTTAATTTATAAAGTTTGATATAGCACATCCAGCTGCCAAGTTTAAAACTTCGCTGACAGGGTCGCACGCCCGAGTTACGGCGTGAAATTAAGTCGAACGATCATGTGTTATAACACCCACACAAGAGAATCCCATTTGGTTTTCCACGTGAGCGCTAAACTGAGGACGGGTCCCGACTTAATCTTTTTTATCCTTATTTATGAAATATAAGACACTAAAACGAGGATTCAAGCAACTATAATTCTCTTTATTATAAGTTATTGGATTCAATCTATCATAATTTATCTTAATGTGAATCAAAATAAATTTTTCTTCTCCCGAAACTGTACAACCAGCTTTAAGCATATATTACAACTAGCCGACCCAAAATATTCCAAAACAATAAAACTATCAGAATAAGCACATTATTTTTTTATTAGGGAGGAATTCTTTTTTTTAAATCTGTAACTTCCACTGATATTGAACAATAATATTTGTGCACTTTACATTGCAAATGACTGGTTTGTGTAATTTCGGCAATTTGCAATTCTATGTAATACAATCAGATCCTTGAAGTGAATGCGCCCACGAGACATAGACTTGAACCATGAGACATAGAATTGAAGCCTGCATGGATGAGATGAGCAGTATGAACAAGCTTAAGCCTAAACTGATGACAAACAAAGATTTTTTTTTTTTTTTTTTTTTTTTTTTTTTTTTTTTTTTTTTTTTTTTTTTTTTTTAATCGTTTTCAAAACAGCAGCATCGAGAGGTCCAAGTAAATCAATATGACCGTCACTTAGGGAATATAAATACAATCTTTGAGCTGTAGGAATCTGGAGTTCCAATTTGACTTCAGAACTGACAAACGGGTACTCATATTACAGCCACATGTCGGATCTGTATATCTTATGCACACGCACAACATACTGTTATTAAGAAAATCATTTTCGAGTAAAGTTAAAGCTTACTGCCTAATCTTCATAATTTTGTCACATATTGATCTATTCGGTAATGCTCTACAGACTGTTCCAGTCCTCTTCTTTATTTATACCAACTAAAGCTAAATTGCAACGTGTGCAAAATCTGCCTGCTCGATCCCCAGTGAAAGTTCTCATCACGTCACTCCTGTCATGCCTGTTGCCAAAATATCTTCATGGGCTTGCGCATGCCCTTCGACATGCTTAGGAGGATATCCTTTCCTCCAAGGTATCAAAAAAAAAAAATTGATCAAGATATTACCTGGAAGGCATCGACATGATCGAATCCCACTGCAGGTTCAAATATACTCGTCGGAAGATTATTTTAAATTTATGGTTTTAAAGTTAATTGTTTATCAGCCAAAAAACGAGAAGGTTCGCAATAAAGATATAGACTTGCATAAGAAATTAATTTTGATATGTAGAGTTTTTTCCAGTATAAATGATTGGTATGCTACAAAGAATATTCACACCAAGCATAGCATTATATAGCAGCTTCATTATATTGATTTAGCACAGTAAGTATGATTTCATGCAGAAATAGCATAATACTTAAAAATAAAAATAAAAGAAATTATTTTCTGGAAAAAAAAAAACTAGCAATACATTATTGTCAGTACAGCTAAATCATGCACACTACCCTGGTTTTATAGTAGCATGTGACATTCGTGCAAATTTTCGCGACAATCGCAGCCGATCGCTGCCGAGATCTGAATGGGAGGGGGGGGGGGGGGGCTTTCCCTCCCCTTGGATAAAAGGCCCTAGTATACCGTGTAACATTCTCGCCACGATTTGATATCATGGAAATGAAGGCCGTACATTCAGTGCTTGAGGATACGGAGATCGTCACTGCTTATATGCGATCCTCCATTCCAAGCCGTACTGATATTGCCATAAATACCATTATCATTATCATCATAGAAAAAAAAAACTCATCTCCAGCGATCATCATCATCAACCATTCATCATCATCATCATCATCACCATACACCAACACACACCACCCACATACCACCATTTCATAACATTATCATAACCTAACACGACCACCAAACCAATCATCGACAATCATCATCATTCATCATCATCCACCATTTTCTTCTTCATCACTAAAGCTAATCAACATCATTCACCTTAAATAAACCAAATTTACCCTGTTATCGCCCCGCAGAGAGCGCGAAACAGAGTCATAGAGGAACCGTTCTCTCATTAGCGTTGTGAATTCGACGCCAGAGTCTTGCTCTTCCATTCCGTGAATAGTGGTCTCTGTCATCGATGTTAGAGCATCTCCCACGGGACTCGATCCCCAAAAGTAGCCGGTAAACAGTGCGCCCAGCGACATGGAAGCCAGAATTGCGGGCGTTCGTAATTGCAGTTATTGTTGTGCAGATACCATGGATTGCCACGGCCAAAAACAGCAAATTGTTGCAAGAGAACTTTCATTTTGCAAACACTAGAACAGTCAATAATAATGCAATTGATTTAATATGGCCTATACAGTGGCATAAAAAAAAAGAAAAATTCCATCATTTTGAAGTTGTCTGTGACAAAGATGAACAATTGATAATATTGTTCTTGGCGTAGAGTCATCCTGAGCATATGTGTTGAGTACTCTTTTCATTTGACGATCTGTGCTACGCATGACTGAAATAACAATATTACTTCAGAAACAGCAAAGTCGCCACTTGCGCCAAGTGGCTGGGTCGTAATAAACAACATTGAGAATTTAACTTATGTGCACGCATAACGACACGTCACACACATATACCCTCACTTACAAATACACAACCACATACACACCACACACACACACACACACCACACACACAACCTCACAAGCACACACTCATACACACCCTCAACACACACATACAGAGGCACATACCATGGCAGCACAACAACCAAATGGACAACGAACACCTCAACAAACACACCACCCACACACACTTGGCACAAACCCTCACACTTCACAAACATTTTTTAAGGGAATACTATGTCACTAAACATTCGATTGTGTTGTCTGTAAAAAAAATTATCAAAGGGGAAATGTTTGATCAATTGTTCCTGTGTGTGGGTACAGGTGTGATGATGTGAATAGACGGTCTGTTAGGTAGGATTGAGTTGTGTGTGTGTTGGTGTGTGTGTGTGCGTTGTGAGATGGTGTGTGAGTTTGTGTGTGTTGTATGTATGTGTGTACACAGTTCTGTCAACATTCGTTTTTAATATTCAGATCCATCTACATGGGCACAATGAGATTCTGCTGTCTTTTTGAAGATACGATGACTCGGTCTTTGCGTGCAAAGATCCAAGTGCACAAGGTACCAACAAGACATGTCATGAAACCAAATGAATTAAATTAAAATTAAATTAAACGAGACTAATCAAAATGAATGAGAATTCTTTTTTTTTACTCACTTGGCCTAGGGTTTTATTTTGTCATGATGATAATTAATAGATAACATAAAACAAAAGCACTGAAACAATTTTTTTTTTTTTTTACTGTTTGTTGTTCTTTCTTTTCCTCTTTATTTTTTTTCTTTTTTTTTTTTTTTTGGTGGGGAGGGGAGGTCACCTGGTCTCCTAATCAGGCAAGGCGGCGCCCTTGTGGAAATGTCATATAAAATGCCCAGTAAAATTGGCATTATATAGGCCCATTTTCGATTTATCACTGTTCACAGTTATCTAGAAGTAATGAATGGAAGCTTTTGACAAATAACAAATGGTGCTTTTTTTTTTTACGCTTGACGCCCGTCTATTTCATCAGGGAGACCCATCGTACTAACATCAACTCACAATCAATACTAGATTCCAATGCACCATCTATATGCAGGTGAAGAAATTCGCCCTTTGAGATTCCAATAAAAACAGAGGTTAAACTCCAACCCCAAATAGCTAATTCAACGAAGGACTTAATTTCATGATACCTAAGGTGAAAAGTGTGAGGAAGTAATGATAAAAAAGAAATTGATAATAAACAATATATAAACACTCCACGAAAGTGAGGCCAGTCCTCTGAAAATATTGTTCAAAGAACCCTTGATCATGTTTATTAAGATCTTCAGTTTCATTTTCAAGATTCATTTTCAGTTATTACCATATTCCAATCACAAAACATATGAACCAAGACAAAATCATAGAAATATCATCTGCAAGTGTTATCATGACGATTACATCATAAGTAAGAATTAAAGAACAAGAAGAAAATAAAAGAGTCAATTTAACCAGCTAAGCTTAATTATGCTTCCTGTGCTATGATACATTGTATCCGATAAAAACAAAGCAAAAACATTATACATGTATTCACATTACCTGATTGTTTGATGAAAACAATTCAAAAGCGTACCTACGTCCTCACTCCTCACCGATTGGTTTGGAATAAAGTTAAACGTCAATCATAAAGAGGATATATCATACGACGATTATTATTGCATTTGCGTAGATTTCTGCATGTAGAATTGCCTTTAGGTTGTGGGGATTCGCCTTCTCTTTTAGAGACAACCCCTCTGAGCACTGAAAATTAGCGAGTTCTTCCTTATGGCCCGAAACTCACAATTGTGGAGATCGTTTATGACGGAAAGTAACAGGATACGAATTCCTCGACTAATATGTGTATTGTAAAAAGATTGTGGAATCGTATGACGAAAATTAACAGGATACGAATTTCTTCGACCTCAATATTGTATTGTAAAAGCATGACGAGCTAAAAAATCCTTTAATGAAGATATGATATATACATATATAAATATATATATTATATATATATATATAATCAATTATAATATATATATATATACAGGGGTGGCCAAATTATTTAGAACACCAACATATTTAAATGATTTTAATTAATTTTCATTCAGTTGACCATTTAGAATACCTTATAAAATGTTGGAAGGTCTCCGAAATATCATCCCAATATGCTTTAAAACAAATACAAAGCATGCCGTTGGGAACTCGCCCCCAAGTCGCCCCTTTTTATGTCACCCCACCCCAATTTGCAAAATTAAAAATTTCTGTGCCCTTCAGGATCAAAGTGTCATAACCGTTAAACATTTCAAGCCTGTTCGCTACAAAAGTATATATTTCTGAAAGAAATTTCCTGAGGATCAAAAAATGCATCATAAACAACACAGGGTGAATGTAGCTGACATCTTTATGTGGGGATGTTTAAAATTATTTTTGGAAGGGCCCCCATTTTTTAATTCAGTGCCCCCTATTAAGTCCATGTTCCAATAACCTAATATTGTCAACATATTTGAATTGCTCATGAAATTTCCCTTAAGAAAAGATATACATTATACAAGGAGTGTCTTTCGTTAAATAAAAAAAAAATAGTTTAACCTCCAATGGGCATGGTTATTTTGGTCATCTAACCACCAAAGTGGGGGCCGAGATCACCTCCCATTGGAACCAAATTTGCTTAAACTTAGGAATGTATTAAAGTATATTTAGAATAAAAGCCTGGCTAGGTTCATACTTGCACCTCAAAATACTTTTTGAGCAATCGGCATATTATTGGCATTTACTTTTTTTTGCATTTGGACTACATGGTTAACCACACAATCTATGGGAAATTCAAAAGCGCATAGCCAAACTATTTTTAATGCTGCGCCATACCAGATGTCGAAACTATATAAATTGGTTATCAACATACGTAAGACCCCTATTGTAAAAAGTCATGAAAGCTCATGGCACACCCAAAAGATATTGTTTAATCTGATTTCGCGCAAATGAAATAGGCATGATAATCCCATAGACTTTGTGTAGTTCAGGTGTTTCTAATAATTTTGGCCACCATGTTATATATACATAATAGTAATAGAAATAAATTGGACGACGACATAGGGCGTTTTTAAAATACTTTAATCTTTTATTCTCACGACGCATGGGATACCTATTTCTTCAAGAAAAATGCGAGCTGAAGCGTTGAACTGAAATGGTCAATTTGTCTATAGTTGCATTTTCAATTATCTGGCTCATTGGAACATCATGAAGAAAAACCTTCCAACTGGTTACAAACTTTCTTATGGCCATCTTGAACTATCCAGGTGGTCAAAATGTGTCAAAGCCCAGGGTCAATTTTCGTAAGATCCCCGATTGCTTAGTTTCCGATTAGAAAATTGAGAGAGGGTCAAAGTAAAGTCATTTGTGTCATGAGGCTCATTTGGAGTTCAAAATCACCGAGTTAGGGTGGTATTTTAGTTTTTGGGAAATTCTTTGCTGTTGCGTATGTTGGTGGTGTTATTTCAGTGTGTGTGTTGTGAGGAGAAGAGAGAAGAAGGGTGATGATTAATTTCTTGAGGTTCATGATTAAGTATGATATTTTTTTCATTGATATCATATATATATTGTTTGGGAGAGACCGACGACGTCGATCTTTGGAGAGTATTATGCGGCTGTCACTAATAAGCCAAAAAAAAAAATGTTTGGTTGTCCCAAATGAATCCTTTTTTTCAAAAAACGGGTCGTACGGTCGGTTTGTTTTTTTTTTTTCCCCCCATGAAAAACAAAGGAAAAAACAAAGAGAAACGAATGACTATCCCATTTTTGAGATCAACTTCACGTTTATTGAGTAATGTAAAATGGACTTGCATGGGAAAATAACACCCATGATTATAATACTGTTTTATGAAAATAAATATAACAAATAAATATGAGCGTGTATCGCGTTGGGTTTTGAAAAAAAAAGAAAAAAAAAAAAGAGGTTGTCGGTCGGGCCCGTTTCAGCAGGTCGTCGGTCAGAGACAACAAAACAATTTTTATTTTTGCACATGTTGGATGATCAAAAGATTAAATTAAAATAAATGGATAGATAAATAAAAAAAATAAAACGTAGTATGGTATTATTGTTTTAATGTTCTCCTCAACGGAATGCCGATTTTTTGACCGTCACTGTTTGAAATGCGGTTTGTGTCCTTTTTGATAAACTTGTACTGTCCCGTGATCGTCAGATGTGTTTGTCAAAACGATCAAAAGTTTTTTTATTTTGGCAAGAAACAAATTTTCCGTACCTTTGATCATCTAGCCTGAGGTAAACAGCACGAATATATGTGTCATGTGTTGGAACCATATAACGCAGAACAAAAAATACCATTATTTCTCATAATCTGTGGAAGAACCAAACGGATAAATAACGGAAAACAGATTCAGCCCTCGTTCGTGGTGTACGCTATATCTGTATGTGTACTTACTTGTACTGGTCGTTTCAACACCTTACATTCACTCGGTGTCCCGCATACGCACTGCCAGCCGATTATACGCCCACAGGACGACTACCGGTTTAGGAATGACGAAAGGTCCAAAACGCAAAGGCATCAAAAAGGAGGGATCTCGAATACTTTTATCCCGTGTGCGAAAAGAATATGTGGATGCACACAATTTTCATAGCCGCTTGACGCGACGATGAACGTTCCACCCAAAGGTTTGAAATTTTGTGTAAATTAAGGAGATTAGAAGTAAAGATAAAAAACAAAAAACCAAACAACGGCTTAAATATATTGTTGTTACTGTGTTAGGCAAATGACTTGTTGACAAATCGGTTTACGTTTTGTCCTCACACGTTAACTGGATTTCGAATCGACTTTTAAAGGAGGGCTCCAGGCTGAAATCGAAATATTTGCAAAGTAAAGTAAAATTTAACAAGCACAACACAGACCAATTTGATCCCAAATTGGGATGAAAAATAACAAAGTTTATTGCAGTCTCTGATGGTTTGAATTTTCGTAAAACATTCTTGACATTGTGCTCATGAATATTAAATTGGAATATGATAATGTCACCAGTCCCACTATTTCTATTTTATGAAGTGAAATTCCTATTTATCAACATTTTTCATCCCATTGCGTAATTTAAAAAATCTATTTTCTCATACTGAAATAAGTAAAAGCATTGTGACTTGGAACAATCCACAAAGGATTATCCCTGTTTTTATGTCCCTGTGGCGAGAAAATCTGATAATTGGTATTTCATAAATAGATACAAAGAAGTTGTGGGACCTGTGGAACATCACAGCTTGCTATTGAATAATGCAGCCAGGAACTGTTTCTTCAAAAACAAAACAAAAAACCCTAATAATTAACAAAACTTGCTATTCGCATGCCGCATTTGAGGAAATTAGTGTATTTTTACTTATATTTTGTATTTATTTATTCCATTTTCCACCAAAACAGTTTAAAAAAAATAAATGTGTTTGCATAAAAAATCATTAAAACACACATTTCAATCATAACAAATTACCAAAAACAGAAACAGGTGAATGAATTTAAAAACAAGCTTTCCGCAGGTTTAAAAGTGACATGAATTATAATTAGGCCTAGATTTGAGTTGACGTTTTAAAGGAAAATAAGTAGAAGTTTAAATGGACTCGTCAGAAGAATTGATAAAAAGAGGTCCACGCGTAAAGATAGTTCTCTGTTTAAATAAAATTCTTAGATAATGGAATGTGAAAATGATGACAATTGTCTTGTTGGGTAGTTATGGAATTGTCATTTTTGGAGAATAATAGACTTAATAACAGTGGCAGTTCGTACGCCCTAACCTATACATGAAACAACCAAGACGGAGGATGATATAATTAAATTTCCAATACATTGTGTGTAGAATTAGAAAGATATCTGCGTAGCCACTATTCTTTATGATTAATTAAATCCTGATTATAACGTTTTAATAACAAGTATTCTATCCAGATTCATTCTGATGAATTGCCCCAAGCTAAACCCCATAGTTCCAAATAGAGTAGTAGTTGAGTGTATGAATTGGAGGGAAAACAGCATTATTTTTGATGACACTAAACATTTCTGGACAATGATTTGCCAATAAATTTGGGTATGTTGTTTCACCGATAGTCTTGTTGTCGAAATTAAACCAAGAAATTTTCGTGATTCAACTATATCAATTATATATTATTAAAATACATTTCCGGGTAAAAAGCTGAAATAGAATTGCTGAAAATCATACCAATGGGTTGTTCTGGACGTTTCAAGGAAAATTACAGCAAATCCAGTCGATATATTTTAACAAGTTCGTGTTAATTGTGTTTAAAGAATGTCCGTGGATTTTTGTGAGAAAAGAAAACGCTAGCATCAGGTCAAATAATATAAATGATAAGAGTTGGAAGAATTTGAAAATCATTGATGCTACAAAATAAACAAAGGGGAGCCAAGAAGCGACCCCTTTGGACCCCCAGCATGTTATAACTCATGTAATCGGAAAGTTAATCAATTTCTTCTAAAACATGACAAACTTCCCAGCCAAATAGAGTCCTTAATGGTTAGGAAAACTTTACTTATCCTCCCAGGCAGCTTTTAATAGTTAGTAACAGAAAATCTGGATAAAATCGAACATCCCACTGTTTCCGGGAGTGTGTTATCACATTTCGTTACCCATAGATTTAAGCTAAGCTTAACACCGTAGTGAATGCGGTGCCATTGTTTATAGATATTAACAATAAGAATTCCAAAACGTGAACTTTTTTCTGCCTACGTGAAAGTCACAGCCAAAAATAATTTCCGATTCTAAATCTTTCCTGACATAAAGATGAAACAATGAAGAAACAATACCTTAAAAATTTAATTACGAAACAACCCAGATTTAAGGTTACCGGCCCCACCCCACACAGCGGTCAACCATTATAAATCACGTCATTGCACATCGTTCCCGATTTTTAGAAAAAACCTGTCATTAAAATCATTCCTAGGTACAGCAGGACTATGGGAACCCCCTTAAGCTCATTTGCCTAATTTGCATTAAATTTACGAAAATGACACACAGCTAATCCTTTTTAAATATGAATCAATAACTGACTGCTTAACTTTTATTGTGAAAGCAAAAACAATTATCACACAACCCCCCTGTTGCCAATTATTCAATGGATTGACGTCATTACAAAAAGTGCCCATATTACCTTGGCAATGTGCAGGTAATGATGGACATGTAATTTAATGTACGTTTTAAACACAATTACTTACCTGTCTGGAATTTGCTTAAAATGCTTGAAAAATCATTAACTTTAAGATATAATTTGAAATTTATAAGACCCTTCAGTAAAACCTTTTACTATATATTTCATTGTTATGTATTGTATACTATTCCTTTTTTAATATATTTTAATATTATTCATTATACAAGTCAATATAGGCCTACAATAAAGTTATTTATATTACATTATATACTGTAATATACCCTAAAAAAAACCCTGCCAAAGAGATTGATGCCCCTCATCCCAAATACTAAGTACCAGAGATGCATTTCCGCCATTTTGGATGTCCCATATTACCTGCACTAATGTTAGCTGTGTTCAGGCAAGCATTTAATTTGGCAAACCCCCCATGCCACCCCTTCAACAAAACAAATTGACCTGTACACGCTAGTATGATAAAACATTGAAACTATAGCTTACTAAATATACAAAACCATTGAGGTTACCCCCCTCAACACACTGCTTTCACCAGTCACATTCGTAAATATCAAATTTACCACAGAGGTAAAAAATGCCGTAAGTTTTACCTACCCTTTTGTTGTTCAGCAATTTTCTCAAGAGAAATTTCCCATTAGTTGCTCTCACCGACCGCTATATTTACGTATACAGTTCATATGAAAACATTATGGTGGCTCACACCGTCATCGGTCACCGTTGTTCAACGGTCACGAATGATTTGCGTTCAGGGTCCCATATTACCTGTGTCCCATGTACCCTATTATTAACAAGCTTTTTAGAGTGGGGAGCCAAGCAACGTTCATTCCTTTTTTCAGATTTTCGGCCAAATTCGGGACCCTATTTCAGGATTATTCGTCAAACGAAATTGAAAAAACTCCGCCAAATTAAAAAAAAAAGTTCCAGGGAAAAGATCCTTTTACATATGTCATTTTGTCTCTTACAAAGATCCGGCTAGATGAAACCTGGGTCTTTTTGACTCAATTATACTAACTTACTCGTCTTTATTGGATATGCAGTTTCAACAGTGTTCTCTTTCTTCACTGTTTATGATGAGACAAAAATAAAAATTTGCTTAAAAAAAAAGTAGAAGAAAAGGTCAAAAAGCTTCAAACCCGCAAGATTGCGTATGGCACCACTGCGATATGGCAAAATTTTATTTTTACGCAATAAGGGGTCCAATAGCCCTGAAGTTTACAGTTTAGTATTTCATAATTATGTCTGATCACTCACAACTTTGGACGTTTACAATTTTCCAATTTTTTGAATGTTCATATCAAATAATATAACATTTTCTTTTAAAATCAACACCCCGAAACTAGCAGAACCGAAAACACCCAGTGGCAAGTGTGAGGCCCCGGTATCGATGGGAAAATGAGCATGTCATGAATGAGCATTTTTTTTTTTCCCGTCGCGAAAATATTTCGGAGACTCGAAGACATCTCAGAACCAGAGAATGTCTTGCGAAAGTAAGATATCACCATTAAAATTGAAATGAAATTCCGAAAGGGTGATGAGGGCCACCAAGCTAAGAACGTGACGTTTAGAATGACACTGGTCTACCCCATAACAAAATTCTATCACTCAATGGATCGTTCATCTTCAGGTCCCGTCACCCGTCACCATGCGCGTTATTCTGGGGGGCTTACGGGCCCGGCCCCGGGGGCGGGCGCGCAGGGGGGCGCCGGCCGAAAAGAGTTAGGGAACGAAAGGGAGAAAAGGGGGAAGAAAAAAAAAGAAAGAAAGAAAGAAAAAAGAGGAAAAAAAAAAAGAGGAAAGGGAAAAAAGGGGAGAAGAGGAAGGAGAAAAGAGAGAGAGAGATCGAGAGAGAGAAGAAAGGAAAAAAAAGCGGAGGAAGGGCCGCCCTTAAAGAAAAATTCAGGGGCGCCACAAAATCCCGACAGTAAACTAAGGGGCGCCCCAAATTACCATTAAAACTTAGGGGCGCCAAATTGACCTTAAATTTATGGGGCGCCCCAAATCGACATTAAATACGGGCGCCCAATTGAGCTTAAACGAAGGGCGCCAAATTGACCCGAAACTTAGTCGGGGCGCCAAATTACCGAAGCTAGGCGCTAATTATAATTAATAGGCGCCGAATTACTTTACTAAGTAAGGCGCAAAAATTGACCTACAATAGAAGGGGGCGCGACCGACCTTAAATAAGGGCGCTGAATTTAGTTAATATAGGACGCCAAGATCCTGCAACATAGATGGGCGCCGAATCGACCGTACTTAGGAGGGGCCTAAATCACTTAAACTAGGCGCTAACCAGACCTGTATATACAGGGGGCCCAAATCAAACTTAAAATCTCTCTCTAGAGGCCCCAAAATGAGAAAAATGGCAAACATGGACATTAAAGGTTGACTCACTTTTTATTTAAGAAAATCCGCAGGAACGGTTGGGAGAACATCCAATATAATATCAACAGTCCCAAAAAGTGTAAGTGGGGACAAAAAAAAAAAATGAAATAAAAGCCGGAGCAAAATGATATTGATGTAGCGAAAAAAAAATTATTCCGCCTTTATGACGAAAATTGTAGATGTAGAGTATTTTGTTATTAAATGAGTTGCCATGCTAATTGTTTATGTTATACTTATCACCAAAGTGTGTCAATAGGATAGCAAGTCTAAAAGGAAACTTTCAAAGGGCAAAGGCCCGGGGACTTTTTCATAACAAGGATGACTATTTTGTCAATAAAGTTAAATAAAAGAATCTAAATTGTGCAAAAATATCTGGCTGATCAGTTGCAGTTGAGCATGATAGACTGGGGGACTGAATCATGGGACCATTTTGCAGATAAAAGGCTGATCATAACTACATAGTAGATCATTCCATGACTGTAAGATATCATCATCTGCATTCCTGCGATAGAAGTGGACACAATCCTCATTATCACCACCATCACTGGGTTCATTGGGTAACCATGAAGTGAAATTATCACTACCAAATGACGATCCATCGGTCCAAGAGAAAGAAAAAGAGGAACCTTCAGCTGGCTTTTTGAGACCAATCCACGCTCCGTAGTATGGGGGTCTGGTTGACTGTCACGAAAGCAATAAAAAGGTGTTTAACTTTAATAAAGCATTTGCTTGGAAGTACAGTCTGTATCAAACATGTCAAATAAAATGGTACATGCACTAGAAGGCAGTTTTTGAATATGACTAGTTTTCTACAAGCCATAAACCCACGGCTAAATTGACGTACAAAATTTAGCATAACTTATGTTTTATTGAAGCAAATTATACAAAATAAAGTGTTTCATAAAGAAAAACTACAAACACACATCGTTTGAGAAGTTTATTCTACCAAACATTGGCGGCGATCCCGGGGGGGGGGGACGTGTCCCCCCCCCCTCGATTTTTAAAGCTTAACTATTTTTATGTAGTGATTAGCTTGTGAAGCTAATAAAGAGGTAAAACGTATGTCAAATACAATGCTAAATGTTATTGAAAGACAAAATTTTCGACCCGCGCTTCGCGCTCGCAAACATTTTCATTAGTTTCTGCATAATGTGCGAAGTATGCGAATTTTGAGTGTATTATTTTTCACTTTCGGTTGTTTCCGTCCCCCCCCCCCCCCCCCCCAGTTCGTGACATGAAATCGCCGCGCTTGCACCCACTTTGTACCATTTTCCCTTTAATCACACGTGGACCAGCGTTAAAACAACCTTGCCGACAAGTTAATATTGTGCCCCCTCCCCTTGTCTGATATGGTTAAAAAAGGCTGGGCTAGTTTGACACATAAGAAGACTGGGGATGGGGGGGGTGGCTGATTCCGCCCCTCCCTCAAGATCTCACGCCGAAAATTGGCACGCGCGTTACCCATGACATCATCTCAGTATATACAAAACTGAAGACTTATTTCCCGAAAAATCTCATCACCAATTAGTTATGCTAATTTATGCGTTAAAATCAAAGGTTTGCTCTAATTTACTAACTAAAACCCCAAAAGTGTTTTTTTTTTTTTTTTTTTTTTTTTTTTTTTTTTTTTTTTTTTTTTTTTTTTTTTTTTTTTTTTTTTTTACAGACTCTTTGTAGGAATCTGATGAAGTGTAATTTTTTTTTTAAATGTGTTTCATTTTTTTCTTATGTATTCTATTGTTTTAGAATTAAATCTATATCTTCTTTTTTTTTTCTCGATGGAAATCATCGACGATAGTATTTCAATCACAAACACCGTGGATTGATTTTAATCAGTATAAGAAAAAATCCTGGTACACTGACGGGTATTGGCTAAAAACACAATTTGCATTTGATTTGTACATGAAATCACGTTTTTGAGCAACTCCAGGTTCTGACATGCACTTACAAAAAATAATTTCGTAACCGCGTATAGGCCTACCCGGGCATCGCTGTATACATGTACCTGGGCGCGATATATTTTATCGGATGATGGAAAGTCACTAGACGGAAATCGATCTCCTGATTGGCTTAAAAACTCTTGAGATAGTTGTGACCGGCCAGGGGGCGGGGGAGGAGGTTAAACCTGGGCCCCGTTGCATAAAACTTCTAACCAGAGTTTTTTCCGGTTAAAATCTGAAAACTCCGGTTAAAGTCCAAAAACTCCGGTTACAATATTTTTCTGGATTTTTTACTGTTTTTTCCATTGCATAAAAACATACCAGAGTTTTCAAAAGTATTAATGTAATAAATTTTTAGGGAACTTTAAAATTAAGGTTGAATAACCTTAGAAACAGGTCTACATAAGCTGAGTTTTTTAATCCTAGAAAACTCGGGTTAGAAAAAAAGTTTTATGCAACACCACCCTGGTGTATAGTTTTGGTAGCAAAAAAGGAATTGACACAAAACCGATCAAATGTAGTTACATGTTGTCCACATTCCACTAAAATATATGTGTGAGAGATCTTGTGACATTCCTTTCAATATTTCCGATGAATTTAATTTATAAAGTTTGAATATAGCACAATCCAGCTGCCGTTTAAACTTCTGCTGACAGGGTCGCACGCCCGAGGTTACGGCGTGAATTAGTGCGAACGATCATGTGTATAACACCCACACAAGAGAATCCCCATTGGTTTTCCACGTGAGCGCTAACCTGAGACGGGTCCCCGACTTATCTTTTTTATCCTTATATTATGAAATAAAGACACTAAAACGAGATTTCAAGCACTATAATTTGCTTTATTATAGTTATTGGATTCAATCTATCATAATTTATCTTAATGTGAATCAAAATAAATTTTTCTTTCTCCCGAAACTGTACACCAGCTTTAAGCATATATTACAACTAGCCGACCAAAATATTCCAAAACAATAAAACTATCAGAATAAGCACATTTTTTTTTTATTAGGGATGAATTTCTTTTTTTTAAATCTGTAACTTCCACTGATATTGAACAATAATATTTGTGCACTTTACATTGCAAATGATGGTTTGGTAATTCGGCAATTTGGCAATTCTATTGAATACATCAGATCCTTGAAGTGAAGCGTCCACGAGACATAGACTTGAAACCATGAGACATAGAATTGAAGCCTGCATGGATGAGATGAGAGTATGGAACAAGCTTAAGCTAAATGATGACAAAAATGATTTTTTTTTTTTTTTTTTTTTTTTTTTTTTTTTTTTTTTTTTTTTTTTTTTTTTTTTTTTTTTTTTTTAATCGTTTCAAAACAGCAAGCATCGAAGGTCCAAGTAAATCAATATTACCGTCACTAGGGAATATAAATATACAATCTTTGTGTAGCTGTAGGAATCTTGGAGTTCAATTTGACTCAGAAATGACAACGGGTACTCATATTACAGCCACATGTCGATCTGTATATCTGTATGCACACGCACAACATACTGTATTAGAAAATCATTTTCGAGTAAAGTTACAGCTACTGCTAATCATTCATATATTTTGTCACATATTGATTATGGTAATGCTCTACAGACTGTTCCAGGCCTCTTCTTTTTTATACCAACTATAGCTAAATTGCAACGTGTGCAAAATTCTGCTGCTCGGATCCCCAGTGAAAGTTCTCTCACGTCACTCCTGTCATGCCTGTTGCCAAAATATCTTCATGGGCTTCCGGCATCCCTTGGACATGTTAGAGGAATTCTTTCCTCCAAGGGTATCAAAAAAAAAAATTGAATTCAAGATATTACCTGGAAGGCACTTCGATCATGATCGAATCCCCACTGCAGGTTCAAATATACTCGTCGGATAAGATTATTTTAAATTTTATTGGTTGTAATTAATTTGTTTCAGCAAAAAACGAAAGGTCGCAAATAAAGATATAGACTCTGCATAAGAAATTAATTTTGATATGTAGATTTTTTCAGTATAAATGATTGGTATGCTACAAAGAATATTCACACCAAGAATTAGCATTATATGAGCTTCATTTATTGATTTAGAGCAGTAAGTATGATTTCATGCAGAAATTAGCATAATACTTAAAATAAAATAAAAAGAAATTATTTCGGAAAAACTAGCAATACATTATTGTCAGTAAGCTAAATCATGGCACACTACCCCTGGTTTTATATGTACATGTACATCGTGCAAATTTTCGCGACAATCGCGCGATCGCTGCCGAGATCTGAAGTGGGAGGGGGGGGGGGGGGGGGGGGGGGGGGCTTTCCCTCCCCTTGGATAAAAGGCCCTATGTAATACGGGTTAACATTTCGCACGATTTGATATCATTGGAAATGAAGGGTACATGCAGTGCTTGAGGATAGGAGGATCGTCACTGCTTATTATGCGATCCTCCATTTCCAAGCCTATGATATGCCATAAAATTACCATTATCATTATCATCATAGAAAAAAAACTCATCATCAGCATCATCATCATCAACATCATCATCATCATCATCATCACCATCACCAACACAACCACCCACATACCACCATTATCATTAACATTATCATAACCGTAACCACGACCACCACAACCATCATCGACATCATCATCATCATCATCATCACCATTTTCTTCTTCATCACTAAAGCTATCAACATCATCACCTTAAATAAACCAAATTTACTCTTACTGGTGTATCGCCCGCAGAAGAGCGGAACAGATCATAGAGGAAGCCGTTCTCATTAGCGTTGTGAATTGACGCCAGGTCTGCTCTTCCATTCCGTGAATAGTGGTCTCTGCATCGATGTAGAGCATCTTCCCACGGGACTCGATCCCCAAAGTAGCGGTAACAGTGCCCACGGAATGGAAGCCAGAATTGCGGGCATTCGTAATTGCAGTTATCGTGTTGAGATCCATGGATTGCCACGGCCAAAGCAGCAATTGTTGCAAGGAGAAGCTTCATTTTGGCAAACACTAGAACAGTCAATAATAATGATTGATAATATGCCTATACAGTGTGAGTAAAAAAAGAAAAATTCCATCATTTTGAAGTTGTCTTGTGAAAAGTATGAACATTATAATATGTCTTGGTAGAGTCATTCTCTGAGCATAGTGTTGGTACTCTTTTCATTTGGATCTTTGCACGCATGACTGAATAACATATTATCTTCAGAAGACAGCAAAGTCTCACTTGCGCCAAGTGGCTGGGTCAGTAATAAACAAATTGAGAATTTATTACTTATGTGCACGCATAACGACACTCACACACATATACCCTCACTTACAAATACACAAACCACATACACACACACACACACACACACACACACACACACACAACCTCACAACACACACTCATACACACCCTCAACACACACATACAGAGGCACATACCATGGCAGCACAAACACAAATGGACAACAACACCCTCAACAAACACACCCACCCACACACACTTGCACAAACCCTCACACTCACAAACATTTTTTAAGGGAATTACTATGTCCTAAACATTCGATGGTGTTCTTGGTAAACAAAATATCAAAGGGGGAAATGTTATTGTCAATTGTTTCCTGTGTTGGTGGGTACATGTGTGATGATGTGCGTGTCTGTTAGGTAGGATTGATGTGTGTGTGTGTTGGTGTGTGTGTGTGTGTGTGTGAGAGTGTGTGTGAGTGTGTGTGTGTGTATGTATGTGTGTACACAGTTCTGTCAACATTCGTTTTTAATATTCATCCATCTACATGGCACAATTGAGATTCTGCTGTCTTTTGAAGATTACATGACTCGGTCGTGCGTGCAAAGATCCAAGTGACAAGGATACCAACAAGACATGTCATGAAACCAATGATTAAATTAAAATTAAATTAAAACGAGACTAATTCAAAATGATGAGAATTCTTTTTTTTTTACTCACTGGCCTAGGGGCTTTTATTTTTGTCATGATATAATTATATAGATACATAAAACAAAGCACTAGAAACAATTTTTTTTTTTTTTTTACTGTTGTTGTTTCTTTTCTTTTCTCATTTTTTTTTTTTTTTTTTTTTTTTTGGGGGGGGGGGGGTCACCTGGTCTCCTAATCAGGCAAGCGCGGCGCTCCTTGTGGAAATGTCATATAAAGTGCCATAAAATTGGCATTATGATAGGCCCTTTTCGATTTTCACGTTCACAGTTCTAGAAGTAATGAATGGAAGCTTTTGACAAATAACAATGGTGGCTTTTTTTTACGCTTGACGCCCTCTGATTTCATCAGTGGAGACGCCATCGTACTAATCAATCACTCACAATCAATACTAGATTCAATGTCACCATCTATATGCAGGTGAGAAATTCGCCCTTTGTTAGATTCAATAAAACAGATTTTAAAACTCCAACCCAAATAGCTTATTCAACGAGGGACTGTAATTTCATGATACCTAAGGCTGAAAGTGTGAGGGAAGTAATGATAAAAAAGAAGATAATAACAATTATTATAAACACTCCGAAGTGAGGCAGTTTCCTCTGAAAATATTGTTTCAAAGAACCTGTGATCATGTTTATTAAGATCTCAGTTTCATTTCAGGTTCATTTTCAGTTTATTCCATATTTCCAATCATAAACATGAACATGAAGAACAAAATCATAGAATATCATCTGCAATGTGTTATCATGACGATTGACATCATAAGATAAGAATTAAAGAAAGAAATACAAAGAAGTCAATTTAACAGCTAAGCTTGTTATATTATGCTTCTTGCTATGATACATTGTATCGATAAAAACAAAGCAAAACATTATACATGTATATCACATTACCTGATTGTTTGATGAAAATCAATTCAAAGCGTACCTTACGTCCTCACTCCTCACCGATTGGTTTGCAGAATAAAGTTAAACGTCAATCATAAAGAGGATATATCATACGAGCGATTATTATTGCATTGCGTAGATTTCATGCATGGTAGATTTGCCTTTAGAGTTGTGGGGATTCGCTCTCTTTTTAGAGACAACCCCTCTGGAGCACTGAAAATTTAGGAAGCGTTCTTCCTCTTATGGCCCGAACTCACAAATTGTGAGATCGTATGACGGAAATAACAGGATACGAATTTCCTTCGACTAATATTGTATTGTAAAAAAATTGTGAGATCGTATGACGAAAATAACAGGATACGAATTTCCTTCGACTAATATTGTATTGTAAAAGCATGACGAGCTAAAAAATTTCCTTTAATGAAGATATATATATACATATATATATATATATATATATATATATATATATATATATATATATATATATATATATATATATATATATATATACAGTGGTGGCCAAAATTATTAGAACACCAAGCATATTTAAATGATTTTAATAATTTTCATTCAGTTGACCATTTAAATACCTATAAAATGGTTGGAATGTCTCCGAATATCATCAATATGCTTTAAAAACTAAATAACAAAGCCATGCGTTGGGAACTCGCCCCCAAGTCGCCCCTTTTTATGTCACCCCACCAATTGCAAAATTTAAAAATCTTGCCCCTTTCAGGATCAAAGTGTCATAACGTTAAACATTTCAAGCCTGTTCCTACAAAAGTATATATATTCTGAAAGGAAATTTCCTGAGGATGTCAAAAATGGCATTCATAACAACACAGGGTGAAGTAGTGACATCTTATGTGGGGATTTTAAAATTATTTTTGAAGGGCCCCAATTTTTTAATTCAGTGCCCCTATTTAAGTCCATTGTTCCAATGACCCTTAATATTTCAACATATTTGAATTGCTCATGAAATTTCCTTTAAGAAAATATACATTTACAAGGAGTGTCTTCGTTAAATAAAAAAAAATAGTCTTAACCTCCAATGGGCATGGTTATTTTGGTCATCTAACCACCAAAGGTGGGGGCGAATCCACCTCCCCATTGGACCAAATTTGCTGAAACTTAGAATGTATTTGAAGTATATTAGAATAAATAAGCCTGCTAGGTTTCATACTTGCACCTCAAATACTTTTTGAGCAATCGGCATATGTATTTGGCATTTACTTTTTTGCATTTGGACTACATGTTTAACACACAAGTCTATGGGGAAATCAAAAGCGCATAGCGCAACTATTTTTAATGCTGCGCATTACCAGATAGTCGAAACTATATAAATTTGGTATCAACATATACGTAAGACCCTATGCTAAAAAGTCATGAAAGCTCATGGCACACAAAAGATATTTTTAATCTGATTTCGGCAAATGAAATAGGGCATTGATAATCCCATAGACTTTGTGTAGGTTCAGGTGTTCTAATAATTTTGGCCACCACTGTATATATATATAATAGTAATAGAAATAATTGGACGAGACAATAGGGCGTTTTAAATACTTTAATCTTTTATTCTCACGAGCATGATACCTATTTCTTTCAAGAAATAATGCGAGCTTGAAGCGTGAACTGAATGGTCTAATTTGTCTATAGTTTGCATTTTCAATTATGTGCTCATTGACATCATGAAGAAAAACTTCCAACTTGGTACAAACTTTCTTATGGCCATCTTGACTATCCGAGTGGTCAAAATGTGTCAAAGGCCAGGGGGTCAATTTTCGTAAATTCCCCGATTGCTTTAGTTTCCGATTAGAAAATTGAGAGAGGGGTCAAAGTAAAGTCATTTGTGGTCATGAGCTCATTTGGGTTCAAAATTCACCGAGTTAGGGTGGCTATTTTAGTTGTTTTGGGAATTCTTTGTGTGTGCGTATGTTGGTGGGTGTTTATGTGTGTGTGTGTGTGTGAGAGAGAGAGAGAGAGAGAGGGTATGATTTAATTTCTGTAGGTTCATGATTAAGTATGATATTTTTTTTCATTGATATCATTATTATTATTGTTTGGAGAGAACCACGACGTCGATCTTGGAGATATTATGCGGCTGTCACTATAAGGCCAAAAAAAAAAATTGTTTGGTTGTCCAATGAATGCCTTTTTTCAAAAATCGGGTCGGTCGGTCGGGTTTTTTTTTTTTTTTTCCCTCCCATTGAAAAACAAAGAAAAACAAAGAAACGAATGACTTCCATTTTTGAGATCACTTCTACGTTTTATTGAGTTATGTAAAATGGGACTGCATGGGAAAATAACACATGTTATAATACTGTTTTATGAAAAATATATACAAATAAATATGAGCTGTGTATTTTCGGCGTTTGGGTGAAAAAAAAAAAGAAAAAAAAAAAAAGAGGTTGGTCGGGTCGGGCCGTTTTCAGAGGGTCGGTCGGTCGAGGACAACAAAACAATTTTTTTTTTGGCCTAATGGTTGGATGATCAAAAATTAATAAAATAAATGGATAGATAATAAAATAAAATAAAACGTAGTATGGGTATTATTGTTTATTGTTCTCTCACGGAATGCCGATTTTTGACCGTCACGTTGGAAATGCGGTTTGTGTCCTTTTTGATAACTTGTACTGTCGTTGATCGTCAGATGTTGTTTGTCAAAACGATCAAAAGTTTTTTTTTTTTGCAAGAACAAATTTTTCCGTACCTTTATCATCTAGCTCTGAGGTAAACAGCACGAATATCATGTGTCATGTGTGGGAACCATATAACGGGTTAACAAAAGTACCATTATTTTTCTTGCATAATCTGTGGAGACCAACGGATAAATAACGGATAACGAGATTCAGCCCTCGTTCGATGGTTGTACGCTATATCTTGTATGTGTACTGTACTGTACTTGGTCGTTTCCAACACGTTTACATCTACTCGGTGTTCCCGCATACGCACTGCCAGCCATATGACGCCTACAGGACGACTACCGGTAGAATGACGAATGGTCCAAAACGCAAAGGCATCATAAAAGGAGGGATCTCGATATATCTTTATCCGTTTGTGGAAAGAAATATTGTGGATGCACACATATTTTCTAGCCGCTTTGACGGACGATGAACGTCCACCCAAAGGTTTGAAATTTGTGTAAATTAGGAGATTAGGAAGTAAAGATAAAAAACAAAAACAAACAACGGCTTAAATATATGTTGTTACTGTGGTTAGGCAAATGACTTGTGACAAATCTGTTTACGTTGTTATGTTCCTCACACGTTAACTGGATTTCGGAATCGTACTTTAAAGGAGGGCTCCAGGCTGAAATCGAAATATTTTGCAAAGTAAAGTAAAATTTAACAAGCACAACACAGACAATTTGATCCAAATTGGATGAAAAATAACAAAGTTATGCAGTCTTATGGTTTTGAATTTTTCGTAAAACAGTTCTTGACATTGTCTCATGAATATTCAAATTGGAATATGATAATGTCACAGTCCCACTATTTCTTATTTTATTAAGTGAAATCCTATTTATCACATTTTTCATCCATTGCGTATATTTAAAAAATCTATTTCTCATACTGAAATAA
Organism: Paracentrotus lividus; assembly: GCA_940671915.1. NCBI lineage: Eukaryota > Metazoa > Echinodermata > Echinoidea > Camarodonta > Echinidae > Paracentrotus > Paracentrotus lividus. Next base: position 14,775,782 of record CALNVZ010003431.1, on the reverse strand, counting down.
GTAAAAGCACTTGTGACTTTGAACAATCCACAAGGAGTTATCCCTGTTTTTATGTCCTTGGGGCAGAAAATCTGGATAATTGGTATTTCATATAATAAGATACAAAGGAAGTTGTGGGACTGTGACATCATCAGCTTGCTTATTGAATAATGCATGCCAAGAACTGTTTCCTCAAAAACAAAACAAAAAACCTAATAAATTAACAACTTTGCTATTTCGCATCCGATTTTGATGGAATTTTTAGTGTATTTTTACTTTATTTTATTTTGTATTTATTTATTCATTTTTCCACAATAACAGTAAAAAAATATAAATGTGTTTGCATAAAAAATCATTAAAACACACATTTCAATCATAACATAATTACAAAATAAACAGAACAGGTGAATGTATAATTTAGAAACAAGCCTTCCGCAGTTTAAAAGTGTACATTGTAATTATTAATTAGGCTAGATTTGAGTTTACGTTTAAAGGAAAATAAGTAGAAGTTTAAATGACTCGTCAAGAGAATTGATAAAAGAGGTCCAGCGTAAATGATAGTTCTCTGTTTAAATAAAATTCTTAATAATGGAATGTGAAAAGATGACAATTGTCTTGTTGGGTAGTTATGGAATTGTTCATTTTTGGAGAATAATAGACTTAATACAGTTGGCAGTTCGTTACGCCCTAACTGATACATGAAACAACCAAGACGGAGATGATATAAATCGTAAATTTCCAATACATTGTTAGAATAGAAGAGATGATCTGTGTGAGCCAATCTATCTTTATGATTAATAATCCTGATTATACGTTTTTGAATAACAAGTATTCTATCCAGATTCATTCTTGATGAATTGCCCCAAGCTAATACCCCATAGTTCAAATAGAGTAGTATGAGTGTATGATATTGGAGGGAAAACAGCATTTAATTTTGTTGATGACACTAACATTTCTGGACAATGATTTGCATAAATTTGTGGTATGTTGTTTTCACGATAGTTTGTTGTCTATAATTAAACCAAGAAATTTCGTTGATTCAACTATATCAATTATATTATTATTAAGAATTACATTTCCGGGTAAAGCTGAAATAGAATTGCTGAAAATCATACAATGGGTTTTCTGGACGTTCAAGGAAAGTTTATTACAGCAAATCCAGTCATATATTTTTACAAGTTCGGTGTTAATTGTGTTTAAAAGAATGTCTGGATTTTTGTGAGAAAAGAAAACGCTAGTGTCATCAGCAAATAATATAAATGATAAGAGTTGGGAAGAATTTTGAAAATCATTGATGTACAAAATAAACAAAGGACCAAGAAGCGACCCCTTTGGTACCCCACATGTTATATCATTGTAATCGGAAATTGAATCAATTTCTTCTAAACATACAAACTTCAGCATGGAGGAGTCCTTTAATGGTTAGGAAAACTTTTGTACTTATCCTTCCCAGGCAGCTTTTAATAGTTTAGTACAAGAAAATCTGATAAATCGAACATCCACTGTTCGGGAGTGTGTCACATTTCGTTACCCATAGATTTAAGCTAAGGCTTAACACCTGTGTGAATATCGGGCCATTGTTTATAGATTATTAACAATAAGAATTCAAAACGTTGAATTTTTCTGCACTAGTGAAATCACAGCAAAATATTTCGATTCTAAATCTTCTGAATAAAGATGAAAACATGAATGGAAACAATACCTTAAATTTATTACGAAACACCAAGATGAAGGTTTACCGGCCCCACCCCACACAGGCGGTCAACCATTATAATACACGTATGCTCGTTCCCGATTTTTAGAAAAAAACCTGTCATTAAAATCATTCCTAGGGTACATGCAGGTAATATGGACCCCCTAAGCTCATTTGCCTAATTTGCATAAAATTACGAAATGACACACAGTCTAATCTTTGTTTATATGAATCAATAACTACTGCTCTAACTTTTATTGTGAAGAAAAACAATTATCACCAACCCCCCTGTCTGCAATATTCAAATGTTGACGTCATTACCAAAGTGCCCATATTACCTGCATGTGCAGGTAATATGGGACATGTATTTAATGTACGTTTTAAAAACTACAATTACTCTACCATGTCTGGAATTTGCTTAAAATGTTGAAAATCATTAACTTTAAGATATAATTTGAAATTATAAGACCCTTCAGTAAAACCTTTGACTATATATTTCATTGTTATGTATTTTGTATACTATTTCTTTTTTTAATATTATTTTAATATTATTTTCATTATACAAGTCAATATAGGCCTACAATAAGTTATTTATATTAATTATATACTGTGAATATACCCTAAAAAAACCTTGCAAAGAGATTGATGCCTCATCCCAATACTAAGTACCAGAATCATTTCCGCCATTTTGGATGTCCCATATTACCTGCACTAATGTTGCTGTGTCAGGCAAGCATTTAATGCAACATTGCACCCCTTCACTAAAACAAATTGACCTGTACACGCTAGTATGATAAAAATGAAACTATAAGCTTACTAAATATACAAAACAATTGAGGTTACCCCCTCAAACACTCTTTCACCATCACATTCTGTGAAATATCAAATTTTACATCAGGGTAAAAAAATGCCGTAAGTTTTACCTACCTTTTTGGTTTTCAGCAATTTTCTCAGAGAAATTTCGGCATTAGTTGCTCTCACGACGCTATATTTACGTATACAGTTCATATGAACAACATTATGGTGCTCACACCGGTCATCGGTCACCGGTCAACGGTCACGACATGATTTGCTTCAGGTGTCCCATATTACCTGCTGTCCCATGTACCCTATATTACAAGCTTTTAGAGTGGGAGCCAGCAACGTCATTCCTTTTTTCAGATTTTCGGGCCAAATTCGGGACCCTATTTCAGGATTTTTCGTCAAAGAATTGAAAACTCCGCCAAATTAAAAAAAAAGTTCAGGGAAAATGCTTTACATGTATGTCATTTTGTCTCTGACAAAGATCCTGCTAGGATTGAAACCCTGGGTCTTTTTGACTCAATTATACTAAACTTACTCTCTTTTATTGGATATGCAGTTTCAACAGTTTCTCTTTCTTCACTTGTTTTATGAGAGACAAAAATAAAATTTGCTTAAAAAAAAAGTAGAAGTAAAGGTCAAATAAGCTTCAAACCGCAAGATTGCTATGGCATCACTGCGATATGGCAAAATTTTATTTTTACGCAGATAAGGGGGTTCCAAATAGCCCTGAAGTACAGTTTTAGTATTCATAATTATGTCTGATCACTCACAACTTTGGACTTTACAATTTTCCATGTTTGAATGTTCATATCAAATAATATAACATTTTCTTTTAAAATCACACCGAAACTAGCAGACCGAACAGTGTGCAAAGTGTGAGGCGGTCGATGGAAAATGGAGCATGTTCATGAATGAGATTTTTTTTTTTCCGTCGCGAAAATATTTCGGAGACTCGAAGACATCTCAGAAGCAGAGATGTCTTGCGAAAGTAAGATATCACCATTAAAATTGAAATGAAATTCCGAAAGGGGATGAGGGCACCAACAAGAACGTGATCGTTTAGAATGACACTGTCTACCATAACAAAATTGCTATCACTCAATGGATCGTCATCTTCAGGTCCGTCACCGTCACCATGCGCGTATTCTGGGGGGGGCTTTACGGGCCCGGGCCCCCCGGGGGGCGCGCAGGGGGGGCGCCGGCCGAAAAGAGGAGGGAGAAAGGGAGAAAGGGGAAGAAAAAAAAAAAGAAAGAAAGAAAAAGAGGAAAAAAAAAAAGAGAAAGGGAAAAAAGGGGGAGAAGAGGAAGGAGAAAAGAGAGAGAGAGAGAGAGAGAGAAGAAAGGAAAAAAAAGGGAGGGGAAGGGCGCCCTTAAAGAAAAATTCAGGGGGCGCCAAATCGACAGTAAACTAAGGGGCGCCAAATTGACCTTAAACTTAGGGGCGCCAAATTGACCTTAAATTTATGGGGCGCCCAAATCGACATTAAACTACGGGCGCCCAATTGAGCTTAAACGAAGGGGCGCCAAATTGACCCGAAACTTAGGTGGGGCGCCAAATTGACCTGAAGCTGAGGGGCGCTTAATTGATAATTAAACTTAGGCGCCGAATTGACTTTACTAAGTAAGGGCGCAAAATTGACCTACAATTAGAAGGGGGGCGCCGACTCGACCTTAAATAAGGGGCGCTGAATTTAGTTTAATATAGGGACGCCAATGATCCTGCAACATAGATGGGCGCCGAATCGACCGTACATTTAGGAGGGGGCGCTAAATCGACCTTAAACTAGGGGCGCTAACCAGACCTTATATACAGGGGGCGCCAAATCAAACTTAAAATCTCTCTCT
>CALNVZ010003431.1:14747341-14769200 GCA_940671915.1 Paracentrotus lividus | reverse complement strand
TCTTTAAAATTGTCTCTATGTAGAAAGAGCAAAGTTTTGAACTTCCATGTAGCAAAATTTTCGCTCGTGCTTCGCGCTCGCATATTTTTTTCCCATTGAGTTATTATATTGTGTTCCTGAGGAACGCATGAACTATCCTGTTTTCTGATCATTCGAATATTTCAAAATTTCCATTCGCTCCTCGCTCTCGCCTATGTTTTTCCTCTTACCAGAATTTACATTATGGGATTCCAACTATGAAAACATTTAGATTTATTTGATTTCACGTTACATTTGTTTTTGCATTTCAAATTGACCTGAAACTTAGGGGGCGCCGAAATGACCGGAAGTTAAGAGGGTGACAAATTGATCTTAAACTTAGGGGCGCCAAATTAAGCTTAAACCTAGGGGTGCCAAAATGATCTGAAACTTAGGGCCAGGGGCGCCGAATTGACCCGAGACTTTGGGGCAACGATTTGACCTGAAGTTAAGGGGCACCAAATTGATCTCAAACTTTAGGGACGCCAGATTGAGCTCAAATTGAGGGGCTCCAACTTTATCCTAATCTTATTGAAGTGTGCCGAGTTTGCTTGAAACTAAAGGGGCACAAATTGGTCTTTAAAATATGGTCTCTATTCTAGATAGAGCAAAAATTTTAAAATTCCATGCCTCCTGGTTTGTATTTACATTGCAAAATTTTCGCTCGCGCTTCGCGCTCGCATTATTTTTTTCTCCCAATGTGTCATTACATGTGTTCTGAGGAACGCATAAAATGTCTTGTTATTCTAATCATCGAATGCATCAAAATTCTCCGCTCGCGCTTCGCGCTCGCTTTTGTTTTCCTCTTACGAGAGTTTACATTATGGGATACTAACGATCAATACATTTTATACAATTTTTTTTTTCATTACCCATTACGTTTTTTGCATTTCAAATTGACCTAAAACTAAGGGGCACTAAATTCATTTTAACCCCAGGGGGCATCAAATTGACCTATAACTACATGTATGGCGCCAATTCAATCTAAAATTTAGGGGGCGCCAAATCGACCTTATACTTAGTTGGCGCCAAATTGAGCTTAAAATTAGGGGCGTCAAATTATCTAAACTTAGGGATGGAAGCAGAAGTATAAGTAGATACATAAATATAAATTCATCTTTCTTGTAAACTTACTGGGCAACGTATGGTCTTTACATGATGGAAGCCAAATTGATCCTAAACTTCTGGTCTCTATACATAGTGCAAAATTTTTGCTCGCGCTTCGCGCTCGCATTATTTTTTCCAAGAAGTTAGGGTAGATGTAGGGAATAGCGGACAGTAGGGAATATCGGACGGTCAACCACATGTCCAGCCCAAGCTGCCAACATAGGATCAACTGAGTTGAAATAACCGGCAATCTATTGGTCAGGTGGTCTGTCTGGGGAAAGTTGAATGCAGTATTCGACAACAACAAGTGAGAAATCTCCGAAGAAAACTACCAAAATCTGTCAAGGTAGGAAAAATTTGCAGCCTGAAAAATGGCCTGATGTAAAAATTGACATTTTAAGGGAATGTGATGGGTATAAAAATAGAACTGGGGCATGACCTCTATTTCATGCATTATGGACATGTGTGGAGGGTGTGGGCCAAAACGTGTATGGAGTGTTTGCACTGTACAAAGCCTGTGTATTGGGTGGCAGTCTGTTGAAAAGTGCTAGTCAGTATTTTTTTGTGTAGGGAATACGGACACCACATTGACGGTTGTTTGTTTACTTCCGGGTTGAGTTGCTAAGCATGTAGATTCAAATAGTATTGCATATATAATGTATTATATTTATTTATAAATTGTTTGACAATTTTGAAATGTCTATTTCTCTTATTTATTGTGATATGTCATGATCTACATGAGATATAAAGTTATTCTGAGTGTTTTGAATTTTGTAGTAAAATGCATATAATCTTCTAAAAGTGAATAATGTTATAAAAAAATCAATACAAACATGTTAAGTCGATGGTTTACGTTCAAATCAGTGCTTCCAGACAGATCTTTATACAAAAAAAGGGGTAAAAACATACTGTCCGGTATTTCCTACACTGTAGGGGATGCCGGACAATTTACCATGACGTCATTATTTGCATATAACTGCCTCAACAAATATTTGATTACCTCAATTTTTTTTTAAACTAAAGTTGAATGATGTAGCTTAGCAATGAGAATCTTTTTCTTTTGTGATTTTATTGTTTTCATGTCCTAATTAAGCAAATAAGCTTAAGTGGCCGGTATTCCCTACATCTACCCTATTACATTGTATTCCTGAGGAATGCATAAAATATTAATTCAGATCATTCCAATACATCCAATTCGCGCTCGCCCTTTTTTTTTGTTTTGTTTCTTTTAACTAGATTATGAGGATTATGACCAACAAAACATTAATTTACATTGGTTCGATTACACATTACTTGATGGACAAATTTCACACGATTTTGTATATCTTGCTTTCAAATCGTTTTGATGGACAAATTACAATTCCGGTTCTATGATATTCTGATCAGGAGCTAAAAATTAAAACCCCTGAGTTTCAATGCTTTCTGGTCGTAATGTAGGGGATCTGATCGCGCTTCGCGCTCGTATTTAAAATTATTAGTATTTTTTTTTTTTTTAAGAAAAAAAAAATCTGTAAATATCTTCTTTTTTTTTTAATCCTTCGACATGGATTTAAGCCGTAGGCCTATGTTTGCTTGGCGGGGGGGGGCGCCATTTTTTGAAAAGTACACAGGGGCGCCAAAATCACGTCGGGCCCCCCGGGGTGCGAAATCCTGGATACGCGCCTGGTCACAGTCATCCTCCGCAACACCTGAAAACAATATGAAGTGAAGCTATCATCCAAATAGTTAATGAACCTTTGTTGTCGATGCTTAAAATTAAATTGTTACAGTTTTGCAAGAAAATAAACATAAAATGGTCACTTAATTCGGTCGTCGACAGAGTACTCTACGAAAGGTCTTCTTAAAATCTTTTCTTGTGAAAACATAGACAAGAATATTGACAGTGCAATTACCCGCTGCCAGGGAAGCAACCACTTTAAGAACAACTTTGTGAAGTTGCGTATCCGTTGCTGGTGCATATGTCAGGGCTATAGTAAAAGGTAACCATGATACCAAAAAACAACCGGTGACGATTAGTGGGGTACGCAACGTGCGTAAAGTTTGTCGTAAAGCTTTCCGGTCAACGTTTAACTTGCGGTTGTCACCGCGTAATTTCTTTGAAGCGTCATTAGGGGCAGGGGTTGGTGGTACTCGGTTTATTGGGAGGTCTGTTGGTGGTGTACTCATTTCAACTTCAGTCATGTTATGGGAGGGATCATGAATGGCTAAGTTGACAGTTGAACAGGCAGACTGAACGTCGTCGTTGTTTGGTACAAAACGAGCTGCGACATTCTCCTGTGCTGAAATCTGCCGAGAATGACGTCGGGTTATGCGCAGAATGTCTGCGTACATGGCGATAAGAAGAATGGCGACGATCCATAAACAAGCAAACATGGCAACAGTCTGGGGAAGAAAAGAGGGATCAGAAAAATTCACCTGGCACACGCCTAACTTTTCTTGAAATGTAATTATGGAGAATGATTTAGTAGAGAGGGATACGCAAGCCAATACAACACCCGCAACGACTGATGGAGCTATTACGACAGAAACTATTGCTTTCCTTCTGGTAGCCATGTTTTCATATGAGAAAGGCTGTGTCACCTGAATGTAACGATCAACATTCAACAAGAAAATTATAGACGCGCCGACTGGAGGAGCACATGTACCGAGAAAACCTGTCAACTTACAGAAGGCATCCCCAGAAGGGCTAGAGATCCATTCGTTATAGGTGTAGAAAATAGGACCGCTGAGCAACACACAAGCTGTTATGAGGTCGGCGACAGCGAGAGCAGTGTAAAACACCCTGGTCGCTTCACCCAGCGTTCCTTCTGGTATTCGAGGGAATACGATGAGGTTGATGATGTTGCCGACGATGCCGATACACGCAACGAGTGTCACCATGGCGATCCCTACCACTTGCTCAATGAACTCCGCTATGTCCCGACCGTCTGGGTTGCTCGTATTTGGTGAGACTGACAAAGTATCCATTTCAAGAGATCCTGAAAAGATGATACAACACACAAGACGTCATAACAAAAGACAGCATAAGAATTTGCCACGTAAATCGATGTAACTTCTGTAAATTGGATAATTAATATATCCGTCCCAGACAAAATATTTAACTTATAATTCAAATTATTGATTCGATCTATGGGTTTAAATGCTGGATTCATTAAAACTCACCTGAGAAACACTGAAGGACAAGCAGTATGCGAATGCGGAGAGGAGGAGACCAAGTTACCTTCCATCTACAGTACCCTCTTCTGCCTAACCCCTGTTCCCAAACTGAACTTACTATTCTTTCGCCTAATTTTTCGCCGCGTTCAGTGCTTGATGGGTAGAGTATAATTCAGATTCGGATTTCAGTTTCAGAATCTAATTCCTCTAAGAAACATAAAGACAATATCTTTCAAAGTGTAAACATCATATCAAACAGAACAATGATAGAAAAGACTTAAGAAGAAGAAATAGAAGAACTTACCTGGTAAAGCATTCATTGCTTTAAAAAAAAAAATGTGGGTCGTGTTTAAATTGGAAAAGAATAACTCAGAATTTATTTCAGTCGTGGAAATATAGAATATCCTTCGAACCACTTGCTCAAATGTATTCGGGTTGGTTAGTGATCGGTTTTAATGGATTCTCCATCCGTTGTATGAATTTAGTCAATTTAGCTTGGGTACTCTATTTATATAATCCATTAAATTGGTGTTGTTGTGGTACCCATTAGTACTTGTGGAAATATGAGAGTGTCACGATACAATCAGTAATCAATCTCATTTATGAAAGTTCTACCTCGAGGCATGCACAGATCGGGCATAGAGGAATCCTTTGTCAAAGCCCATCTCAATAATTAGATATCAAATGAAAAATTCATGATATGGAAGAACTATTCTGAGAGGTTATAGAATTAAGCAACAATTTTCATTTTTGTACAGATATTTTCAACGTTGCAATATTTTTTTATGTAATTAATTCTGTAATGACCATGAACAACAATCACTCTCCGAGGGTGATTAAAATGAGATAATGGAATCACTAGAACTTCTGTGAATTCTGGAGTAGAGTTATAGCAACGCTTTACAATAACCAGATGATAGCTTTTCAGATAATACCATTGTGTATTTAAGTCATCGAAGGCGTCATTTGAATTTCAGTATGCCTGTGAGGTAAGAGGGAGGGGCAATTATAATTTTTGATTCATTTATTTATACGTTTTGTTTATTTATTTCCATTTTTTATTCATTTATTTATTAATTTTGTTTTGACTACTTTGAGACAGTTTTGACAATATCGTCGCGGAGACGTCTCCTTGAAGTGAGATACCACCATTAATGTAAATGGTGAAGTGTAGGGGGCAAGTCCACGCTATTTTGCAATGTGAAACAAACGGGGCATTCAGAGACAAAAATAGGCTTTTTTGATAAATCTTAAATTGAAATCCCAATCCTTAGATATATTTCTGAAGGTACTAAGAACCTTCAACAAAATCATAAACAATAATTGAAATAACCCAATTCATATTTAATTTATGATAATTTATTCGTTCGTAACACATGGGCCCAGAAAAAAAATGGTGTTTTTAAATTTTGAATTTGTTCACATGATACTAGGAATTTAAAAAGCAGATAAAAACTTGCATAGTCACATCCTCTTAACCATGTAATAAACTTTGTAAATACATATTTTAATGTCAATACAGCCTCACATTTTCTAGCAAGGTCAAGTTTTATAAAATATGACATGTAACACATGGGACAGTAACACATGGGACAATTATTCCATGAAATATTTTCCATTAAATATTTGGTGTAGCCAAAGCGTAGCAACATATTGTGTAAACAAAAATCCCACTGATAAAACAAAAGAACCATAATACAACACATTACTGTAAACAAATAAATAGTTTGTTTCATTACTGAGGTGGGAGGGCGAGTAATAAAACTATATTATTTTACATCAGCTCAGTAACTTTTGTGAGACTACTACTGAGACATGAATACTAATTTAAGAATAAAAATATAGAAAGTTATGTGCTAGGTTTGTGATATTTTCACAAGAGGAAGCCAAGATGATATTGAAACAGAAAATATGTACTTTTTGGTTGTACTCCTTTAACAAACCTTTAGAAATAATGGTTGAAAATAGACTTTTTAATGCATTTTATCATTTTTTCATGAATATTAATGAGCCTTGTGACGTCATATGACCTGGAAATGACTTTTTGACCTCATTTGCATTAAGTTTATTTCATACACTTTGTGGTGATATATGATACATTATATGTACTGATAAAACCTTACTGACACACTTGACACAAAAATGGTCGAAAAGTTGAAAGATCACCATCTCGGGAACAAATAGCTTGGACTTGCCCTACGATATAACGATGTTGAACAAAAGTCGTTTGGAAAAAAAAGTTTGCATCCTGGGTAACGTCATTTTAATCAGTTTTGAGTCGGTCTGTTTTGCATGTAGCGTGGATTGCTGGGGTATAGGTGTGGGTGTGTGTGGAGTGAGTGAATATGTGTGTGTGTGTGTGTGATGTGTGCTAAGCGTAAACGTATGTGGGTCAGTGTGTTGTGTGCAGATGTGAGGGTGTGTGTACTAGACAGGTGTTTTGCGGTATGAATGCTAGAGTGTAGTGTTAATGTGTGTGTGTGGGAGGGTATGTGGGTCATTGTCTTGCTTGCGGATTCGAGGGTAAATGCTGGGCAGGTGTACGTGAGGATTCATGATGTTGTGGGGGTATGAGTGTGTGTGGGTGTGTGTGAGTTATGCGTATGTATGTTTAGGTGTTTGCGTGTGTGGGGTGTATGGGTCAGTTGATAACATAACATAACATAACATTAGTTCTTATAAAGCGCCTTTTCTGACGTTACAAAGCGCTGTGAAACATAAAATAGATACACATAAAATAGATAGAACTAAGGATAAACATTACATACTTCAAAACAAATGTGACTTAACCTTCTTCTTAAAAACATTAACTGAGGGACATTGTTTGAGACCATTTGGTAATCCATTCCAACATTTTGGTGCAACAACAGAGAAGGCCCTATCACCTACTGACTTCTGGGTTCTTGGTGTGTGAAGATGTGCATGTGATGTTGATCGAGTGTTGTATGTGGATTGACGTATGGATAGTAGGTCTGACAGGTATGTTGGTGCTTGATTGTGAAGACATTTGTATGTAAGTGTGAGAGACTTATGTTGGATACGTTCTTTGATTCTTAACCAATGTAATTCTCTTATCAAGGGGGTTGTGTGTGTATTTCTTGGTTTACCATATATGACCCGGGCTGCTTTGTTCTGCAAAGTTGATCAGTGTGTTATGTGAAGATGTGAGGGTGTGTGTGCTGGGCAGGTGTGCGTGGGGGTTCATGAAGTTGTGAGGGTGCATCCTTGGCCGATATGCACTTTTCTCAAAAGGAAAGAAGAAACATGTATTCATCAAAATAGAATCTCACCTTGTAAAGAAGTCTCATGCAGCGTACACTCTGGAAAAAAAAAAGGATCAATTTTTTGTCCATTCCGGGTAATTTGTGACCCAGACTCTGGGTCCATACACTTTTATAACCGGTCCATACACTTTTATTACCGGTTAATTTTTTATCTTGTTGATAAACACCATTGTGAGTGATATTACCTTGAACTATGTTTCATGTCCAGGCCTCTTTAATGTTGATGGCGAATAACTAACCCAGTGTTTAAGAATCTTAATTATAATAAAAACATCAGAACCAATTAATTAAACAGATTTAGTCTTAATCGTTTCATTTCATTTTCAGTTCATTTATTTGTCCAAAGTACAAGTGCATGGATAATTGGTGTGTTCACAATTTACTTCAACCCATCGTTTGAAGAAAAAAATGATTTAACGTAGAAAAAGTACAAATATTAAAGAAAATTAACATTCCACTGTTATAGATTTACAGATCTTCCCTGACACTAACACCTGGGGAACATCACAAAAACATCAAAATATAATCACGAAACGATTATGAACTTAAGGAGCTTAATAGAAAAGCGGTCTCATAATAAAATTATTCCCAAAGCTGTGAAATTATAGAATATCTCCGTAGTATACTGTAAGTTAATATCAGACTTAAATATTGTGGATGCATACATTTTTTTACAGCTGCTTTAACGGACAACGCCTGACGATAAACGTCCACCTAAAGGATTAAAAAAAAAAAAAAATCGACATCCGTTTTTAAAGTATTACAGTCGCCCAATTAATGTATAACCAAAAATTGCCGTCCAATTTTTGTATGTTTTCTGATCCGAACATCACCATGACAACGGCATTAGGCACGTCTATTTTGTTTAATATCAGTAAATGCACTCTGAACGCAGGTGCAATTAAGGCTTTCACTTTATAGTAATCAAACTGTCAGATTAGAGGACAAATATTCATAATGAAGGGATCGAGGTTTGACAGATTCTGTATTCCTATCTCGAAAAAAAAGAAGGCCAAATACAATGTATCATTTATAAGCGCGGCGGTATGCTATAGGTTAGAGCTTTATTCACTTCCACGATTATTGCTATTACAGAGTAAACTACTGTCCGTAACATTATGGTAACTGGGCTATAACAGAATTGGAAAGCTATAATACGTTGCATCTTTGTATCAATTTTTCCAAACGCTTATTCCGAAGATACCATGGCGTCTACAATTATCCTTAATTTATTTATAACGGTCCTTGCTATTTTTATTCCATTTAGCATAGTGGGGAACGCGTTAGTGATATTGTCTGTATATAGAAATGAATCTCTGCGAACTCCAACAAACTTGATATTAGCCAGTATGGCGTTTTCAGATCTTGTAGCTGGACTTATCGCCAACCCCTTTCAAATCGTTTACTTTATAAATTTCCTGAGGTGCCCTCTCGATAATGCCATAGGCCTATGGGTACTTCCAACATTCGTCTTATCCGCAGCATCTTTCGTTCATATCGTGGCCGTAACGGCGGACCGATTCATAGCCATAACGCGGCCACTGCGTTACGCAAACATCGTCACCCACCGACGTGTTGCTTACGTTCTCGCAATAAGTTGGATTTTCGTGATAATATTTTTCTCTGGACGTGCTGTGATGCTCGTTACTAACAATACAAATGAAACATCATACTGCCTTGGAGCAAGCTACACAACCATTTAACAATTTATATGACCTGGATTCTTGTGATCGTATACAGTGTATTTATCTTCACCGTCCTGTTTCTCAATATTCGTATCTTAAACATCGCCTGGAAGCAATCTATAGCCATTGCGGACGGAAGAATTCTTGAACGTGATGGACCTGGAGTCCAAGAGGGCGTCCTGCAACTGAAAGCGTTCAAAACGATGTCCTTAGTCGTAGGAATCTTTATCGTTTGTTGGCTTCCATACTTGATCTTCTTAGTCATAATGTTGTCATCCAGTCTATCTGATGGTGAGAGTGAAGTCTTTGTTGGAATGGTACTTATAGCCTGTTCCTTCAGTCCTGTCGCCAACCCAATCATCTATTGTTACCGAGATCGCGTTTTTCGACAGACTTTCCTCGTCATCATACAAACACTTTTCAGGTGTATGAAAATTATATAGATTTTCCGAGGAATGTTAAAACAAAATTAAAAGAAGGAAGAAGAAGCGTATATGTAGTCAACAACATTAAGGAAAAATCAGTACTCTTATCTAATTATGACCAAGCAGGCTACTGCAGTGCAGTCCGTAGGGAATATCATTTTCCCTGTTTAGGCCTACCAACTGAATCTGTTACGATTATCTGATGATTGATGTGAACGTATGCATAGATGTACAAGCTGCCAAATCAGAGATAATGGACTCTGCCATGCATATATCGTGTTATCAGAAGTAGATCCGAAAACCTTCCAGCACCTTGACACGACACTCTCGATCCAAAAGCGAGAAACATTATCCTAAGGTTCGTAAAGACTACTGAGGCTCAAGGGTCCGTCTGGCTCGGTAGATCACACTTCTGCCAAACTGCAATTTGATTTGAAATCTTGTTTTATTTCAAACCCTGTATGGTTATTTATGCGTGACTCTTTGAATAGTATTAGGTGTCAACAAATAATAATCGATAGAATATTATGAATTTGATAATTTCATGACTGATTTGTTTTCATCTAAAAATTATACTGACAAATTCCTTATTTTTCTGAGATATAATGTACATTGCAATCAGTGCAGTGTTTCATTTAATAGGAAAAAAATCGTCATTTGAGCTTATAATGCTTCAATTATATCAAAGATTCGGAGCCAAATCCTAGAAGAAAAAAGATGCTTATATAAATTTATATCTTTTTATTTTCAGAATATGATGTAACGGCTGAAACCACGAGGAGGCAAAACATCCCAAATAAATACCGCAAATAATATTATCGTGCATAATATAGTATTAGATGAATCTACTATTTAAAAAAAATAGTGTAGTAAACTATGAGACTATTGCAATTTAATTATTTCTTTCCCAAAACATCTATTGGATAATCTAGAACCATCATTACCTTAAAAATTTATTCAAAATTAATTCAAATAAAGACGTTTTGCATATAATCATAATTAAATACATGCCGATTTT
Organism: Paracentrotus lividus; assembly: GCA_940671915.1. NCBI lineage: Eukaryota > Metazoa > Echinodermata > Echinoidea > Camarodonta > Echinidae > Paracentrotus > Paracentrotus lividus. The sequence continues at coordinate 14,758,507 of CALNVZ010003431.1, read as the reverse complement.
ACATCTCATGTATTTACATACTTGTAAAAATAAAATAAAAGTAAGCTACATGGTAATGAATATAAAAGATTAACAAGAGACACATGCTATGAATATGAAATTACAAGTACATCGACATTTTTTATTTGACCAAACATCTAGTTGCTATGATGATAAAGAAGTGACGTTATAATATTGATCACGTCAAGTAGTATGCATCATTCATATCCACATATATTTTTTGCATCTTTATATAAATACCCATGATTATAAAGTGTATAATTATAAATTGACAAGAGGCTTCTAAATGCCTTCGAATGAACAGGAACAGGCTCGACAAATTTTATATGAATTACAAAATATTCTTCACAGGTATCATTGTTTTGTATTCGTCATAATATATAGTTCGATGCATCATAAATAGACTAGCTCTCATTAAAATATGTCAATACATATACTTTTAATATTTCAATGAGTAAACAGTAATTGAAAATAAGATGAATACGTTTCTATTTTTCATTATAAATCGAAAAATATGCCTAAATGACTATATACATGGTTTTTACATTGTCTGAAAATTTTATAGGTAGCCAGAGAGAAAATTGGAGAGGTAGATGAAACAAATATTATAATTAGACTAACAATTAATAGACATCTAATTTGGCAAAATCACATTCGAGCAGTTGACTCGTGTATTTGAAAGACAGTGGGCATTCCATTTCGGCAAGCACACGCATACTCGCCTGTTATTTCAAAACTTAAAGATCCTCAATGTATTGATACCCACAATTTATCGGTTTATATACATTTATGTATGACCTGAGTAACAATAACTTACCGCACCCTTTAATAGATAATTGTATTATACAGTACCGTGACATCACATGATATGATTTATACATCTCTTTTTAAAAATTTCAAAAATTTTCTCGCCCACCAGCCCTTTTTCTACGCCTCCCCCAAAAAGCATATTATTTGAAATTATCCGGAACAAATGAAGTAAGTTACAATGGCTTTTGGTTATGTTCATAATTGCCTAACATGCCGGTGATCCTAGTCAAAAGCCAGTCTTGGGCCGCGTCTTGTATAATCCTGAAAAAAGAAAATAAATAGAACCGTCATACATATTTCATTTGTAGTTTCGAAAATGGACAGGCTTTTAAAAATTATCGAAGTGTTTTGGTTGCTAGGCCAGGGGCTTAAAAGCCCTTTGTCTATAAACTTTAGACAGCTAGAGTCTCATCAAAAGGTTATGATGCATTTCGCTTTTTATCTGGTTATGATACCCTCTTTCTTTAACATTTTGAATGTGATTATTTTGTTTAGGAAAAGAAAGAAACTCACTCTGTCATTGATATGACCAGACTTTCCAGATGCAATATATGGCAGTGAGAACTCTCCGTGGAGTCGTTTCATTCCATTTCCCATTTCAAGACGCCGAGATATTCGGGGATCCCTAGTTGACCTGCTAATGTTTATGGCAAAAAATAAAGACAATTTAAATCATAATATCTATGATTGAAGAGAGACGGGCAAATAAAATAAAATAAAACCATATTCTGACGTTGAGAGAGTACTATTGTCTCTCTATTTTCTCCCGCGAGTCTCTATACCGTTCGTCTTAGGAAAAGTAAACCAACTTTGTGTGAGAGCCTTATATTAAAATTGTATACCTTATGGGACATTTTTTTTTCTTTTCATATGGAAGGGTGTCTCATCCAACTTTTACCTGTGCTGTTATGGATAACTGAATCACTTGAACATTCTAAAATTATTTTAAAATCGGCTTGGACCAAGTTTTAGAAGTAGCTTTTCTTGTTTTCTAATCATTCATTTATTGTTTGAAGTAAGCCTTCCTCAGTCCCGTCATAAATGGCAACAGATTAAAGGGGACGTCCAGACCCAAAAGACGTTGCTTTTATCAAAAGCATACCATTTTTCCCCTTTTCATTTTTTCCTTATTCATCAGGTCTAAAAAGAAGAAAAAAATAAGCAAAAAATGTTTCAAACCCATTTTGTTCCTATTTCAGAAATAGGAAAATAGGGCAAAGTAGGCTACTATTTTGTAAACCTATTTGTTCTTTTATAGTTGTACTTGTAGAAGTAGTAGTAGTAGTCGCAGTAGTGGCAATAGAATCGGTATAGTAGTAGCAGTAGTAGCATTAGGCCTTAACGGAGTAGTATTGGAAACGGTTGTAGAAGTAGTAGTAACAGTAGAGGCAATGGTGCTGGTGGTAGTGGTATATAATGTAAATGTAGCTTTAAATAAATATCTTTTGAATAATGTACGAAACTGACCAGAAATATATAATATGAAAAAATGAGCAAAGAAAATGGGGTATCATCGGGATTCGAACCAGAGACCTCTAGTCAGGTGCTCTACCATCTGAGATATAGTAAGCCCGGGATGGGTTCTTCCCTAATACCCGTTAACTCTTCAATGCTCGAGTGGTCAGATATGAAAAAATGAGCAAAGAAAAATAGGGTACCATCGGGATTCGAACCAGAGACCTCCTGGTTACTAGTAGGGATGTCCACTAAAATTTTAAGTTATTTTTAAGTTGTTTTTGCTAGGTTTATTTGATAGAGCATTTTAAAAGAAACATTTATGGTCTGAATATATCACATTGGATGTTCCGTTTCAAAGATATGACCCAAAGAGTGTCTCAGATACCAATGAGCTGCTAGAATACACTTTTACAAATTTCATGACAAAGCCAGAAAATGCAAAATAAAGCTCAAGTTTATGGTTCTTTGTCTTTGATTTATTAAACCAAATCTTACCAACTTTTCTATGTGTGTATCAACATGAAATGAGATTATAGTAACACAATTGAGTAGATTATACAAAGATTACAGTTTTATGGCAGACAAAAACTGATGGTTTGACATGTATGTTACCGTTATGTGATCCAAATATGACACACCGTGGAAAAAATACTCCATAGGGCATGTTCAATAGAAACACCCTAGACAATGGGCTATTTCATGGTGGTGTGGCTCAGAGCTGAGTGTTAGGACAGGGTAGAGTAATTTAAAACTTAAATGGCCAGTGGTAAACAGTGTTCTTTGTTTTTTCCCCCCAATACAATTTTTTGTTCAAAAATAGTGAAATTTATAAATATCTACTTCCCTTATCTGAATCTATTCCAATCATGAGAAATTTCAGTCATTAACTACACACTCACACAGAAGCATCACTTTGACAACGCTGTAATTTATTTTATTTATCAATCTTTCCAACAGGAGAAGTTGATCTTCTGGTTGAGGTATTTTCTAAGGAAGAAACTGACCAATAGGAATAAAAATGATTGATATTTACCACTGGCCAAACGACAATTTCGAAAGCTGTTTTTATTGAAAATTTTTGCTGTTCTCTGCCTTGTGTATTATGGAGTAGGGAGTGCATGGGTCATTGTTTGCATGTAAATGCATGGGTGACTACATCCATACAGTGAAGTGGAAACCGTTCTAGTGGCTTTTTGCTCTTGTTTTGGCCATCCCTATTACTAGTCAGGCGCTCTACCATCTGAGCTATAGTAAGGCCCCGGATGGTTCGATGGTACCCCATTTTCTTTGTTCGTTTTTTCCATATTATATATTTTTGCTTCGAATCCCGATGGTACCCCATTTTCTTTGCTCATTTTTCATATTATACATTTCTGGTCAGTTTCGTACATTATTCAAATTTATATTAAAAAAGCTGCATCACTTCACCGTGATCCCTCGCATTTACTCCAAGTTGATTTCTATCCTTCGGTTTATGCCAGGTTTCAATAGCTTTTGACACTCGAGCATAAAGAGTTAAACGGGTATTAGGGACGAACCCATCCGGGGCTTACTATAGCTCAGATGGTAGAGGGTCTGACTAGTAACCAAGAGGTCTCTGGTTCGAATCCCGATGGTACCCCATTTTCTTTGCTAATTTTTTCATTTTAAATAAATATCATCATTACTTCATGGAAGGGGTTATATATGTTTACCTTGCCATTCGGTAAATTTCTCCTTGTACATGTTGTGAGCGATTTCGAGCCCACACTGCAATTAAGCACACACAGAAAGAAAGGGAAATTGGCAATCCTCCTGCTACGCCAAATATTATTCCTAATATAGCTCCACCACGAAGGGCAGGTTGAACTTCTGTAGCTGGAAAAAAAAAACAACAACAACAACAATCTGAGACTATGGTACAAGCAAACATTGGGTAGCCAGTTAGCATGTATAAACCTGCTTTAGAAGTAGGATAGATCCAAATTATTTTGATCTTTATGTGTTTATTTAAAATTTACCCCAAATTTCAGTCAAATTTCAAAACCACTGCACTGTTTCATAAAAGCTGAAAAATGTGCATATATTAAAATTCAATTTCAAATAATTACCATTCGGAGCGGATCCAGATGGGTCAAGCGGGTCATTGTCTAAAAAGAAAAAAGACGATATTATTAAAACAGAAAACAGAAAAAAATGTGAGTTTAGGGGGCTACTCTCAAGATTAAAGGCTTTAAACTTAGATATTGATTTATGTTATGTATTAAACCATAAAGGATAAGATTTGGGGCAATTCGTCCCATATTACTTCCCCTGTATAGAAGTAAACAGACTTGTGGAATACTTTGGGTTTAACGGTATGAATAGGCACAAGCCCTGCAATATTCAAGAACGGATTATATACTAGCCATATTTTTTGATTTTTTTTTTTTTTTTTTTTATGATCCAGGAAATAGAAAATGGTGGAATTAAGATGATACACGTTCAGTCGGCTGCTGCCGCTCAACAGTTGTGCTGGATTCAAAGAATAAAAGAAGCTGATAAACAAGGATGGTTCCAAGTTCTACAATATTACCTGGAAAAAAAATGGTGGTTTATTTCTGTTTAATTGTAATTATAGTACCAAAATGATAGATTTAAATATTCCTCATTTCTATCGAGCTATCTTAGAACGGTGGACGTCTTTAAATATAAGAAATAGAAATGATAGTACTAAGTTTCAAGTTATATGGAATAACAAATATGTAAAAGTAAATTCAGATATGATATTTTATCGAAAACTGTTTTTAAAGAGAATTGTGTTCTTTGATGACATCCTTACAGATGAGGGTCAGATGTTACCACAAGAGAGGCTTTTAAGGCTGTATAACATAAATTCAAATGATTATTTTAGGCTTCAAGGAATATTTTTCGCTCGTTCAAAGATGGATATTCCTAAAATAAAATATACACCTAGATTTAAAAATGATGTTATTATGGACATTGTCTTACCTCCTGAGTTATTACGTTCGAACCAGATAAAAAGCAAACAATTCTATGACATGTTAATTAGAGAAAAATATGAATGCCCAATTAGTACGTTCAGAATACAGAATAGATATTTAATTTCAGACAAAGAATTGTCACTTGCTCGTTCGTTTATTTTTACAACTACTATTGATGTGAGATACAGGGAATTTCAGTTCAAGGTGCTAAATAATATATTGAGTTTAAATTACAAACTGTATAAAGTGAAATTAATTAATTCTCCATTATGTACTTTTTGTAACTCAGAAACTGAAACAACTGAACATTTATTTTGGGATTGTAATCTGATAAAAATATTTTCGGATCAACTGAAGAAAGAGTTAACTATGTTTGATTTCTCGATTTTAACGGAACAGACGGTGATACTTGGCTTATTAACGAAAGAGTGTATTCTTTTTAATCATATTCTGACAATAGCAAAGAAGGCAATATACATAAGTAGACTTAAAAGTGTAAACCAACGTTCACAGAATTCAAATGTTTATCATTTAACACATACAAAATGGAAAAGTACATTGCAAAAAGAAAAAACAAAATAACTGTTCACACCAACAGGTGGCAGTGTATGACCAAATGGTTAACTGACAATAATCTGTAAATCCGACGTGTATTCTCTATTTTACTATGTATAATTTATATATGTTATTTGTATTCTGAAGTGACCAATAAAAACACAATTTCAAAACAAAAAAAAAAGCCATATTTTTAAAATACCAATAGGCCTTACTATTATATCGTTATTTAATACTACTGTATTATCACCGTTATTATCATCATTATCATACCTGTGATCTGGAGTGCGGAAATCATAAAGGTATCTCCACTCAATTGGTCTGGAACATTTTGAATGTCATTGAATGAACTATTGGCGACAGATGCAAAGTTTGTTGCAAGCTCAGTCGGGGAGCTACCAAATACGTCAATATTCATATCGACCTCTATGCTTCCATTTCGAATGTTAATGATTGTGATTCGGCATCGGTCGCTCTTGAGTCCAATTACGGTTAGGACCTGCAGAAAATTTTGGGACAATTACATAGATCTAATGGTGGTGAGCAAAGCCAAATCAAAAGGAGATATGTTTTTGTCGTTTTGTGTTCGTGTTTAGAAGTTGTATCTGCGTTAATAAGTTCAGCATCAAATTTATTAGAAAGATAACAAACTAACATTAGGCCTATATCATTAGAAATGGTTTGTATGTGAATTTGTTTACAAAGAACAGAGATTCTTTCATTATCCTGGGACAAAAAACAAAAACAAAAACACAAGGTAATTTGAGCGCTTTTTTTAAAATAAATATTTGATATATAATTTATTCAAAAGATTACAAAGATAAACATTAGGCCTATCATGATCATTGCCTATATCATTAGAAACGGTTTGTATGAGAATTTGTTTACAAAGAACAGAGATTCTTTTATTATCATGGGACAAAAAAAAATAAAAACAAAAACGAGAGGTAATTTGAGCGTTTTTGTTTTTTTATACTCACAACTCGAATCAGTTTGCTCCGAAAGTCATGATATTCCAGACCCGCCATTTGTACGAGTTCATCAGTAGCAATGGCGGGAACACCATTGATTGCTTCAACACTGATGAGTGTACGGAACCTCCTTGATTCTGATATTAAAGAAAATTCGTAAATAGAGATTTTGACTTGTAGAAGCTAGGCTGATGACGGAGAGGATAAACATTTAACAGGCTCGACGTAGAGTAACATAATTTACCTTTACGTTTCACACATGTTATATTTTGTCACTATAAGCATGATGAGGCGGGAAACACCAAAAGCGCATTCGCGAAACATATTTTTAGAAGAAAAAAAAAATGCCCGTATGACAGTTAGATTCATTAATACACATGATTTTGGAATCGACATCAGCACTGAATAGCGGAGTGGCTTAATACTGTAACAGTGCATTGTATTCAAAGGTTACAGGTTTGAATCCCATGATTTCCATTTTTCTGATATTTTGAATTGATAGGTTTAGCGATGCGTGAAGGGATAGGGTCTAACTTATATATATATATATATATATATAAAAAAAAAACAAAACAAACAAACAAAAAAAAAGTAGGGTAAAGGAGTACTTATGGGGCTTTGTAGTTTTTTGTTGAATTGTTTGATTGCATGAGCCAAAATATTCGGAATGGTCCAACTTACCAAGACAGTTCGCCAGATATGTCTCACGTGTACCAGTACAATTAACTGTCGGCTCTAAAACAATATACAAAGAACAAAACATAAAACAGTGCTACACGCACTTATGTTGTTAGCAACGGCAAAAAACAACACACACACACACACACACACACACCCAAATACACCCTCTCACACACATATACACTCACACACTTACACCCTCACATACTAGTTCACTCACACACACGCACACACGAACCCTCACATATTAGCTCACTCACCCACTCGCCCACACACACTCAGTGTACCTACGCACAGTATAGAGTGGAGCTTAGTGGATAGTAATGTCACAATGACATTTATCTGCAGTAGATGTGAACTGAGCATGCGCAGTAGCCACTGCTTATCCCCTACTTACATTAGTACCCTACTAACTTAAGTACCCCTTATATCTTAAAAGGATATATTAGCAGTGGGAAAGATGGGGATTGGATATTTACCTACTTTGTCGTATAACTACATACGGCAATTTGGTGATTTATAATAATTTAACCCCCACCGAAGATGCATACTTTGATGCCCTGAATTGAATGGTTAGTGAGCTTAAATATGGTTGGCGACCAGAAAGTCCTTAAACACGCTCACGTCACACACTAGCACACCCACTCACACGAAAAAACAACAATAACACACACACACACACACACACACACACACACAAACAAGGTAGACCTCCATGTGAATTATGCCTGCCTCCTTCGTTCTCATTACATTTAAGTAGGTCCATGGTTTCTGGTTGAGACTGACAGACGATTAAAGAAATTTATCATGAATCCTGGTTTTCTCTCTTACATGAAATTGTTTTGGCAAAAAATGAAGGTTAAGTCTAATACTATATATCTTGTCTGTTAAGGTCGGATGTTTCATCGTACTTCAATTTATGCGGTATGCAAATCAGGGAACAGACCTTAATTGATGCAGTACAATCTAAACACCGTGTGAAAACGTAGGCCTACCCCAAATTGAGTAAAATATATTTCAAACAGCCGAGGAATGCATGCAAACTAGGATTACCTTTCACTGTAACCTGGAAGTTACAGGATTCTGTGTTACCGGAGTTGTCAGAGGCTTCACAGGTATAATTTCTCGGGATGTTAACTTCAAGAAATGTTCCAGATGGAGGCGTACAAGAGATTACAGGAGAAGAATCTACATTATCTTCAACTACCACGTTCAACGTAACAGCAGCGAAAGAAGCACTTGTGTTTGCGGTGACATCTGGGACTATACACTGTAAGGTGGGCCTTTCACGGTCTGCCATGAGAAGTAAATACAGTTCTTATATATCATGTATATTATGTCAGACCACACTTTGTACATTCTTTAGGTTAACCCCTGAGAGAGTCACTAAAACTTATTTCATTTTTAACTTTCAACCTTTCTACTACTATATTTATTACTTTCAGAACGAATGGAAGAGCACAAAGATATCAGAAAAGCCCTACTTATCAAAATCGTTTAGTTAGTGGCGAAGCAACACATTTGCATCAACAGCACAGAAGTTTAAAAGGTCAAATGATATGAGGCCATGTGCATCAGTTTTCTTGAACTGGTTTTCTGCATCGATATTGGGTCCGGTGTGAGGGAATAAGAGCAGTGTCCTGAATTTGAAACACTGCCACATTTCAGACAACTATGAAACCTAATTATTACTATTTACGATTTGAAACGTGTAATTTTCTTTCTACCTTCGATACAAACACTGAAACTACACGTGTTAACATTCATGGATGCATCTGTTGCATCACATGTGACCAACGTGTCACCAACACCAAAGAAATACCCAGAGCTTGGCGAGCATACAGCATTTGGAGATACATCAACCAGATCTACCGTTGTTACGTTGAAGCTCGTGTTTTTGCCATTCGTTCCGTTATCAGTAGGGAAAGTCATATTGAGCGGACAGCGTACCTCAGGTGCTTCTATATCTGTACATTTGGAGGCGAAAGAGACTTTATTGTAAAGGTCTGAAAAGAGATTGCAGTAAAGAATGCTTAAATTTTTCATAATATTGCAATAGTCTTCGGAATTAAATGAACTGTTGTTGACACTTATATAGGAAAATTTTTATGAAGATGCTAACTTTTAATTTGCATAATACATAATGAGCATCTTGACCATGCTACACCATAATCTCTGTTGTTAACTTCTTGAGTGCGTTTAGTACGTTCGCACTTCCATGACTTCATTGTTTACACTTGTCGCAAATGTTAATCGCAGACTTATATTATTTATCCAATCTGTCAAAGGTTATAATCATCCGTCGAATAAAAATCGTTACCAATGTAGGTGCACCTCGGGTGGTATACTTTCACTTGTTCCCTTGTCTATTTACTTTTCAATTAACGAATCCATTATGATACTGATGTTAGACCAAATTCTAATTGACCAAATAAACACCTTCCTCGAAAAAGGCCTATTTTGCCTAAATTGATACCTGTAACATTGACTGGAAATGAGCATGTGTCGTTGTTCTCTGATTGATCAGTGAAGACGCATGTAATAATCGTTGGACCAACAGAAAACAGTGAACCAGATCCAGGACTGCATTCAATTTCTGGTGAGGAATCCACATTGTCCGTTGCTGACACATTGTAGGTCACATTGACCGATGATTGACCAATGGGTATCTGATGTTTTGGAAGGGATGTAGGGCAGGATGGTACGGGCCGTTCTTGATCTATAGATTAGAGTCGTATTGCTTTTTGTTAGACCTATTAACTTTAGGTTAGTGACAGTCAGATTGATTTTGTTGACTGCCTCATTGAGAAGTGACTTTTAGTGGTTGAAAAACAAAATATTCTTTTCATGCAAGCAACACATCTGTAAAAGTTGGACATGTTGAAAGAGAACAACTAGTATTATTAAACATATCAGACATCGGATTAGTGTAATTTTTTTTACATTTTATTGACCCACTTTGATGAGAGGGGAGAAGTCTTGCTTGAGAAAAAGATTTTTCAAACGCAACCTTATATAGAAAGTTGTAAGAGGAGATATCATGTACAATTATGTTTCAATCAGCAAAAAGCCTGGAATTATCATTCGAATAAAAATCGTTATCCATATAGGTGCAACCCCGGGGTGTGTACTTTCACGGGTTCTCTGTCTCTTTCCAATTTTCATTGAACGAATCCATGAATTTGGACGTGTTAGCCCTATATTTTACCGAATGGAACAATGTATTAGAAATGATCGCAGGCTATTGTTTGCCTAATGATACTTGTGAACATTGAATGGAAATGAGCATGTGTCGTTGTTCTCAGATTGATCAGTGAAGATGCACTGTAATAATCGTTGGACCGATAGAAAAAACAGTAACCGGAATTCAGGACTGCATGCATGGTCTGGTGAGGAATCCCACAATTGTCCGTTGCTGACAGCTGTAGGTCACATTGACCGATGATTGACAATGGGTTCTGGTGTTTTGAAGGGATGTAGGGCAGTGAATGGTACGGGCCGTTTCTTGATCTATAGATCAGAGTCGTAGTGCTTTTTGTAGACTATTAACTTTAGGTTAGTGACAGTCAGATTGATTTGTTGACTGCCTCATTGAGAAGTGACTTTTTAGTGGTTGAAAAACAAAATATTCTTTTCAATGCAGCAACACATCTGTAAAAGTTGGACATGTGAAAGAGAACAACTAGTATTATTAAACATATCAGACATCAGATTAGTGTAATTTTTTT